>OY735266.1:8077096-8628168 GCA_963457715.1 Argyresthia albistria | reverse complement strand
TAACATGCGAGAGGAAAACAAAACAGAAATATCCCCAGGTCTTGGATGTTTACATACAAATACAAATACAAAAAGGTTTATTTTGTTCTCTCACATAGTTTTACAGGTGAAACTTAACTTAGGTGCTATGTGTTTTGTCATATCTATGTGAGAGACTGGTATCCGTACTAGGAGGTCCTGTTTGACAGATTACCAGCCTCTCCCGACGCTGAACAGGAGTAATCAAGGTACCCAAGGTAGGTACATGTTTGTGATGTCGCTGTTTCTGGTTCCCACAACAAAGGGTATCCTAGTGTGGGGCCAGAAGCAATGTAAGTGCCTGTATGTAAATGTTTGTTTTGTTTATGTGGCTAAAAGTGGGCACAGTTGTACCTCTGCAGCCTCTTTTGGGAAAAGGTGTGCTACATGTTCTTACTCTATGTGCTCTCTGCAAGTCACCAAGCTCGTCCGGATTGGAGTAAACTCCGGCTGGCAGCTCCTGCTCGAGGCCAACAATGCAGTTGCTGATCCTCCACTTGTCATACTCATTGTCGCTCTGGAAGGTCAGGCCATAGGTCAGGTTTCTGGAATATGAGAATGTTCGTTATCTCAGTACTCTAGAGGACATCTGGTAATTTCAGGACTAAGTACTTAAGTGCTTACTGGAGCATACGAGAATTGTCAGTTGATATTGGGATGGCATTTTTAATCAATTATCTAAGTAGGTAATTGGAGTCTAAAAACAAGAATAAGGGGATATCGCCAGCGTCACATGTATTTAAACAGGTTTTCTTGAGAAGCTAGAAAGTCTTAGTGTTCAGAATACTCACACGAAGGCCAATAAATTGTAAGTACTTACCTACTGAAAGAGGTTAAGTATTTTATTATGTTTATTACTGATCCAAGTACATAGTAGTTTTAGTTTAAAGAAAATCAATGTAGGTAGTAAACCCGTAACTTACCTATGAAAACCTTCATTGAGCAATGTTTGTTTTAATTTCACGTTGAAATTGCAATCGTTAGATGAAGAAACAGCGATAAATGATAAGAAAAGTACAAGAGAACAGTCTCTAAGGAAATCAGTGTCCAACAACCTAATCATTCTGTATTTTTAGAACATTGAATGTGAACAGGAATTATTTTTGTTTCCGGGACTAATTCTGGTGAAAAAGGTCATAATTCCACAATTATTATCAGGATCAGGAATGGAAAATTGGATATTTTCAAAATATTCAAACTTTTGTTGACATTTGATTGAATAGCCCCCCGTTCCGAGCCAAAATCGATAGCGTCAACCGTAGACAGAGAAAGGAATAGACGGAGTGCATGCGTACAACTTTGAGATGGAGATAGAGTTGGTTCTCAATAGCATAAGGTTCAAAATCAGAGATTTTCTGCCACTCATCTGTCAAAACAAGAGCAAACAAGCATTTGACAATACTGTGGCCAACAACAAAAAAGCATATGCGGGTCAGGGACAGGTGATCGTTATTGTTTCTCGCTTACACAAAAATGATTCGTATTATGTCATCTCTTTCTTTTATTTACTTTTCTGACGATGTGCCAGCCATCTCTATACTATACTCCCTTTACGGCGTCAACGAAGCCGGTCCGAGTCAGTTTTTTGTTTTGCTTGCGATACAAATAAAAACGACGAATGTGGCATTGACTAGACGCTCTGTAATGTAATATGTAATCGATTATGGCGCTGACGGTGATGTCGCGGAACACGACTGTTTTTCATTTGACGTTTTGATTGTCATGTCATTTCTGTGTTTATTTATGATTGCCATACAGGAAAAAGCGTTTCCTACCCTCGAAAATATTATTTAACTTCATATTATAAGGCGTCCGTCCATCCATACGCTCATGCAGGCCATCAGTCATCTTTTCAACCGACTTCAAAAAAAGGAGGAGGTTCTCAATTCGACCCGTATGTTTTTTTTTTTTGTTTTTTTTCTATGTTTGTTACGCGATTGCTCCGCCAATTATGAACCGATTTGAACAAATCTTTTTTCGGCGTATAGGTAATACCTCAAGGGTGGTCCCATTGACACCAGGTCAGGATCTGATGATGGGATCCTGGAGAAATCGAGAGAACTCTTCAAATATTATAGGCAGACCTATAGTGAATTTTGTGTTTTTCATAATAACTCGTGCAAATGCACATGGTAAGCATAATATTGTGATGCGGAACTGCTGATGAAGACCACATATGGCCACCAGATCTGCTCAATACTAGGTACAAATACAATGCGTGGCTGACGGGCAGGCAACGCATAGCCTAAACCGGTGGACCTAGAGCCATGAAACTTTGTACAGGGGTTCCTTAGTAGCGTGGGGTAGCACTGATATGGGATTTGACAAAATTAATTCCCCAAGGGAGGGGGGGGGGGATAGGGGGTTACAGTTTGTATTAAACTCAATCTAATCAAATAGGGTTTGTGGAAGTCGGTTTTTTCTAAAGTTTACTTTTTGTTTCAATTATGTGAATGGTATACATAGTAGTAATTATTATATCACGTCACGTCACGCCTGTTCCTGAGCAGGGTGCATGCAGGAGCATGGTTCTCGCGCATTCGATATACTATATCTACACCTATATCGAGTGATTTCGTAGGGGAATCTGTCAATATTGGTCTCGATATCCGTATTAAGTATATCGAAGGCGCGAGAATCGACCCGCAGTTCCACCACAGTGTCCACAGTTACTGCACCACACTGCACCTGAATTGAATACTTACATTACCTCATCGAAGTCTTTGCATTACCTACACTAATTTGGGTGAGGGGGATGACCCATTATCCTGGCTATGGAGCGAAGGTTTCATAACGATTTTCCACCACTTATAGGTTCAGAGTTTCAGACCAGACTTTTAAATATTTACTTGCATTCGTTGTATGAGCTAACCTGTAAGCATATAGGACGGAGTACTATTATCTCTTCTGTGATATAGGTACAATCAGTTTGTATATCAGTAGGTAGGTATATCAAATCAAATAGCTTATTTATTCACACATACATATCTGGGGGCGCGGTAGCGCCCCCAAGCCAAGTCGAGCAAAAAGCAAAACATACGGGCGCAGCAGTAACATCCTTTACAGGAAGCCATTCAGAGCATATTTGACCTACCTGTTACTCCGTTGTGGATAAAGATAGAAACCTGAATTCCCGGCGGCTAAAAGGCACCATGTCATAAGACGTATTCTCAAAATTTCAATAAATTTGAACCAGTAGAGTTGAAGGTACAGCAATTCAAAGTTCCTCAATTTTGACACTCACTGACTCACTGATTCACGATCATGAAAACTCAAAAGGTTACTTCTAGCGAACCCACAAGCTTAAAATTTTGAGCATGGTTAAAGTTTAGCCTGCAAAGCCAAGGAAAACTCAAACATTGCGCAATTTTTGCCCCAATTTCATAATATATTAATTATCAATAAGCTCAGTACACGACTACTTCGATTCATCGCTATTCCCCATTAGATGTCGCTAGTCGCTATGTGTATCTTGAATCGCGGTATGGTTTGGTTCCAGCTATGATTTAAATAAAGCGGTTACAATATTGTCTAATATCGCTATTCCCCATTAGATGTCGCTAGGTGTGCATTTACTGAATCGCGGTATGGTTTGGTTTGAGGTAAAGTAAAAGTAAATGTAGCCCATTAATGTCCCCACCGAGGGGCACAGGCCTTTACTCGGATCCGAGTAAGATTGAGCCATATTCCACCACGCTGGCTCAGTGCGGGTTGGTGGAGGGGTTTTTACGACTACTACATACTACGAAGTAGTGATAGTAGCCGGGACCGATAGTGCCATCCGAAACACGGAGTGTCCGATAATGTACTTAAGACAAATTAATCATCTCATTGGTACATGGTCAGCACCGGGATTCGAACCTGCATCTCTTGCGTGAGAAGCAAGGTGAAACCCACTAGACCACGGAGCATGGTTTGAGGTATGATTTATATTTAAATAATTCACCGCCCAGACTTGTCACAAATCGTAACATCAAAGCCACAGAGAAGAGCCCATAGAGATAGGGAGTGGGCTTTGAGAAAGTCGGTATCTAACGCACAAGAAATAGTACCCGAAAAGAAAAAAAGGAAATTTACTTACAAAAAGAAATGAGATCCCAACAAAAACATGCATAGGCATATACAAAAACGCCAGTCTCGCAGCCTGCGCAGTTTATTCTACCGTAAAAAGTTGTGAGATCTAATTTTAAACCAAGTCGGTTAATTTAACCAGTATCTGTGTATGGTAGAATCTTTCCAACCACTTTATTATCGTATACTGTTAAGTACCTACCTAATTATTAGTTAACTAATAACATTTATAGTGATCGGATCAATATAAGACATCTTTATTTCTTCAATAATAATTAGAATAACTTGGCAATCGCGCTCAACTGACCACTCTATAGCACCCAGAGCACAAATGAATATTATTACTCAACACAACATATCTCTAAATAAAGATAAACTTAACTAATAAGAAAACAACGAATTATTTCGGAGCGAGAGCAATAGGTACATTACGTTGCACACACGGTCCTATAGTCGACAACTTTTCTACGTGCGATTGCCAAGTCATTCTAATTATTATTGAAGAAATAAAGATGTCTTATATTGATCCGATCACTATAAATGTTATTAGTTAACTAATAATTAGGTAGGTACTTAACAGTATACGATAATAAAGTGGTTGGAAAGATTCTACCATACACAGATACTGGTTAAATTAACCGACTTGGTTTAAAATTAGATCTCACAACTTTTTACGGTAGAATAAACTGCGCAGGCTGCGAGACTGGCGTTTTTGTATATGCCTATGCATGTTTTTGTTGGGATTAGATCATTTCTAGATATAAGGTTACATAGGTAGGGTAGACAGTGTGAAGATGGATGCAAAATTGATTTACAATATTATCTCTTCTGTGCTTATAGACAAAAAGACCGCGCACGCTTAGAAGTTTCGAGTCTTTATGCAGCTTTTCTGTGGGGGATACCCTTTAATGACTGATCTCTGAATCTATATGCGTTGGCCCAATGAATTAACTGCGGGCCTTGCTAAACGTTGAACCAAACGTTACTTTTTAGGGTCCGTACCCGAAGGGTGCCAAACGGGACCCTTTTACTGAGACTTCGCTGTCCGTCCGTCCGTCTGTCTGTCACCAGGCTGTATCTCATGAACCGTGGTAGCTAGACAGTTGAAATTTTCACAGATGATGTATTTTTGTTGCCGCTATAACAAAAAATACTAAAAAACAAAAGAAATTTTATATTAAGGGGGGCTCCCATACAACAAACGTGATTTTTTTGCTCATTTTTGCTCGATATTGATAATGGTAGCAGGTAGACGCTTAAAATGTTCACAATATATTGAGTTGATTATTTACTTAAAAAATAAGTAATTAAATTAAAATTAAATTAATATTTAGGGGAGGCTCCCATACAACATGTTTTTTTTTTATAGATAATGGTACGGAACCCTTCGTGCGCGAGTCCGACTCGCACTTGGCCGGTTATTTTAATGATCATCATCATAATATGGGAACTTGCTTTAAAGAAGTGTACCACGGACGTACGAGTCGCTGCAAATCATCAAATCAAAGGTGTATCAAACAAATTTTAAAAATGTGGCTACAAATTGTTATCCAATCGGAACATTCCTATTTGCGTCTCCAACTTGGATTCCTTGAGTACCGAGACAGAATTGTTAATTTTTAGGGTTCCGTACCCGAAGGGTGCCAAACGGGACCCTATTACTGAGACTTCGCTGTCTGTCTGTCTGTCACCAGGCTGTATCTCATGAACCGTGGTAGCTAGACAGTTGAAATTTTCACAGATGATGTATTTCTGTTGCCGCTATAACAACAAATACTAAAAAATAATAGAAATTCAATATTAAGGGGGGCTCTCATTCAACAAACCTGATTTTTTTCTCATTTTTGATCGATATTGATAATGGTAGCAGGTAGACGCTTAAAATGTTCACAATATATTGAATATATTATTAGTTTAAAAAATAAATAATTAAATTAATATTTGGGGGGGCTCCCATACAAGATGTTTTTTTTTGCGGTTTGTTATAGATAGTGGTACGGAACCCTTCGTGCGCGAGTCCGACTCGCACTTGGCCGGTTACGCCACAAGTTGAAAGGTCTCGCTCGATGCTGTGCTATGCGTTGAAGCCTCAGACTTTAGATCAGTCTAATATTTAGACGGCAGATATTTTTTGAATTGGTAGTCGGGAACTAGAGACCTAGATATTATATTTATGGTCAGGCATTTTAATTATGTAAAAGCTTAAACTAAGCAAAGTACAACCTACACGAACCCGCACTGAGCCAGCGTGGTTCTACTTCTGTAAAGTTAAAGTAAATTTAGCCCATTAATGTCCCCACCGAGGGGCACAGGCCTTTACCCGGATCCGGGTTCTACTTCTGAATTCCAATATATTTAGGCGCAAATCGAGTAATGACGTAGGTAGCTAAATATTGAAAAAAATAATGTAAAATTAATCCAATCTCCACAGCGGCACAATGATTTTACTTCCTGTTATTTAAAAGGTTTTTATAATTATTGGCAATAAACTAGTATGGCTGTACGTGGATGAAATCAACGCATTCATCATCCTACTATAGAGAAAAGACGAGAACCTAATAGCCACTGCTTGACGTGAAGTGCAATAACAAAAAGTCCCAAGGTGCACCTCACCGATGGTCACCCCAACATCTCGGTATGCGTCGTCGCACCATCAACCTACCTCGACCACTTACTCACTCAGTCCACGCTTACACACTGCTCTCACCACTTGTGTCACATGATTACAACAGAGCCGGCTAACAACTCACACTTACCCTACCCAAGTGTTCCAACTGCAAGGAATTTTCCCGGGAGTTTTCCTAAAAAGGTAAGTGTTTTGTTTTTAATTTTTGTAGACCATCATTGCGTTTTGTTAGTTTAGATAACGGTAAAGAGTTAAAACGCCGCGTTTTCTAACCAGATTGACGTCCAAATGTTTTTTAAATATTGCATTGCTTGGACGTTTCTTCTTGGATTCTTGTTAGAGATTCTTGTGCGATTGAGATAATAACGTAGGATGGTTGGTTGGTTATCCTTGATTGAAGGCAACAGCAGTTATTCCGTAATCTTCATGACCATGGCTAATGTATTCGCGATTACGTGCGTTTACCATTGAAGTAGGTTTATAAAATGCGTGACAGAAAACGCTATTGATGATGGTTTTTTATTATGCGACACCAATCCATCAAATAACTCAATAGCAACTTTAATGTTTTTTGATGTTTTCTCATAATTCATCTCATCATCCTAATAGGTAATAATAGATGATAGCAGTCATCATCTTAACAGCCGAATGGCCATTGCTGGATGCAGTCTGGCTTACCTATTTTCTTTTCTGACTGTACAATAATAATACTATTGTACTTAATTAAAGTATGTCATAATCTGTCATAATACGGAAAAATATAGTAGGTGCTCGAAATATGTTCGCGAAATACTTTAGCACCCTTTGTTTAATTGTTTTGTCTTATGTTTGATGTATGCGTATAGTAATTCATTATCTACAGCTTAACAAAGGACGTGTAAATCCTTATTATTCTAACGTAATTAGCGAGCTAAATCCTTTTATGTACTAACTTACTAAGTACTTACATACACACGGACCTAGCTCCATCGCAGGATTGCTAATGTGGCTTCCTTCGTCCTCAACGGGATTCATTATGTACAGGTTTAAAAAAAATAATCTAATAGACTTCTCCTTTTATTCTTTTAGCGCCTGATGAATGTGGAAAATATTAGCAGAGGTCAATTACCAAAACCTACATCAGGGCCCTAATGCTGCTCTGAGAATTTCACTTATATTTCATTACTATTCCATTGCAAATACCCAAAATGGCGTCATTTGGTATTCTCCTAAATTATTATCCTCCTTATCCTCCTTGATTGGGTGTTTGCAATGGAATAGTAATGAAATAGTAGATAATGAAATATAAGTGAAATTCTCAGAGCAGCATTAGGGCCCAGAAATAATTTCCTATGTTGGAGAATCCATTTCCTTCCATCAATTGCAGTATTCTGTAATGTCAACAAAATCTACAGCCCTCTGAGCCAATGGAATGAGAATAGTATCGTATACGGCTAAAGGCTCGTGCCCCGCGGTAGGGTCATTAATGGGCTACGATTAATACGAGTATGTTACCTAAAACCTGTTAACCTCCTGATCAATGTTTGAGGCTGAAGTGATGTGGTTTATGCGTTTTATTACTGTACGATGATACGGAACTCTTCACTATGTGCCCGACTCGCACTTGACCGATCTTTATTCATATATTTTATGTTACAGAAGAAACCCAGCAATACCACCCAGACACATTAAAACATTTATTTATTTGGCACAAAACAAACATATTGAACATTTGAACAGCTTTGTTTTGTCTCCTCTGGAGTTTTTAAAAGCCTTGTATTGTACGTGGAAGTAGGTATCAATATTACCGCCAAAATTTCGCAGACCGTAACATTATGGGCTTTTTGTTATTATGGTAGACCATAATAATAACAATGCCTGTATGTAAAGTACCTAACTAGCCTTGTTTTCGATGTGTTTACTATATTATGTACAGAGGTGTTATATTTGCATAACGGGTGATTGTAAGCTACACTAGAACAGCAACACTTATTCATTGTCCTTGGGTAGCCGTTTTGATAGTGCGACTGATATGACGTCTGGGTCCTAGCTAGGTCAGGCACAGAACTTACCTAAGGAGCCTATGTTTGCCATGTCTACCACCCGGTGGCACTACTGTGTGTGGAAAACTGTCAAAGTGTTGATTCGTGTCTTTTGGTGCTGTAGTTTATCGCCAAAACCCAGGCCTAGCTCATTTTTTTTTTTAAATATTTATTAAACAAATGGAGGTAGCCGTCTTAATTAAGTACATTTACATCACATAAACCACGGAGGTTTGTGCGTGATGCTGGCATTCATGCGAGCAGGGTACAGTAATTGTACATATGCGTTACACATTACTGTACTTACCTGTTGTCTTTGATACAGAAATTAGTAGGATGGGGATATGATTCTTGCGCATTCGATATATGTGTCGATATCCGTATATTGAATGCGCGAGAATCATTATAACCCTGAAGGAACAAATTTAGAAAGAAATAAAGAGGGAATGAATCATACATTTTTGTTTGTTGTTTATTTTGTTTAATAGACATCAATAAAATACAAGCAACTTAATACTAAAGTCCAACAAAACTGTCTATGCACAGTTTGTCTGTGGGATCTGAGTCTCGGTTAGTACAGTAGGTATTATAATAATCTTATGCTAAATTTATATAAACTTAAGGGTAATGAGGTATTGTATTATTTTTAAGGTAGACTATTTAAAAGATATCTTTTCAGTTTAATTTTAAATTTAACTAGGTTAGGCTCCTGTCGTACATCTTTAGGCAGACATGGTGTCCTGGAATATGATGACGCCAATAAATAAAATGCTTATGTGTTAATGGTATAATACCGCCATCAAATCAACATGGTGGGTTTCTCCCTAGCCTCACCCACTACTGAGCCCAACTTATGATTCACAAAAGGCAATGTAATGCAGAGAGTAAAATTAACAATATCAGTACCAACCCAAAAATCTGAGTCATCAAATAAATTGGTTAAAGTTAACTTTATACTTTATATGGCTTTTAGGCTTTAAGCTTTTTTGTGTGGAAAATACAAGGTGACGGAACCTACCCTGAAAATTATCACATGTCGGGATAGTAATGTCGGTGGTACGATGCTATACCATAATCATGATTATCATCAATTATTGTCTGTCACCCCCCATATAGTATTAGGGCTCGTAGTACAGATTTCCATCTTGGGCCATCTGCTCTAGCTCTATCCAATCTGAGCTCATGATACAATATGATGCACCATGCAACACATGCTGAAACCAAAACTTTTTAACAATTATATGTGTCAATGTAACTATAGAGTTCTCTGACGTGTGTCAAATAAATGATTTTTCTTTCCTTATTAGGGTTCCGTACCCGAAGGGTGCCAAAAGGGACCCTATTACAAAGACTTCGCTGTCCGTCTGTCTGTCTATCTGTCTGTCACCAGGTTGTATCTCATAAACCGTGGTAGCTAGACAGTTGAAATTTTCACAGATGATGTATTTCTGTTGCCGCTATAACAACAAATACTAAAAAACAAAAGAAATTTAATATTAACGGGGGCTCCCATACAACTAACGTGTTTTTTTTTGGGGTTTTTTATAGACAATAGTACGGAACCTTTCGTGCGCGAGTCCGGCTCGCACTTGGCCGGTTATTTCATTCTTTCTTTCTTATGATGATACAGTTTTCCAACACATGTAATCAGTTAATTGTGGGCACATTCGGATCCTCTGCCACCCGGTTTGGGAAAAGTCGTGACGCTTAGGTGTATGTGTGTGTGTGGGTAATAGCGACTGACTTTTACCACCAACTGTACAAACCTATAGATACTGAAAATTTCCCGCACCTTTTACAAAACGACTGGTTCATGGCAAATTGATAACCAGGCCATCTGGCTATTAATTATAATGAGTCATTTCAATTACGCATTTGATGCAACAATGGGGGTTATTTGGGAGGTGTCAAAACCACTAAACTAGAGGAACTAAAGGCACTAAACTGACAACTTTCAAATCCAATGGCTCTTGCGCGGTGGCCACAGATTCCATTTTCAAACACACCATTTTAATTAGTTTAGTTAGTATAGTCCGTGTCGCATCCCAAATTGCAGGAATTGTTAGCTTAGTTAATTAAATTACTAATATATTTTTCAGTATACTGGGTCCCACGGCTATGACACATGGAGTAAAAGTATCTTTGAATTCATTTCATGTCATTTATACTTTATTGCACAAAAACAGAGTTCAGAGTTCAGAGTTCAAAATTTTTATTGACCATAAAATCATACATATTACTTAGTCAACGTCAATATAATATTAATATTTTTGTATACTACCGCCCGTTCGGAAGTTGTGGGCTTAGGGATGGCCCAAACATAAAAAAACGCAAATTTTACAGAAATATATGTACAAAGGCGAGCTTATCTCTGAATGCCGTTGAAATTGTACAGAATGAAGTCTTTTGTCGGTAAAATGTGTACAAGATACATATTTTCACACATTTTCGCGGAGTGGTACCCACCTGGCCTACATAAATCTCTTGCTTCCTCCAACATTCATAAAAATGTTGTATCTTTAATATTAAGCGAACTTTTCCTCGATGTTGGGTCTATGGGATAGAAAGTTAAAGAAGACCACTATACGATATCTACACCTATATCAAGTGATTTTGTATGGGAATCACTCGATATAGGTGTCGATATCCGTATATCGAATGCGCGAAAATCTATATTTGTATATAAATAAATTACAAATTTGAACAAGAAGGAGGAGGTTTATTCCCAGCAGCGGGCGAAAACAAGTTGTCCATGATGATGATTAATGGCTATTCATGACCAATTAACCGTACTAAAAACGTTCCCATGCATTTTAAAGGTTTATTAGGTTTTTTTTTTTCTTCTTATTATGGGGCCTCTCCACTACCTACTAGAGGTTGGCGGTCAGCTCTTTATACTCCTCTCTGATCTTCGCCAAGTGCATCAGCTGTTCTACGCTGGCCAGTCACGTCTATTCCCTGATGTTGCGGAGCCACGACTTCCTCCTTCTGCCCACGCGTCTTTGAAGAAGTCGGTACCTTCTTCTTCTTCTTCTTCACCCAGGGGGATGATGTGCCTGTACCTGGCCTACGCGACCGGGGCCTTTGTGCATTTCCCCTGCGCCTGCACTCTAATTCAGCCGTCCCAACTCCAGCACAAGCTGAAGTAGGAGGCCTGTATGTTCGAGGAGGGTTGACGCTCTGCTGTTATCTCCCAGAATCGCGTTCCTGGTCTCTATAGTGTAGGGGCACGCAAGCAACATGTGCTCCACGGTCTCGTCGAAGTCGAAGTCGGTACCATTTGTGTATAAGCACATGTCCCAAGTAACTATTTGAACACTTGGGAAATAATTATTGTAATAATTAGAAACTTGTCCGATAATGGTGTTTAAAAATTCAGGCGGGAAAAACCATGCATTACTCTACATCATTATCACCCATGTAATTTCCTCCTCTACAATTAACTCATACCTCCTACTCGAGTTCGAGTAAATGTCTATTCTATACCCATATAGTGGGGATATAAATCGCATATTATTAACCAGTCGACTTGACGTAGACGTAGTTCTTTCAAAAAATATTGGTCAAATCCAAGAGAAGATTTTTTTAAATGTTTCTCTTCATATGAAACTTCCTGACGCACCAAACGAAAGGTCCATCCAAATTCAGGTTAAGCCGTCCCGAGATTTGCTAACATTTAGCGATAGTTTGCCAAATGGGAATCTGATTCCTGATAGTCTAAGAAAGTTAGAAAATATAGTACAATTTAAGACAGAAATCCGCAAGCTACTATTGAATAAAATATACTACTCCATAAGATAATATCTAGATGATACAATTGTTGCCGTTGGGGGCCAGCCTATTGTTCTCGTAACCGCGAATCTCCATACATTGATTACCAAACGGGGCCAAAAGGTATAATACTATTATTAAAATTCAATCGCGTAATTTTCATACTTCTATTGCCGCTTGGGGCCATAGTGGCTAAGTACAGTCGGCTACCAAACTAAAACGATGATTCTGTAGTACTATTAAATTAATTTTAACAATTGTTTTGACAAGATAGTTATAAAATGAAAGACGAAATTAGCAATGAGACACAAATTTGTATATTTGGATCAAATGTTAATATCTATGTATGGGAAATCACAGCCTGTGATAAGAATATGTACTTATGAAAAGTAACTAGTATTGTAATATGTAAGTGTAAAATAGAATAGTAGAATAGTAGTCTTCATTCGAATATGCAGTACATTGAGCTTACTTCCTTACACCATCCTAGCTCCATGCGGGTGGTTAAACGATACAACCATCTATACAAATAGTATTTTGTTACACAAGGGGTGAAAGAGAGCTATTTCGGACGAAGGTCCAATTTGGAGCCCGTGCGAGCGCAGCTCGCAAAGGGTGCTCAGGATCGAGTCTACCCGAGATATTTAGACGCCATAGCGAGCGAAGCAAGCGAGGGCGAATATAGTTCGAGGGTCAAATAGCTGCTTACACCCAGAGGTAAGCATAATACTTTACATCATTCGAGCGAGGTAAGTTAAACGGAAAGACTGAGTACAGAACCATGCAGTGCAGGACACTGCAGGACCGCAGAACCATAAACATATACATAACCCAAAAACTCACAACACTTAGTCGAATTTACGTGTATACTTATCAGATTTGAATACATAATCGTCAATTATAGTTGTAAGTTTTAGAACTACGAGAAAGTTTAGGGTGTCAAAACACGCATTCTATTTGGATAATTAAAAAAAAAGTTTTGGAGAAAAGTAAAGTGAAAAAAGCCACGATTTGTTTATTTTATTTTTTATTTATTTTTTTGCTATTTTTATTTTGTATTTTATAGAATACATAAAATGTACGTACTATTTTTTTATTTTTTTTTCTAAAAGTTTAAAAAGTTTAAAAAGTTTAAATAATAACGTTATGAATTTTTTTGAACTCCCGGATATGGTCGGAGTATGGAACGATCGCCGGAGTATGGAAAGATCCCGGACAGGATTTGCGCACGTCTATTTAAAAACGGCTAAACGCGGTTTCCCAAACAATTTATGGAATAAAAACCTGAGTCGTACGTATCGCCACACTGTCAAGCATAGTGAGTGGTAGTTTCTTCCACCATTTAAACCTATGGGTGTGTAATATGTTTGAAAATGGAACGATTTCTAGTTTTCATTGCCCGGCTTCGGAAACGCGAACTTTCAAGGACTGTTTTAACAGCTGCAAAACCTCTTTTCTGAGCTCGGATGATGTAAATTTTATTTTTATTACTAGCCAGTAATAAAATAAAACAAGTAGATAAATACATTTAAAACGGTGCGGCTAAAAAACTATAATCTCAGTCCGGCCACGATACCTTATTTTTTCAGACAGTTTTTCCACTTGTGATTTTCTGCATATTAAATTAAAAATAAAAATGATAATAATAATAATAAACGAAAACTGCGTTGATAGGCTTGTACCAGCTGCGTTTTCGTCTTGCTCGATCATTTTATTTTACGATAATTGAAACAAAAAGTAAACTTTAGAAAAAACCGACTTCCACAAACCCTATTTGATTAGATTGAGTTTAATACAAACTGTAACCCCTTATCCCCCCACCCTTGGGGAATTAATTTTGTCAAATCCCATCTCAGTGCTACCCCACGCTACTAAGGAACCTCTGTACAAAGTTTCATGGCTCTAGGTCCACCGGTTTAGGCTATGCGTTGCCTGCCCGTCAGCCACGCATTGTATTTGTACCTAGTATTGAGCAGATCTGGTGGCCATATGTGGTCTTCATCAGCAGTTCCGCATCACAATATTATGCTTACCATGTGCATTTGCACGAGTTATTATGAAAAACACAAAAATCACTATAGGTCTGCCTATAATATTTGAAGAGTTCCCTCAATTTCTCCAGGATCCCATCATCAGATCCTGACCTGGTGTCAATGGGACCACCCTTGAGGTATTACCTATACGCCGAAAAAAGATTTGTTCAAATCGGTTCATAATTGGCGGAGTTATCGCGTAACAAACAAAAAAAAAAAAACACACACAAGTACTTTATTCACACACTGCACACTGATAGTCTAAACATGAAGTGACACCTGTTCATTGTCAAGGCTATGACCCTCCAAAGCCTAGAAGAAGAAATAACTTTTTGATTGGTTCAACTAAAAATACAACCCTTCATAATTGGTTAACAAAACAATGACATGAAACACAAAAGAAAATATCAAAAGACTGCTAAATAATATTTGTAAAATGAAAGGGGTATAGAGGGTAAGTAACCAAGGTCATCAAGCAGGTAAAGCCACTCACGATGACTAATGAACGACATATTTGAATGTGTGGACAGAAGTTTCAAGAACTCTATTAATACAATCTGTTGCTAACTGTACTTGTTACAATCCTTTATGGCCAAGTGCGAGTTGTTTTTCATTTAAATAATAATAGTCGAAAAAGGCTTTGGCCCCTAGCGGTAATACTCTTTGGCCCCTAGCGGCAACAACCCGATACAACACTATAACTTCAAGTACTTATATACATTTCGAATATTTGTATGTCACTGTGCCAAACATAGAGATACGTTATTCTAAATATTTAGGATCATTATGTTACCTATGTTTGACAAATAAAGACTTTTGACTTTGACTTTTGACATCCGATGTAATTCTGTCTGTCTCTCAGTCTGCCCATCAGCGGACTGAACCGCAGAAACCGTATAAGCTTAAAAGTTGAAAATTTCACAGAATTTGTGTATCTGTTGCCGCTACAGCAAAAAATACTGAAAAAGACAATAAAAAGGGTATTTAGAATTAAACAGTATTAAAGTATTGCCTGAAATTGTTTGGATTGCAAAATTAAGAGATAAAGATTGAAGATTGAGGAACTGTCAGGCACTTGTTTCTTGTATAGTGGTGCAAAATCCTTCGTGTGAGTGTCCGACTTGCACCTGACCGATTTTTTATGTAACTAAGTGCTTATATTTGAACTGAGACGGACTATGATTGTGAAGAAGGCGCATAAAACTAACAGTGGGCGACGAGCTACCGTCGATTATTGTGCCATTTCATTGTTTTGTTTTGTCCATTTTGTATCTACAAAACAAGTACATACCACTCACACATCACCTAAACGATAAATATTTACCTCAACAAGAATCCTAAGTATTTCCTCTGCAGGCGCAGTCTTTTTGTTCCAAAACTAAGTACAACATGTTAGCCGAAACACGTTTCTACCTTATCTTAGCACCGTAGACATAAAGACCTGAGCTCATTTGTAAACTAGTACCCGAACGCCATGACCCACAAAATACAAATTTCGACTAGGAATGCGCACCTAATGAATTAACAACCTGTTGCCAATGATTTTAATGTAGCACTCTAATCTAACGTTTAACGTAAACCTACTCAATACAGGTAGGCAGAGGCATAGATTTTCTGTCAGTTTAGGATCCTTTTGTTACGAAACCTTAAAAAACCGGCCAAGTGCGAGTCGGACTCGCGCACGAAGGGTCCCATACTATTATCTATAAAAAGCCGCAAAAAAAAGTACTTTAGTTTGTTTTTTAGTATTTATTGTTCTAGCGGCAACAGAAATACATCATCTGTGAAAATGTCAACTGTCTAGCTACCACGGTTCACGAGATACAGCCTGGTGACAGACAGAAAGACAGAAGACAGACAGACAGACGGACGGACAGTGAAGTCTCAGTACGGTACGTACCCTTCGGGTACGGAACCCTAAAAATAGGAACCACATACATGAGACTTCAATACTCTACTTTGCGTAGCAAGGGGCTAACTTGGCACATACATAATGTTCAAATTCTGATTTTGGCACAAAAAACTGGGACTAAAAGGGAATTTTTAGATGGGACCAATGAAGCAGCATCGGGCATCATCTAACAATATTTGTAGCACAAATACAATTCCTACCTACATCGATTGTTCCCAAGAGCTCAATCGATATACTTTGCTGTTCGAGCGTTTACTCCTCGCGAGTTCTGGGGTACCTATGTTTCTCGCAGATATACGGATATCGAATACGCGAGAATACTAACTGCGAGAATGTCAACGCGAGAATAGAAACTGGTAATGTAACTCGTATTTCGGAGTTTATGTCTCAAAATAGGCATTTGTGCGCCCTTGGGAGCAATACTTAGGTACCTATGGTCTATTTTATTATTATTTATTTATTACAAAACAATTCGTGATATCATTACAGGTGTCAGGGTGGTGTTTATCCCTAAAGTAAAAGTAAATGTAGCCTATTTATGTCTTAACCGAGGGGCAGAGGCCTTTACCCGGATCTGAGTAACATTGAGCCATACTCCACCACGCTAGCTCAGTGTGGGTTGGTGGAGGGGGTTTTTACGACTACTACAAACTACCAAGTAGTGCGTGCAGCCGGGACCTACAGCTATCCGAAACACGAGCGTCCGATAATGTACTTATAAGACAAATGAATTATCTCATTGCTTTATGGTCAGAACCGGGACTCGACTCGAACCTGCATCTCCTGCATGAGAAGCAAGCTGAAACCCACTATTTATCCGGGCCGGCATTTTTTGAAACTTACAAACCAAAAAACCTAACATTTCTAGTGAAGGTATTCAGTGAATGAACTGTTGAATGAATGAAATTAATTCAGAATTTTATATACCTAATTATTATCATGAAATCTTCATGAAATTCATAAATGAGTCTTCGATTGATTTAACTTCTAACTTTTCTAATAAATAGACCATACTATTGCTACTCGACTTCCATACAAAACTCGAGTCCTTCATCTAACATTAGTATAGTAACACAATTCGCGTCAGACGCATACACCCATGCCTGCTCTAAATTCACAAACCGGCGGCGGCGGCGCAGTCAAGGTGAACTGGTAAACTGGCTCGAAGGAAAAAAGTTTATGGCGATAGTCGATAATGGAGGCTTTGAGCAGTTGTATAGGCTGTTCCGTAACTTTTAACGTCTAGCGAGACGAGAACCAGGAGATTCGCCCTTGGATGAGGTTACGGGCAGAAAGGGCATAACAGTAGATTGTACAACAGTTTTATACGAGTTATACACTCTGCTTTTCACTTCGATTGTGAGGAAATTAAACAGCAATATTGCAAAAAACAATTGCAAATTGTAACACAAAGAAAAAATAAGGACTTCCCGCCAATATATTTTTTTTACTTTTTTTTTATACGTGGCAGTTGCACTTACAGAGCCTTTTTTAATTACTCAATTGAAGATTGAACTCATCCTGGACCACTGGTTTGTGTGGGGGTGTGGAGCCACCAACTTAGCTGTTCAGTTGGGAAAAATTGGTACTACGGACTTGTCATCCGCCACCAAAGAGAATACATACTATACCTATATCTGCTATTATGAAGACTACTATGACACTTAACTAGCGACCGCTATCAACTGAACAGCGAAGTTGGTGGCACTTTAGCATAGAGGTGTGTGTGGCTGTTTACCTTTGTACGACCTTTGTCCTAGAGTCTGAGACTTAGAGGAAGATTTTACTTTATGTACTAGTGCCTGAAAAGCGATGTAATGCAGCCTAATACCCAACATAAAGACGAACTTTACGAGCATGAGAAGTGAAAAGATGATTTTATGCCTGGTCCATACGTTTGCCGAACCTCTATAAGTCGTCACGTGTTGTGCGCAGAGCTTCTAGTACATAATGTGGTTGGGGTATGGAGTTTGCGGCAAATGGTATATGTCTGGATCCAGCATTAGTTGATTTAAGTATGTTACTGATGTCTTCTTGATAAACATTGTATTTATTTAATTGTGCCTCCGCCACTGGGAAAGGCATGACAAGATTATGGTTGATTTAGATTTATCAGCGATCAGACACGAACGCGAACGGCCGAGCCCAAAGTCATGACTCATACTACTTAAGTTAAGGAATTTAAATTAAAGAATTAGTCTGATTATTTTTTCGCCGTCAATGTTATGCTATAACATTGATAAATTAGTGCAAGGGATGATGGCTTGACCGTCAAACTAAGTTCTCTTTTGAGTATGACTTAAACTTAACTGTCTTAAGCATAATCGCATTGGCTACCTTCTGTACGGTCATTAACGCATGGAAAATATTTTCACGTCGATTGTTTACGCCTTTACCTTGGAAGGAAGTCTCTGAACTTACTGTTGCTCTTGTGACTATTTATAAGTTGTCTGATTTATGATCGTTTGCACGATTTTATTTTTGGCCAAGTCTCTACTTTTATGACGTCACTGACCCATTAAGGTCGACTAGCTGGACTTGGTGACAACTGCATATTATTTTATGGAGATGTCTTTACTCGCGAGCTTCGAGCCACCCACTACTTTGAATATTATTCTCTAACTTTGATAAAATGTAAATAAATGTTGAATATTTTGGGCTGTGGTTCAGGCAAGGTAATTATTTTGTAGATCAGGTAGGGAAAATCATACTAGCTGTACATTTTTTGGTGTAAGTAAGATATTAACAATGCAGTCGCCCTTCCTACAAATGAAGCGATTAGCATGCAAATGCCTTAATAAAGATAAGGCTACAAGTACCCACGCAAACCATTATGTAAAGGTAAAAAAACCGGCCAAGTGCGAGTTGGACTCGCGCACCGAAGGTTTCACATAATTTTTTTTTTTGTGAAGAAACTGTTTTCGGTTTTTAGGGTTCCGTACCCGAAGGGTGCCAAATGGGACCCTATTACTGGGACTTCGCTGTCCGTCTGTCTGTCTGTCTGTGTGTCTGTCTGTCTGTCACCAGGCTGTATCTCATGAACCGTGGTAGCTAGACAGTTGAAATTTTCACAGATGATGTATTTTTGCTGCCGCTATAACAACAAATACTAAAAAATAAAAGAAATTTAATATTAAGGGGGGCTCCCATACAACTAACGTGATTTTTTTTGCGGTTTTTTATAGATAATGGTACGGAACCCTTCGTGCGCGAGTCCGACTCGCACTTGGCCGGTTATTTCCTTTATCTGTACTACGAGTATCTTGCTTCGTGCTCATGCCTGATGTTTCTAGCGGTCAACTGCACCGTTAGGACCTGGTAGTAGAGGTGATTCCAGGAAATCCAACAATATTACAGATGTAAACGGTCATATCATTTGATTACGTTGAATGAAAATTATGATGAATGATTGATTACCTGGAAGTACGATTTTTTCACAGCTAATGAGGACACAGCACAGACATTGCATAAGTAACTATCTCGACCAAAAAAGGTCTTAACAGACGGACAGACAGACGGACGGACAACGAAGGTTCCTTTTTTTTTCCTTTTTTATGAGCATCGGAACCCTAAAAATTCATTATATCATGTCCAAAACAACAACATCAGGGCTAAGAATTAGAATTGCAAAACGGTGCAATAAGTTCCATGTCTACAGTGTTAAATGTACTGGACTATTTAATGTGAGGTCATTTTACAAATGTTTGTGTACAGTCTAGTAAACCACGCAGTTTGAACACAAACATGACGCGTCACTGATTTTACCATACGGGGTGGCAGAGGTTTATTACTGGCTACTTTACAACATGAGTATGTGTGTTCAATAAAATGTGTTTTCAACATGGGGAGGTCTTTCCCAAGCGGTAGGGCACTTAGGCCTCAGTAATTATAAACTGCTCTCAGCTTTGAGAGCTCTATCTCAAGCACGTGAAAATGACACTTTTGACATGACGTGATATGTGAAACAACTGGGGTATGATTCTCGTGCATTCGATATACGAATATCGACACCTATATCGAGCAATTCCCATACAGAATCAATCGATATATGGGTCGATATCGTATATCGAATGGGCGAGAATCATACCCCTGGAGCACGATTCTCGCGCCTTCGATTTACGGATATCGAGACCTATGTTGACAGATTCCCCTACAAAATCACTCGATATAGGTGTATCGATATCGAATGCGCGAGAATCATGCTCCTGGGGTATGATTCTCGCGCATTCGATATACGATATCTACACCTGTATCGAATGATGTTGTATGGGAATATGTCAATATAGGTCTCGATATCCGTATATTGAAAGCGCGAGAATCATGCCACTGGATTCTTGCCTTGCACATTTGTTATACGATATCTACACCTATATCGAGTTATTTCGTATGGGAATCTGTTAATATTGGTCTCGATATCGAAGGCGCGAGAATCGACCCTCTGGGGGAAGATTCTCTCTACCTAAGGTCATATAATTTATCGATCCAAGCGGCATCGATATCTGCCATTTAGAATGATAAATATTGAATGTGATAAAAATATCACCGTAGGGAGAATTGCCCCCCCCCCCCCCCCCCCCCTTGAAAGCGGTATCCTATATTAAGGGCCATATTGACGAACAGAAATTGTCTTAATTTTTACTGCAAGAAACATCGATGTGAAATGCCAATGAATCATCACATGACCATGATTTATGACGTCATGATTGCAATGACTATTTCAACTGTAGACTGTATCAAGATTTATTTCAGTAAACACGCAAGGAGGAAGGTCACCTGCAACAATGAATATAAGTATAATAAATAATTAACTCCAAAGTCGTAAAAAGGCAATTCGTTATGGCAACTGACGGAATCGCAATATTAATTTTAATTTACCGCGTACTGCAATCTTACACGCGTTTGTGTGCGTTCTGCTATGGAAAATAAGAGGTTGCAGTTCTTGTCAGGCGACGAGCAAGCAACTAATCACTAACCGTTCTCAATTTTTACGACACTTGAGCATGGCGTTGACCCGTGGCATTGACGGAATGGTGGCCAACTGGCCAAGCAAGAGATCTTATCTCATGTTGGCCTAAGACCACAATAAATGGCTTATTGAAGAGTATGCCTTTCCTCAACAGTAGCTGGATAGATAGGAAGCTTTATATGTATAAGTTTATGGAATTCCCGATGAATGAATACTGCGCGACGGCGTCTGAAATACATATAAGTCTTCACAAAATAAAAGGCCCGTTTGACAGTTAACGCCCAAGAAGTTTTAACCCCTAGCGCGTAGGTAATAGGAGCGGTTTTCCTAAGTGCAACCTGAACGCTTTGCTTGTACGCAACAGTTGGCTTTTATTACACGTATTAGGAGTTAAAACTTCATGGGCGTGAACTGTCACAACGGGCCTTTTATTTTGTGAAGACTATAACAAAAACATTGATACGACTGTTTACAAAAAAAATCCAAAAACTAACTATAACTAATAATAATTGTCGAAATAGACTGAAATGGCAGCTTGAAATTCGACGACTCTCTAATGTTTATGTTTCTACTTTCAAAACTACTCAACACAGCATGTTTCGTGAGAACCAGTAAAAGTGACATCTCGATCGCTCTGGTCGAGCCAAGGACCCGGATCGAAGGACCAAAAAGGTGTACCATACGATAACTGAACGAACTTAGATGACATGTGTATTACTGTATTAGAACAATAAAATTACAGGACACGAGTTGAAAACATTATACATACTTAAAAATATACTAGTACATGTTATTATTATAAAAACATCTTCATCTGATATGATCGAAGTCATCTGAACTTTCGTCATGGATCCGGCTTTGCATCCAATTCTCGCGCAATCGAGATCATCTCCCCAGTCGAGATATCGGTTTTGATAAGGCCTAAATCCCTCGAAAACAATCTCGATTTATATTTATTTCGATCGAAAACGGGTCGATATATCTCGGTTGGTCGAAAGGCTAGTCGTAAGAATAGCTTTTTCTTGTTTTGATAGAGATTTCGGTATCCCAAAATCGATATTTTGACCATGGACATGATCTCGCTAGTGCCAGAATTGCCCCCCTGTCCCCTTCTAACCAGATGCCAAATCATATACTTGCAGTAAACCTGTTTGTATTAAAGTGATGTGTCATACTGACCTGTCCATTGTTTAGTTAACAAACACTCACTGACTGGCATTAGTCAGTGAAAGCATAAGACATAACCGAATGCGTAACTGCTATTTCAATGTGTAAGTAAAGGCATACAGTAACATACAATTTATACAAGGTGAAATTAAAACCCTAGCTAAATTTTATCGGGTTGAATTCTGAGCAAATTTAACTAAGAAACCGATCAGAGCAACTTTATTTTTCACGTCCCAGTCTGCTCTGATCAAGTTGTTCAGAATGATGTCCCTACCATAACAACCCCTTAAAATAAAACTTAGGGGTTTCAATTTCATCATGCATGTATAGGATACAACATACATGCACTTTATTTGAGCAATTTGTAGGTATGTATAATCAGCCATAACTAATGCAAGCCGTAACCTAACGTAATACTTCTGGAGATCACACCTCTCATACAGTATAATGAGGATTGCGTGTTACAAAAACTAGGAAATGTACCTAAATAAGAATGTGCATTGTGCAAGATGATTTGTAACATGATTCTTCAGTTCGCTCCAAGTTTTATTGGCTCTGAAAGTTGATAGCTCGCTTAGAGGCAAAGAAACTTGTCGCGTGTGTCGCGCGCTTATACAAGGTGTAAATGAATTAACGCAAAATGAGAAACTACTTTGTTAGGGACTCATTTTGAGCAACTTTAATTACGAAACCGATTTTATCAGAGCACTTTTATTTTTCACTTCTCCATAAAAATCAGCTCAGTCAAGATAGTGAAAAATAACGTTAAAGAAAGAAAGGAAGAAAAAAAAGAGTATTTATTTTGCCATTAAAACAAAAAATATAACATACCTGCAGCTAAAAAAGTAATTATAGTGGCAAACTAGAAAGGGTTTCAGCATCTGCATCTGCTGCAAGTTGCTTTAATCAATGAAAGTTGCTCAGAATGATGTCTCTAACAAATTACTTTCTCAATTTGCGTTAATTCATTTACACGTTGTATGTTGCTAAGTATAAAATAGTCGAAGCTGAAGTATCGTTCTATAGGTACTCGAATTAAGTCGAACTGTAAATCAAAAGTTAGTAGCAGTATCAGAAAGAACAAGTGTCTTTTTACACTTCCGTAAAACTCAAAACGCTACTAAGTTATTTTACAAAGAAAATTCCCTACCTGTTATAAATATAAACTGTATAAAAACAGCATAAGTAGTTTAACATTAGGTAGAGTAGAATAGAATAGAAATACATTTATTCGGGCTACAAGGTAGGACACAGAGACGTGCAGCAAAACATGACCAAGTACATATACGTACAATAGTTTTACTTTCCCACTTCCTCTCTCACACAAGTTACCAGCACAACCTTCCCATGGTCACGGTCGCTTATGTCATTCACACCGACATCCGGAAGAATGTTACCTTCACCTGTAGGTAGCTGTACACAGGTACTTGTGTCGCAAGGATTACTGCAACTGAGTACTGTCTGATACACGTCAAGCTATCGGGCGTTGATATGTTCTGATACTCATGAGTCCCGCAGACATTTTTTGTCATTTTGCGAAACGAAGCGAAGTCACAAACATGTAAAAATCCAAGACCCAGGGATATTTTTCATCCTACCTAGCCGAGATTCAATCCCGGCACCTCTCGCTTGGGTTACCTGGATGACAACCTACAGTTATTTAATTTTGAAATGAATCTTATGACCGATTTGTTAATTTCAAAAAATGGACCAACCTGGAGGTTTTTCAAAAGGTTTTTGAAACAAAATGGTGATACAATAAATGGGAATAGAATAATAGTAGTTTATGAAACTGTTGCATAATACCTAGTTATGTGCAGTTTCATACACTACTTGATCTACTCTCATACGTAAGTGTCTCTCCTACAATATTTCCACATAAATCAGTGCTTGCTTAGACACAACAAAACGTTTGTCCCGTCACGTTGACGTTTTGTTTGTTGCCGCCAAAACCCAGCATATCACAGCGCATGCGCGTAGCATGGGCCACACTATCAAACCTCAGATCAATGAACCTCTTTGTTTAATCTTCCTGCCTGCCTCCAAGTACTTATCAAACACTGAGTGGCTGTTTGGCTGTCAACTATAGCTAAAAAAATAATCTTTCCAACGATATAGACTACCAAACACCTTGGCGTATGGTTTCATGACCCTTGCCATTTCCAAAAAAAGTAGAACTGTATCGTTATGGAAAAAAAGTTTAACTTAACATTAGTTTTGTTCGAGAAGTAGTTAATAATCTTTTTTAATTTTCTTTTTCTTTTAATGTTTTGAGTGCTTAAGAGACCGGCAACAACGTGAATTTCCCATACAAACGTAATACAAAAATGATTTGAATTTGAGAACTAGTTCAAAGCATTTAGACTGTTAATCGGATTAATACAGTGTTTACGCAGGTTCCTGGTCGTATACCAAGGTTCTTATTCAAATTACTTAAAAATATTTTTAAATTGGTTGCAGAGGAACCCTGGTATACAGACTAGGAACCTGCATAAACAGTGTATAAATCTGATTAACAGTCTAAATACGTTAAACTATTTCTCAAATTCAAATCATTTTTGTATTACGTTTGTATGAGAAATTTACGCGGTCACCGGTCTCTTAGGTTTTGTTGTACGATGGTAGGGTACCCTTCGTGTGCGATTCCGACCCGCACTTGAGCGATTTTTTTGTTTCCAGAGTTAAGTCCTGTTTTCGTCGAGAAATCATAACAATACATGTTATAATAACTTAACATAGCATTACGGGTCTTCCCGGACTGTTACGGGACATGGACGGTACGGTTAGCCTGTTATCCAATTCTCCTAATTGCGTGATTGGGGGCTAGCCCAATACAAAACAGAATATACGACGTAAAAACGTTCATTTCGCAGAATGTTTCACGCATTTTTTATTTTACGCATATCACACTTGATCTAACTTTCGACAGTGATAGTCCCCTGTCATACTAACAAGTTCTAGGCGCACGCGCCACTGACATTGAAAGTTAAATATGACAAGGTCACAATCTAAAAGGCAGCTGCTGATTGATTGGGTAATGGGTACTGTAATAATCTGATGTTGAGTTCCTTAACAGTGCAGATTCGTCACTTCCGTAGTCTATTCTTAACC
The DNA here is from genome assembly GCA_963457715.1 of Argyresthia albistria. Classification (NCBI taxonomy): domain Eukaryota; kingdom Metazoa; phylum Arthropoda; class Insecta; order Lepidoptera; family Argyresthiidae; genus Argyresthia; species Argyresthia albistria. The sequence continues at coordinate 8,602,472 of OY735266.1, read as the reverse complement.
GACTTCAAAAAAGGGTTATCAATTCTATTGTATGTTTTTTATTTTTAGGGTTCCGATCATTAAAAGGAAAAAAAGGAACCCTTATAGGATCACTTTGTTGTCCGTCTGTCTGTCTGTCTGTCTGTCTGTCTGTCCGTCTGTCACGACCCCTTTTCTCAGGAGCGCGTGGAGGTATCATGTTGAAATTAATATCGATTACTCAGATCTATGGTCCCTTGGAGCTGTGAAAAAATTAAACTTCTAGGTCCACGCAATCAAAAGATACCGCGATATTATGTCATAATTTTGCTGAATTTGTATGAACTCGCGTGGAACTCGCAAGGGAATCAAAACCTATACCTATAGGGTACTTCCGGTTGGCCTAGGGTCATGAAATTTGGAATGAAGGTAGGTCTTATAGCACAAATAAAGGGAAAAATCCTAAAACTGTAAATTTCTGTCTGTCTTTCTGTCTGTCTGTCTGTCTGTCTCACCGTCTATTAAGACTTTTTCGCAGAAACGCATGGAGGTATAAAGTTGAAATTAATATCGATTACTCAAGTCTGTAATCTCTTAAAGTTGTGAAAAAATTAAACTTATAGGTCAACGCAATCAAAAGATACAACATATGTCTAAATTTTGCTGAAATTGCTTGATATTCGCAAGGGAATCAAAACCTAAAGGGTACTTCCCGTTGACCTAGAATCATGAAATTTGGCACGAAGCAAGGTCTTATAGCACAAGTAATGAAAACTGCAAATTTCTGTCTTTCTAAAAAAATATTCAATTTGGTTTACATGGATGACATCACACTTTAGTTTTTTATGTGGAAACCTAATTAAACGTGTTACGCTCTCCAAGTGTGATCGGAACCCTTGGTGCGCGAGTCCTACTCGCACTTGGCCGGTTATTTGAAAATCAGGACACGGTCAAGTAGTTGGGTTTCTACATGAAAAAACTGTGAAGCTTGATTTATTTTTACCTGGATGACATTATACATCCGGCCTGTCTGTGACTTTTCAGTGTTTATAGTCATTGTCACGAGATAAATTCTGGCTGTTATATAGGATCTTTATATTCGTTTATATTGTGTAATACGTAGGAACTTCACTGTCAGGACATAACATATTTCACATATTTCGTAGGTTCGTTTTGGGTATATAGACGACATCTGTATAACAAGCGGGGAGGACTAAGTAATAGATGAAATCGGTTTTTTTAAGTTTGTAACCTTGTGAATTATCAAGACAAAACAAGTCAAGCCGACACACCCGCCATGTGTAAAATTACAGAACCATTTCGAGCTACCTTTGACCCCTCGATAACTCACATACACCCAGTTTCCTGGGCGCTGATTAAAGTTAACAGGTTGGTTAAATCAGTTTCGGCCAATCAAGTTCCGTCATTTTGAATAATAGCGGTTCGTGGTTGGCTGAAGCTGATTTAACCAACCTGTTAACTTTAATCAGCGCCCAGGAAACCGGGCAATAGTATTAGATACGGTCGCGTGCGTCTAAAAGTATACGGGCAGGTCATATTAACGAGTGAATCCCGCTTATACTGCTTGTATACTTTTAGGCGCAGGCGCCGGACATAAATGAAATTTGGCCTATTCACTTTTACATTACCTATAGATATTGTAGGCGTATTTTTTCCGTTCTCTCCGTTTTCCGTGTGTAAATTATTTATTTATTTCAAATAATTTTAATTTTGTGATGATGCGAATGATTTTAAATTCGAAGTAATTTTGGTATAACTTTTCGAAGAAGTAAATAAGTCATTGGTTTTGCCCGATTCATGCGTTTCGTTCGTGGCTTTGTAACATACATACCTCTACATTAAAACTATGAACTATGTTTTCGTCACGGTAACTCGAAAGTAGCGCGAATGGATATCACAAAATCGACCACACCTCGATAAAATGTAGGAAACTCACGACCTCACCACAATAGTCGATAAAACTGAGATCGATCGTACTCATTTATGTCTATTAAAGATTTTTTAGAGTGCGCTATATATTTTTAACCGACTTCCCAAAGGAGGAGGTTTACAATTCGTCCGGATGTTTGTTTTTAACCGACTTCCCAAAGGAGGAGGTTTACAATTCGTCCGGATATTTGTTTTTTATTTTTATTTTTATTTTTTATGTATGTGCCTCGATAGCGCCTAAACGGATGGACCGATTTGGAAAATTATTTTTTTATTTGAAAGGGTTTACCTTCCCATTGGTCCCATTGACACCAGGTCAGGATCTGATGGTGGGATCCTGGAGAAATCGAGGGAATTCTTCAAATATTATAGGCAGACCTATAGTGATTTTTGTGTTTTTCATAATAACTCGTGCAAATGCACATGGTAAGCATAATATTGTGATGCGGAACTGCTGATGAAAACCACATATGGCCACCAGATCTGCTCAATACTAGGTACAAATACAATGCGTGGCTGACAGTCGGGCAACGCATAGCCTAAACCGGTGGACCTAGAGCCATGCAACTTTGTACAGGGGTTCCTTAGTAGCGTGCGTGGGGTAGCACTGATGTAGGATTTGACAAAATTAATTCCCCAAGGGCGGGGGGGATAAGGGGTTACAGTTTGTATTAAACTCAATCTAATCTAATAGGGTTTGTGGAAGTCGGTTTTTTCTAAAGTTTACTTTTTGTTTCAATTATTTTTATTTTGTTCATCACGATTTAGGTTACGGATAATTTTGGTAATTTGAGGCCCTTGAGTTTGATCAATTAAAGCCTCATCCATGAAATCCTCATTATTTTAGAGAGAGTATTCCACACTTAGAGGTTAAATATCTAACATACCCCGTTTCTCCGGCTTCCAGGTCAACCATGGGGCTGCTCATAGCCCTGCTGCTCCTCCAGGTGTATACCACCACTTGCATGGACCAGCTGGATATAAAGTTCGAGTGGAAGCAGCTGGACTACCAATACCCCTCGCTGGAAGCGCGCCAGGAAGCCCTGGACTCCAAAGAGTTCATACCGGAGAATAATATGCCAATGGGACTTGAAATCTATGAAGACAGGCTCTTCGTGACCGTTCCGAGATGGAGAGCTGGTGTGCCTTCGAGTTTGAACTATATCAACTTAAAAGGTAAGATCCAAACTTAGAAAACATGTGCACAAAGCTACTGAAAAGAAACAAAACGAGTCATGGATAAGATAGCCGCTTAGAAACTCGTGTCACTAACCATTCTATTTTCAGTGGCTTCATGTGCACAGGGCCTCAAAGATCTTTAGAATAAAACTGTGCACTACTGTGCTTCAGCTAACGGAAACAATCGTATTGTGATTGCATCGCATGTACAGATTAGATAGAAATACAAAGAAAGCCCATGCACAATATTATTTTAAGTTTGTACTTATAGCGACCGTTCTACGTCTTTTGTAGGATTGATCTGTAGGTCTGTAACCACCCCCCCTTCCTACTTAATGTGGAATATAATTGAAATAATAACCTAACCTAACGAAATCTTGGATTAAAAATTTTGCGATAAATTAATTTATATACTAAACTACTATTGGAATATTTTTCCAATTGGATATATTCCGATACTATGGTTGCGGAAGTCATAGTATAATGAATTGGCCAAAGATGTAATGATTGTCTAAGAGTAGGACCTAATACGTCGTGATAGTAATAACCTAGAGTTCTTTTTAGAGTGGTTTTGGTTATGCAGTATCGTCAGAAGGATCCACCAGTAATCAGTGTTGGTTATGAGAGGGTAAAGAATGTTAATAAGAATGTTAATAAGAACTTATTAGAATATGATCGTCAATGTTTATTGTTTCGTAAGTATAGGTAGTTAAACAACAGACACTCAGATTGCACAGCCATAAATGGAATTTGTGCTAGGACTCACGACCAGAAGGGCCGTGGCCCTAAGATAAGGGCCCCTAACCCGCCCTAATCCTATGAGAGTCAACCATAACGATGTTCTACGGAGACTCAAAACAGATGACATTCGATTTTACAAGATCCATACAAGAAAACATAGAATTAACTATGTGTTCAGTATGTACGCGTTTAGCGTAGTATTCGCCGGTTTTGCGTCATACTCTCTCTAGCCTAATTCCACATACAATCTTCGTGTCCGTAATATTTAAGACTGCAGACTGTACTGCATTATGGTTTGGATAAGAATTGCGTAACACCTGAAGTCAGAGACAGCTTGAACCTACTCAAAACTCTCCTGAATTGATTTCCCTGCCTATCAACTACACATGGACTATTTAGGATAAAGAAAAGAATTTATATGTTTTGATATTGTGATTTGTGGTTGGTTAAATTCTCTCTGATCCACCAGTCCAACATGTTTGTTGACAAGCTACGGGCTATTTTTATGTATTATGTATGTACTCAGTACAGAAGAGTATTTTGAGAGACAAGTCTCTTGTACTAGCCCGCAACTATCTGGATAAACACCCAGCTATTTTATAAATAATTTAGTTCAGTAGACATGTATGCCGCGGGACTACTTTGGTCATTAGCGTGAAATTGTAGAGCGTGTGTAGGTTTGATTCCAACAGTTTTCAAGCACTCTCAAGAAGTTCCACCGTGAAGTAAACTTCACTTAGCATCTAGAGGATCGAATCAACTCTAGATGTCCTCCTGGTAAACCAGCCCATTTACTGCGCAATGACATGCCATTTCGAGTTGCACAAGCCCATCTTGCCTCCGGGGTATGCGACGAGTATTTCTCTAGTCCAAGAATAAGTAGGAGTCTGGCACTATGTGCGTACGACGAAATAGTGGACAGATAGTACTCTATGCAGTGACAGCCTTCGGAAGGTGGACAAGAACAAAAACGTCTAGCTATCAATGCAGTAATGATACGGATAGGCAGAAAGTCAAAAGAGGACCTTAGACCGTTGAGAATCGTGTGGAGTGTTCTTAGAGTAATGTCAGCTTCTTGTAGAGTAATTTTGTGGTGTGTGTGTTATGTGATGACCCAGCAGACACGCCCCTTACACGCTACAAGGTAGTTGGTTGTCATTTAATTTAAGTTAAAGTCTAACAAACATAATTAGACAAGTAGAAAAGAAAGATTCAAACAATCACAATCCTAAGATAATTTGTTTGATAGAAATAGGTATATTGATATTTCGTTATCAAAATTAGTTAGTTATGAATAAAGTGTACTTAGTCCCCTTAAGTACCTAATCAAAGTACTTAATTTCAATAATGTGCTTAGCTTGAGATCAACGGAAAGAGTAAGAAAGATCGTGGAAACTTAAAAGCCTCCACTAAACGCATAGAGAAATAGTCATGACGACATAAATTAGTTACGCAATATAAAAACGATTTTGTAAGCCGTAAAATAAAATTATTACGATCCACGAAACGCATAGAGAAATAGTCATGACGACATAACTTAATTATGCAATATAACACGATTTTGTTTGCCGTAAAATAAAATCGTTACGCGACCGTAAAATAAATAAAATCGAAAGCGCTGTACCTAGGTTCAAGCCTTAAAATTAATATTAATCTTTCTCGCTGGCTACTTGCGGATACACGATCTCTGCTCTCGACTCGATTGTCTGAACACTCCATCTCCAAAGGTAAAAGACCTAAGTCTCATTACCACGCCTCGCCAACAGTAAGAGATAAAATCTCATTACCACACCAACGCAATACAAAATACACATAAATCACAAGACACAATCACGGCTTAATGTTTCCTAATATAGTTTTAAGGGTTCTAATCCAACGTAACCCGTCATAATAATTTCGCGACTCGAATGACGTGAGGAAAGGAAATACCGTTAGTCAATACGCACATTGAACATAAACATTTACGAATACTAAATATCTTCGAACAATTCAGTGACCTAGACCGAACGCGTGGCACTGATTCTAGAATTTACACTCCCGGTGTAGGTCAAAAACCACCCCTACATCACACGTCAATTTCCGAAACTAGACTGCCCCGAATTCACCTCGTCAAACAGTTTTATTCTACGACCCAAGCCTAGTGAAATAGTACTTTAAAAAAAATCCCTTCCCAGATACTTCAAAATTCTGAAAAAGTCCATTTGATGAGTTACGATTTGTTTACTGAAATCTATAGTACAAAAACCCGATACTCGACCACCAATAATATTTACGAGACGTGTGAAATTTCTTTAGATCATAAACTATCGAAATCCTGATAAGAAATAATGCAGTCTGGGCAATAAACCTAAAGACAAATTACTCTTCCTGTTTTAAATGAACCTAAAATATGCTATTTGTTATGTTAAATTGAACGGTAATCAAGTCCTCTTACAGATGAGTTTCGACTGACCGAGCCATAGTAAATAATCCATTTTAGAACAAAATCCGAATGCGTTAATCACCAACATGTGTCAACATTGAAAGCACACTTATGATACAGTGGGGTTTATTTGGGAGGCGTCAAAACCACCAAACTAAAGGAACCAAAGGCACTAAACTGACAACCCTCAAATCCGACCGCTCTTGCGCGGTGGTCACAGATTCCATTTTCAAACACACCATTTTAATTAGTTTAGTCAGTATAGTTCGTGATGCCTCCCAAATCGCAGGTACTGCCACTAAACTGTTTTGATACTATTTAAAACAGGGCTTCACGACTTTAAGAATAAGATTCATAATTCACTAATAGCATTGTTAACCTAATATATTTATACCTAACGAAGGACGAAGCAAAGGTTCGTTCCGTCACAGGTCCAAAGGATGGATTTAAGAAGTGGAGCCACCGGGAATTGTGATGCAGGGGAAGAGGGAGAGGGGCAAAGTTTGTATGGACAAAAAATACTTTTATACAAACTTCGGCCCCCTTTTTTGCCCCTCGTGGAGGCAGAACTTTGAGAAAAATACTGAATATACGTCCTGGATCTTTAAACTACCTACCTCTACCTGCCAAATGACAGCTTCATAGATCAAGTATACTTTTTTCGTCACAAACTTTGCCCCTCCCCCTCTTTTCCCTGCATCACAAATTCAGGTGGCTCCACTTCTTGGCAGGATTTATCTAGATAAGAACTGCCAAAGGAAATCTTTTGCTCACGAAACGCCGTTAATTGCGACTTGTAGGGTTCTAAACCGGCCGCTATTACATACAAACATACGTGTTAGGATTTTGGCTATAGTGCATAAGAACGCACCTGAGGGGTGGCGTGACGGTGACGTGCGAGTCATTTTATGATATTGCCAGTATTTTTACTAGCAATACCATAGAACGACAAAATGGCTACCTATCAAATAAGTTTCCGCTTCTCGCCGCACGCACAATGGATATAGATTTTGATAACATTGGTTAAATTTACCCCTCTCGCTCGCACATCTATTGTGTCTTACTTAACGCGAGCGAACCCAAGAGATGAACGTCATACGAAGTTAATTACTATTATGAGCCAAAATATAGAAACGAGTTAGCACTAATTTCATGTCAACTTGATTCCATGAAGTTCCATACACATATGAACGACATAATAAAAGTTAATCTGAAGTTAGTAGGTACTAATTGATTTTGGGCGCGTTCTGTCTATCATGTCATGATTTTCTGTTCTATATCTTGGGTCCAAATGAAAACGGAAAAGTGTACCCTTTTTAACCGACTTCCCAAAGGAGGAGGTTTACAATTCGTCCGGATGTTTTTTATTATTATTTTTATTTTTTATGTGCCCCGATTGCGCATAGACGGATGGATCGATTTGGAAAATTATTTTTTTGTTTGAAAGGGTTTACCTTTCCATGGGTACTATAGACCACCAGGTCAGGATCTGATGATGGAATCCTGGAGAAATCGAGGGAACTCTTCAAATATTATAGGCAGACCTATAGTGTTTTTATTTTATTTTTAGTAATAACTCGTGTATTTACTCACGGTAAGCATAATAATGTGATGTGGAACTGATGATGAAGACCACACATGACCACCAGTACTGCTCAATACTAGGTACAAATACAATCTACTATGCGTGGCTGACGTGCAACGCACAGCCTAAACAGGTGGAGAGCTATGGAACTTTGTGGAGGGGTTCCTTATGTAGCGTAGGGTAGCACTGAGATGGGATTTAACGAAATTAATTCCCCAAGGGCGGGAAATAGGGGGTTACAGTTTGTATTAAACTCAATCTAATGAACTAGGGTTTGTGGAAGTCAGTTTTTTCTAAAGTTTACTTTTTGTTTCAATTATACTTATCTACCTATTATATTTGACGTCAAAAATTAACATTTCCTTCCAAGGAAAGGTGATACTTTTCCTTATCCATCCGGTCCGTTCTTTCTTTCTCTCTTATTATATCTCAGTATTACGGATTTTTGTTATGTGTGCCGTATTGCTGTGTTTTGTTTTCGTGTTTCATGTGCCATACTAAAATTAAAATTAAAATGTTTGTGTGTGTTTCATCGCATATATTTTATTTGTTGCTTTAGTGTGTTTTGTTTACTTTATATGTTGCGTGTGTATGTAGGAACAATGTATGTACCTCTACATACAGGGTTATTTTTGGACCCCTAGCCAAAAGTTACTATTATTTTAGGGACATTCTGAGCAATTTTCACTAAGAAACCGATTTGATCAGAGCAACTTTATTTTTCACTTCTCCATACAAATCAGCTGACCCACTCAGGCTAAAATGTACTGGGAAGTGAAAAATTAAGTAACTCTGATTAAATCAGTTTCTTAGTGAAAGTTGCTCAGAATGATGTCCCTAAAATAATAGTAAATTTGGCTGGGGGTCCAAAAATACCCCTGTATATTTTCGGTTTCATTTTAGTGGATTGTTTATGTTTGTGCAAAGTATAAGAAGGTAAGTGCTATTTTAATTGTTGTTGATTTGCTTTAACTGAATGTCGCTTGGGTAACCATCATCGTCAGTTTGATCTACTGTCTATGCCTATTATTTGAATAGCTGTTCTCAGACTGTCTACATCATGAATCAAAATTCACTATTTGTCTCATCAACACAGTCGTCATCAATTTCCACTTGTTTTCTACACGATGTAGCTACTCTTTCGGCCTAGCCTAATTTTAAGAAGGTGTTATGTTGTGAGACCGATTTGTTTTAAGCAATTTTATTATCTTCTGCTTCCAACTTCAAGTTGACTCACCGCTAGGATAATAAACCGAGAAGTGAATATCTTTGCTCTGATCAAATCGGTTTTAAAGAAAAATCTTTTCAGCTAACAACCACTTGAATTTTGCTATACCTTCCTGTTACACACTGTGTACTTACCTACGACAACGCAAGAGCATTTCTGCTACAGTAGGTATTTTTTTTATACAAATGCTACAAGAATAAATGTAGTGGGTAATCTATACTCAACATTACCTATTCAAAACCGGTTAGATTTACAAGCTCGTTTCCCTTCTGAAAGAAATATCTAAACCTCAACTGTGTTCATCTTTATTAATTAATATTTCCTCAAATCCTCGGCCAGTCATAAACTAACGCTATTGTTCTTTTGTATAACTGACCTGAGTCATATTTTCATATGAACCCATGACATCAGTGTAATTTCATATCTGAGTAACTTTGAATTACAGCTACCTTTATTTAGCTAGTTATATAATGTATATTTTTATGCAAAATCCTCTTTCTCTTTTCAGGCAATTCGACATCACCGAAACTCATCCCCTACCCCAGCTGGGCGGCGCACGCAGGGAAACCATCAGAAATCATCTCCCCCTACCGCGTAAGAGCTGACAAATGCGGAAGACTCTGGGTCATGGACTCCGGCGTCATAGGGTATAGAGAAAATGTGACCACCAAATACCCACCAGCCATCACAGTCTACGACCTGAAAACTGACAATTTGCTGCGAAAGTTTACCATCCCTGCAGAACAATTGAAGAACGACTCCACTTTTGTTAATATTGCGATCGAGGATACTGACTGCGAGAAACCCTATGCCTATGCTATTGATGTTGTACAAGCAGCAATAGTAGTTTACTCATGGGATAAGAATGAATCATGGCGGATCTCCCATGAGTTATTCCGCCCTGATCCTCAAGCAATTGATTACAACGTCAACGGCGTTAATTTCTCTTGGTCGGATGCCATCGTCAGTATAGGAGTAGATTCCCCCAACGCTGATAACTTCACCACGCTTTACTTCCATCCGTTGTCCAGTTACAAAGAGTTCTCGGTGTCGACTATGTTTTTGAGGAATCAATCGGTTGCCGATGCCCATGGTGACGATTTCAAATTGCTGGGAAACAGAGGGCCAAATGCACAGTCCAGTGTTTCATTCCTGGATCCAAAAACTAAAGTGTTGTTTTATGCTTTAGTGAATTTGAATGCCGTAGCCTGTTGGAGGGCGACAAATAAAGACTATAATATGAAGAATCAAGGAAGAATCTACATGAATAATCAGTCTATGATCTATCCGTCTGATATAAAGGTCGATTATGACGACAATCTTTGGATTATTTCAAACAGAATGCCAATTTGGGTGTACAGTACTTTGAATCCTGAGGATGTGAACTTCAGAATTTTTTCGGCTCCTGTATTAGAGGCGATAAGTCATACTGCTTGCGATGTTAAGCCTAGATCTGATATTCTTGATAGGTTTGTCAATAAGGTCAATAATGTTAACGCAACTGAGACATCTACGAGTACCACATCTATATCTACTAATAAACAGAAGAATTCTGCTAATGGCTTTGCTCCAGTGTATTTCATAACAGTTTGCCTGTGTTGGTTTTCGTTAGTTTTGAAATAAGTTGTGTTTGTGAAATTGCACACTTTTTGCTGTGATAATTTAATGTTTGGTATTAATACGATTTTTCATTTTTGATTTCTGCTGGAGTTGTAATTTGATTCCATTGCATTGTTCAAAGATTTGTCAAGTCAAGTTAGAAAAGTAAGTATTTAAAAGCATCCAATCTTTTATTATTTGTGGGAATATTGAAGAAATATATTATAAACTATAGACTTAAAACATTCCAAAACTAAATAATTATTACAAAACTTTTCTAGTAAGTATAAGTACTTAGTTTTATTAAATAAGTATTGATGGTTTATATCTTTGTTTGGTGAGATCCGAAAATTAATCATTTCATTGACCAAACTTGGGGCACTTAGGGTAACACTCTTCGGCATTTTAGGAAAAGACTAATAAAGATGGTAAGTGCAGTGGGTCCCCCGACTAGTCTTCATGTTAGTTTGATATGTGTAATGAAATAATTATCACAAAAAGGACCTCGTAGTTCTGAATGACAAGACATATTCTCAAGAAACTCATATCTTTGTAACCATTCAATAAAATGGTCTGCCATATGATAAATATGGTTGGCCACATCAAGAAACGATTAATTTTATGATCTGGCCAAGACGTACTATACTATGGTATGTGTGTAGATATGGTTATAGACTGTTTGGATTGTTTCGTTTGCTGCTGAGTTTAATTAAATGATTAGTAAATAATTATCGCTACAGTTTTTATTTACCTCTATGCAGTCGTAAAACCCCTTCACCAACACGGAATGAGCCAGCGTGGTGCTTACTCGTGTCAGGATAAAGACCTGTGCCTCTTGGTGGGAAAAATAATGGGCTAAACCTTGATTACTTTACTATATGTATTGAAAGCAGTGGCACAGATTACTAAATAGTTGTGGGCAGACCACCGGCCCGATCGGGATTCCACTGGGTGCGATTGGCACAGGACCGGGAAGATTGGCGCTATAGAGAAGAGGCCTATGCCCAGCAGTGGCTCGATGTGGGCAAAGCTCCAGTTTAGGTTATTTAGGTATTCGGTAAGTATTATTATTAGTGTACACCTAAACACTAGAACAATACACGTCGGTCGATATGTCGTACGTAGCCATATCGTTGAATTGGATATCACGATATGGCCAAACGTGGAATATCATAAAACGATGAAACCCTTTAGGGCAATCACTGCGTTGCTCAGGTGAAGACTAAAGGGGGCGAGCGCAGCGAAGCCCCCGAATAGTTTTCGTATCAGTTTGACATGTATATAGGTATAACACAAAAAACATCACGTAGTGCTGAATAAAAATGCTTTTAAAAATACGTTTTTCATGAAAACCACCCTTATCATGATATGGCCAGAAATGGCTTGGCCATATCTTGAAATGGCTGATAAAGCCAAACGATATGGCTACGACAGATACACGCTTAACATAATAATATATAAAAAAAAAAACAAATCAAATAAAAAAAAACTCTCGATAATGTAGATATTGATAGATTACTCTTTTAACAAATCCGTATTTTGATTTCAGATAACTCAACTACGTCGCCCAAACTCATCCCCTACCCGAGCTGGGCAGCGCATTCTGTCGGCAAGGATGGATCACTACCAGAAATAGTATCCCCCTTCAGGGTCCGAGCTGACAGCTGCGGCAGACTATGGGTCCTCGACGGTGGCAAAATGGGCATCCTCAACGAAAACAACGTCACCAGATCCCCTCCAGCCATCATCGTGTATGATCTAAAAACAGACAACTTGCTCAGAAAGTACGTTTTACCATCAGACCAGGTGAAAGAAGATTCAGGATTTGCTGTGATAGCGGTGGAAGATATGGACTGCGAGAAGACGTATGCTTACGCTGGTGATGTAGGAAAAGCTGGTATTGTAGTCTACTCATGGGAAAAGAATGAGTCGTGGCGCATCAGTCATCACTTCTTTCACCCCGATCCTCTCGCTTGTGACTACAACGTTAAAGGATTGAACTTCAGTTGGACCGACGCCATCTTCGGAATCGGACTTACAGCTCCAAGAGCGGATAACTTCAGCACTCTATACTTCCACCCCATGTCGAGTTACAACGAGTTTTCTGTATCAACTGAGTACCTCAGAAACCAGTCTATAGCCGACGATAATTTCAACGCATTCAAATGGCTAGGAAGCAGAGGTCCAAACGCACAATCCAGCGCGTCATTTGTCGATCCGAAAACTGGTGTTCTCTTCTATTCCTTAGTGAACCTTAATGCAGTAGCTTGCTGGAGGTCTTCGAATAAAGAGTACAACATGAAAAATCAAGGAAGGATTTACATGAACGGAGAAACTATGATCTACCCTAGCGATATCAAGGTCGACTACAATGACAATCTCTGGATTCTATCAAACAGATTACCGATTTGGATGTACAAGACCCTGAATCCCGAGGAAGTTAATTTTAGGATATTTTCAGCACCTGTTTTGGAAGCTATTAGTCATACCACTTGCGATATTAAACCTAGATCAGATATTCTCGATAAGTTTGTCAACAAACTCAAGAACGTTACTACAACCATAACGTCAAGAATCAAAGGAAATTCTGCGACAGAATTTGCACCAGTTTCATATGTTTTAATTATTTTGGCGAGTTGCTTAGCTTTAGTGATAGCTAAATAGAATTTGGTTGTGTTGTGAAAGATGTGTGAAGTTTTGCTGTGATAGTAATCGATAGTATCATTTGCGATGATGTTCTTGCCACGAGCGGGCATGGGACTGTTGTGTTTGTATTTTAAAGATGTTATGCGTGAATGCTTGTATGAGAATATGATATGTATAAACAATAAATTAAATCAAACACGACAAGAGACCCGGGCAAGCTTGTGATTTGCAAGAATTCCACGTTAATTTACATTATCATGTTCTTAATATAATATTTATTCCAATTACTTTATATTTACCCGACTTCCTTCAGAAGGGAGGGTTATGTTTTTCGAGTGTATGTATGTATGTATGTAGATTGCATATGTTCCCTGCTACAGCATGAATAGCTAGAAGGAATCGTTTGAGGCGTCGTCATTAGATTCAAATTGATAGCGCGAGTGACACTGGGTACATTAAAAACAATAAAACACAAAAGGGCAGATTTTAGACGCCTTATTGTGCGTTCCAAAAAGTTTTTTTTTTTCACTAAACCTATCGAGTGGAGTATCAAAATTAAGGGTTTTTAATAGCGATTCTAAATATTCCTATAACTTGCAGTTTTAGTTTTAATGGAAAGGTTAAACTTAACGAAAATCACTATCAGCGCACAGAAATCCAATGAAGGGCGAAGGGCGATGTACTGGGTGTGTACCGTCACTCTTCGGTGTATTTCCTTAAACTTAAATAGAAATAACATACTAAGCATTAGTTATCTTATAAACAAAAAAGTCTGAAATAAAAAAATAAATAAAATTAAACAAAAAACCCGACTGCATAAAATAACCACTAAAAAGAAATAAACAAGTTCTATTTTTGAGTATTTTTAAAATATTGCAGGCTGGGACAAACAAATCTACAAAACACTGTATAAACCATTAATTTGTAGGAATGTAACTAAAATTACTAGATCAATATTTTTTGGGTTTGGGTTATTTACTAGTGGCTCTGTGAGCTGTAGACCTCGCGAGTATGTCGGTGGGAAAGCTGAACTGCTAACACACATAAAAAAAATAACCCAAATAATTTTCTTTCAATAACACATACAAACTTATGAATGTACCTGGTTACGTACATGCAGTATGAAAGTAGCCGCACCAATAACTTTGTAAACTACATTTCGCGATCTTTAATACAACCTATTGACTTTTTACTAAAATTATATAGTCTGTTTCACTCTCATGGTCTTTACGAATCCAACGACACCTCATTTGTTAATATCTATCGAGCCGTTTGGGTTGTAGCGTTTTTTTTACATTTTAAAACCCCATATCTCCGCATTTTGAAAAAAATCAAAAAACTGGCTCGAGTAAAAAATTCTATTTATTTTTCCAACCTGCTCACAAAATTTCACGAGAATCGGTTCAGAAATGCGACCTGTAGAGGAGAACAACCGGACATACGAAAGCATTTTTGCCCAAACCTGAAACGGAGACGCTTCGCTCGCTTCGCTCGCTTGGTCAATTACTTAGTTTGTCCCCACCTGCAATATTTTAAAAACACTCAAAATTTATGGAGCTTCTTTATTATTTTAGTGGTTATTTTATGCAGTCGGATTTTTTGTTTAATATTTTTTATTTTATTTAAATTTATGTTTTTTATCCACAAAAGTAACTATAAAACACACGATTGTTTTAAACGTGTAAGAGTGTAATGTAAAAGTGCCCATACCCATAGTTATAATAAGTACCTTCCACGTTTTATTAAAGTTATATTAATTGTAGCTTGGCTCGGAACTAAACTATAATAAAAAAATATAGGAATAGAAAATGTACCTCGCAGAGAATGAAATCAAGCAATAATCAAGAGGCAGTGAGAAATTGAAGCTGTCGGGACAGGATCCATATCCTCCCTAATTATAATTAATAATCAAATGTCAAAGTGAGCCAGAAATTTTACAGGACCCACAGATTCCATTTTCAAACACATAATTTTAATTAGTTTGCTTACCTAGTTTAGTTCGTGTCACCACCCGAATAGTAGGCATTTTCATAATTTTCTTTGGCATGGATTTAAAGTGCCGTTTAAAAGACGGAATAGGCAGTTTAAAATGACGGAATGGGCACTTCATGACTGCCAGTTTAAAATGATGAAATCGCAGTAAAATTTACAAAATCAGCAGTTCCGAATGGGCAGTAAAAATCACTAAATGGGCAGTTCTGAGTGGCTGTTGACAAATTGGAAATGATCGGTCAGAAATTCATTCATCATTCTAAGCAGTTCTATAAATAATGGGATGGTAAAATGTATTCTTCGTATATTCTGTATCCACGATTATGCAATTAATTCGGTTATGAGAAACTGTATGGGATTGCCTTGCTCCGCTTTGCTTCTCCTACTTTGCTATCTTTAGTATTGGCACAGAAAGTGACCTAAAGCAACCAGTTCGGTTTTGTGGAACTGAATGGGCGCAATCATTAGCATAATCGGTACACGCTGAATATACGAGGAATACATTTTACCACCTCATTAATTATAGAACTGCTGAGAATGAGATTATTTACCGACAATTTCTGACTTGTGAACTCGAAACTGCCCATTTAGTCTTTTTACTGCCCACTCGCAACTGCCGATTTAGTCTTTTTACTGCCCACTCGGAACTGCCGATTTAGTGATTTCTACTGCCATTCCGTCATTTTAAATTGTCCAAAAAATACTTCCCATTTTCTTTTGCCATTTCTTTTGCAAAGTGATATTTATTTAATTATTAAGTAGTAATAAGGCTTTATTTGTAACCAGTAGCCTGATTCTCTACCGCAACCTATATATATCCCGAACCAGTACCATAAAATGTATATGTCTAAAGGCTTATTTACCACTATCGCAATCCCAATACTTTTTAAATGTATTTGGCGGGAGCGATGTTGGAGAATACTAGTGAATCAGGTGTTGCTGGTTGTTCTTTTTATACTGTGTTTAGCGTCTATCAAAAGGCTGGTGCAAGTCTCCAAGATTGTAAATAAACACCTATAATAGCTAGATAGTCATGTGATTATTCAATTTACAATAAATAAATTAACGCTTCGAGTCCTCTATTTCATTACCTAAACAATTTATTTCTTAACTACACTTCTACTTTCTTTGTATTTTTTTATTGCTTTTCAATTATTCATAATCATAATCATTTATTAATTGTTTACATGTGGTACAAGGTTGGTACCCGAGCAACATTCAAGCAGTTCAGTTGAGTATAGCTATGAAAAATGAACTCTCCCTCCACATATAATACCCTGCTTCATAAGCACAAATTATACACTTTTTATCTTACCGTTTATACACGTCCACTTGAAATGATAAGTGTTTGTTATAATAAATTAATTTAACATGTTATGCTCTACAGCACATGTCATAATAAGCACGCTAGGATAGCATCAGTAGATATGACCGAATGCTCAATAACTAAATCAACCTTTAAAAGTCTCTCAAATCATGCTAATGTTCTGTCTGTCGATGGGAATATCCCGAATTTGAAACAGCATGTATTCGGCCAATTTTGATTGGATTTATTTAAATTATTGCCATAGAGGAGTTAAGGAGGGTTATTTTTCTATAGGTTACAAGGCTCTGGAAACCATAAATCGACCCAACAAATAGATACCCTGTTCGTTATCATTTATGGAATGCCATATATTTACTAACTCAATATTAGGATAACGCAGTTAACATCAAAGGAAGCGCTCTCTTACCTGTAACAGGACGCTTTTATAGAAAAATGTAATTTCATAGGACCGGCGAAATTTTTTTCTGCAAAAACAGAAGATGTCAGTAAATTCACAGAAGGAAGGAGAATTAGAAGAAAAGGTTGAAGTGTCGTTAAGAAAAAAATGCGTGAATTGCTTGAAGGGACCGAATTTGATCAAGACTTTAATTGTGCTGGTCTGCGTGGCAACTTGTGTTGAGCAGGTAAGGATTTTTTAATGCTTTTTACTTGAATAGATGTATCTACTAAATGCGAAGAGAAAGATTAGAATATGGGACTGAAATAGTTTGTTAGTAGGAACACACAATACCCAAACATGAGATTGATAAATATACAAACCATTAGCGTCACGCCTTTTCCGATCATTAATTTATTCCCGTGTTTACTGTTTAGCCATTTCAATACTCCATTTTACATGACAGCAATGGCTAGCTATAGTACAGTCAAGATCCGTACTTGCATAAGGTCAGGTCGTTTTTGGGTACACCACAGCAATGGCTAGCTATAGTACAGTCAAGATCCGTACTTGCATAAGGTCAGGTCGTTTTTGGGTACAGCACTTGGGAAATTGCAAATCTGGCATGTTAATGCTGGTACAAGCTAGAAAAATAAAAACGACCTGACCTTATGCAAGCACGACACCTTTCTAATTGACTCTACTACTAGGGCCAGACCATGAAAAGGCGTGATGCTATGTTATGTTTATCGGGATAGATATTAAAGAATAGGGAGGCTGATACCATCAGATGGCTTCCAGCTAACATCATGCATCGGCAAGCTGATCCGGAAGCCAATAACAACGCACACGCACTTCGACTTCAACAAGACCCTGCTGTACCCCAGCGTCACCTTCTGCAGGGAACCGGCCTACAAGTATAGCGGGTTGCAGGTATTTCTAGAACTTTCTCCATGATTCTTCTTATGCACAAGTCTACTAAATGGCAGTCCTCATTAAACCTATTCCAAATTTGAATTTTCATATACAATCTAATTATTAAACGACTCTGGGTACGGTGGTTACTCCTACTTGCAAATGACCTGTACTGTACAAAGATCATAGCAAGGAAAAGACAAATGTAGTTAGAAGGTAGGTAGAAGAAGGGGGTTCACTACTCCATTTCGAAGAAAGGGATTTTGGGTACTCTATAACCAAACGCCGCTGCGATTGGGGTATAGTCTCTGGGTATAAGGGATTCTAAACGATGATTTACATGGCCTCTAATCTAAAGCCAGCATGAGTCTTCTTATGACTGTCATCTCTCCGGCCAGGCTGGCACAAATCAAATGTAGGTATTTTGATTTGTGCTTCTGCGTTTGGCCTTGCAAAACGGTAGGCCTTATCACCTGGTAGTACCTTATACCCAAGACCCCTACTCCTTATTGACTGTGATGACAAATTCCCATTTGTTGTTGGTTTTTCTGTTTCTAGAAACACGGCCTTTATCCCCACCCCTACTTCTCATCAATCTGGCGCAACTTTCCCTTCGAAAACGTGACCCTAAACGCGGTATGGGAGGACATCACATTCACACAACAAGACTTCTTTGTGCAGTATGGACTCTCCGCTTCTAGTAGCAGTAAGTAATTCCACAGATGTCTTGCTTCAGTGAATAACGAGGAAGGCTATCATGTAGTCAGTAATTATAATTAAAACATTATTTTACTTTGTATTCGTTGCTCAAGAGATTGGGATACCGAAGTTTTCCTTGACCAAGTGGGACTTAGAAATTCACAGGATCTGAATGTCTGAGATACAGAATTGGTAGTTATTTGGAAGATGTATGCATGTTGACCATTTTCTCTGCTTACCTTGTTCGACTACATCTGTCAACCTAAGAAATGTGTGCATATTCTGAGCACTATAAACTAACCATACCTTCCCAACAGATGTAGAAGTCATAGGCACTCTGGGCCTGGTCAACGGCCGCTGCTTCACCCTTAAGCCCAAAATCCTGGTCAGCCAGGCTTCCAGGGCCACTGGCTACTCCGTCACCCTGCAGCACACAGCTGATGACCTGGCCACCAGCACCAGTCTGTACCCGCCTGGGTACCATGTGTTCATACATTACATGAGAGAGCCTTATACTGGTTTGTAACTGTTTTAGCATGTACATGATGATTGTTTAGAAATATGAAGAAGCTTTTAAAACAGGCCCTCTGCATTGCATATATTCACTGGAAACCAATTGGAAACAAGCTACCATGGAAAGGAGTCACAAAAGACTCACTCTCGCCACTGGTGGAGCTCTGTTTTTGATAAGATTACTTAGTTACAGCCAGTTTGAGCCAGCGTGGTGGAATATGGCTCAATCTTACTCGCATTCGGGCAAAGGCCTGTGCCTTTCAGTGAGAACATTATTGGGCTACATTTACTTTTTCCTTAGTTACTTAGAGTCTGGCTGGTCTAATTTGGATGTGTGCATTTCTATAGCGGCCTCACTGCTGTCTATATTCTCTTTGGTCATCGTGAGATTGCGTATTGAGGTCACTGTCAAAGTATGAAAACCGTCTGTAGAGTAGGATACATTTGTAGGTAAACTGACCAGTACATAACACTGTAAAATTTAATTTTTGAAGTAAAACTTCTTGGGGCACGGGGGTAAAATTTATTTAACCTCTCAACTGTGGGTTATTCATATATTTGCTTTTCAATTGCTACCTAGCCGGGTGCTATCACGAGTGGCTAAGAAATGTAACGGAAATTGGAATCGGTGACGTCAGGGTCGGCTGAAGACTTTTAAAACCGCAACTATTTTTAATACGGTTTTTAACTAATCAGATAAGATAATAATACATTCGTACAATAAAGAATGTTAATTAGTGAGAGAAAAACCTGATGAAACGTTAACAAATAAAAATTATTTTAAACATTCTTCCACGAGTTCTTGATTTCCGGTATGGCCAAGATGGCGCCGCCGCCGCCGCCGCCGCTGGCTGGGATAAACAAAACCAGTGACGTGACCAAAAACTACTTCGTTCAACCTCTTTGTTGGAACCGGAACTTATGTTTGACAGCTGTGCGATGCGATCCATACAGTTTGTAAGAAAAGAGTTTCATCAATGTCACATGGGTCGATATGGATTTCTAAAACAAGCAAAGCAATGCATACATTTGAGCGAGACGGCTTAAAGACGTGACGTCAGATGGTATATAATCTGAGCGAGATGCAAATAGTAGTGACCTCGTAGTGACACTATTGAATGAGTTAAGTATATCACCACGAGCGCGACAAATTGTAGATAAGGAATGGTGGGAAATAAATGACATGACGTATTAAAAGTAAGTACAAGTATAAAATAATTTCAAATAATCGGACGTCTGAAACTTAAAAGTAACTTGAAGCAGAGATTGGATCTCAAAATTGGAAATTTAAATCTCTTTTAGTATAGGTAGGTATAGGTGTATAGTATAGGTACCACTTAATGATCTAGCTACAGAAGTTTTACTTCTAACACGTGTACGGTGCTACACGCGTATCTTTTTTTATTTGCCGGTAACATATACGTATATCCGGTGACATTGTACGGTGTTACATTACAAGCATAATAATTTCTGCCGTGCTTTGCGATGTTCAGCCAGACTTCTGGTTATAACTAAACTAAAGGTGAAACGTATATACGAGTAGTAGTATAGACCTCGAAAAAACCAAAGAATATAGGTATTTCATCAAAAGCCAATATTCTCCTTTGATCAGCTATAATAACCAGAATATCTGCTTACCGAGCTTTGCTATTCTTTGCCAATCCAATTGAGAAAAGCATGAAAACTAGAAAATACGTGATAAACCTAGTTCGATAGATTTTTTACCCCCAAAAACCCCTATATTGCAAATTTCATCGAAAACCACAGCGCCTTTTTCTAGAACAGAAAACATAGTTACATACTCGTACAATCGTACATACAAATATTCCTCGTATTATGACATGGTGGCCTCCTCGGCCAAGTGTCGGCTGACTTCACCAGCCTTCGACTGGTCCTTCAGATCCACCAATTAGGGATTACTTGTAACTCTACCTCGTATGCAAATAACACAGAAGTGGAGGTCCACAATGGCGGGCTGGTCGAGTACTTGTACGTCAAAACTGGAGAGGAGGTCGACGTGAAACTCACTGTGGATCAGTATCACAAGCTCAGTGAGGAGGACGATCTATGCACTTACCAGTCCAACTATAGTGCTAATCAGGTGAGATTCAAGAGATCAAATATTTTCAAATGGTATGTAGTAGAGGTTCTTAAGGGGACATTCATAGGAGATCAGCAGGGAGCACTTATCCAGTGGAGAGCGCATAGATACATTTTCCTTTGAAACATAACCCCCCAATTTACAGGCGGCGGCGGGGGACGAGGTAAGAGAGCTGTGATTGGTCAGCTGCTGCGAAACTGTCTGGCGGCCAGTCATCGTACATAGGTTGCATACGTTGAATACAACTAATGTTTGGCGAGCAGCATTCCCCCGCAGGCGCAGTCAATTGGATATATAGTCTTTGGAGATCAGTGACCATGTATTTTTTGGGTTGGATTGTAATATCCCGTCCTAAGTAGTGCCATAAAACACATTTTCAAAACACTTATATCATTATTTTTTTCAGTGTACAACCGAATACGTCTGGGAGTTGGTGGAAGGCGAGACCGGGTGTTCAGGACCCTGGATGGTCAGCGATCTTCCGCGGTGTAACAACTTTACTACTATGAGGAACCTTATTACTGCTTATATGAAGTAAGTTTCAGCAATCTTTGCAATAGTAATTTGACTTACTTATAGTCTATTCGTGATAAGAATGCAGTGGAGTCATCACTGCCTGGCGGCCTAGCCACGCCCCGTAACCAATCAAGTCGTTTCCAAATATCAAGCCAAGTTCACAGTGACCAGTTGAAGACAAACTTTGGAACGCGACAGTTGTGTCCTGTCCTGTGAGTGTGTGGTAACAGATTTTAATTTTAAGTTCACTGTATTCTTATGACGAATAGACTGTAGGAGGTACTTACTTACTTCACTTATATTAAACTTTTGAAAAAACTTACAAAAACGAGCTTATCTCTTGAAGAAATCTCTTCCAGAAAACCTATTGTGAACGTTTAATCTGGATCATGTTTTGATAGGGATAATTTCTACTGTATTGTGTGTGTTCAGCTGCCTATAGAGTAGAGAATGAAAGACTTGTTCCACACCATTAATAAAACAACCAAGATGATGCAATATTGACCCATTTTGTCAGGAACATATTCAGGTTGTCACTCCATCACACGTGCGCTGTTTTCCCGAGCGAGATATTTTGACAGCATGAATTTAACAATACGTCAAACTTTCAGCTGTTGGTTTGGTTTGTTGTTGTTGGTTTTGCATGGTGGGATGTCCGATTTCACCAACAATTCCTATATTTTAGGGGACACTTTATTTCCTTTCAGGGGCCACCTAGTAGTTGTTTCGCTGTGATCTAAATGCTAAATGTAATGGCCGTTATACACTCTCGCCGAGACAACACGAGACATGCCGAGACGGAGAATGTAGAGGGTACATCTCGCCGCGCTCGGGGTGTCTCGTGATGTCTCGCCTGCTCTCGCTCCGGCGGCGGTTTTTGGGCCCGAGTCAAAGGTTCTCGGCATGTCTCGCGAGGAGCCTGAGCATTGCACTAGAAGCGGTTAGAGTGTAGAGGGTACCTCTCGTGGCAGGCCTCTCGGACGAGACATCACGAGACCACTCGGCGAGAGTGTAGAACGGCCATAAGGATCATCTAGGCTCCCGAGTCCCCTGGTAGCTTTAAGAGTCCGGCCGCCGTAACAATCGCTACACAGCAGAAAAAAGCTGTTTAGTTGGTCCCTCAACAGTTTAGTTGGTGAAATCAGGCATAAGCTGTCTTAATTATCGATTAACATGTAAAACAAAGGAATAAACCTCATTCAGAGGGTCTCTATTAGTGGTAGGGTTCATTTCTTTCACGCGTAAAGCAAACCAATCTGGCTTTACGTTTACTCTACCGCCTTTTAGGGAGAAGATATGCTATTTTTAACCGACTTCCCAAAGCAAGAGGTTTACAATTCGTCCGGATGTTTTTTTTAATTTTTATGTATGTGCCCCGATAGCGCCTAGACGGATGGACCGATTTGGAAAATTAATTATTTGTTTGAAAGGGTTTACCTTCCCATTGGTCCCATTGACACCAGGTCAGGATCTAATGATGGGATCCAGGAGAAATCGAGGGAATTCTTCAAATATTATAGGCAGACCTATAGTGATTTTTGTGTTTTTCATAATAACTCGTGAAAATGCACATGGCAAGCATAATATTGTGATGCGGAACTGCTGATAAAGACCACATATGGCCACCAGATCTGCTCAATACTAAGTACAAATACAATGCCTGACGGGCAGGCAACGCATAGCCTAATCCGGTGGACTTTGTACAGAGGTTCCTTAGTAGCGTGGGGTAGCACTGAGATGGGATTTGACAAAATTAAGTCCCCAAGGGTGGGGGGGGGATAAGAGGTTACTGTTTGTATTAAACTCAATCTAATCAAATAGGGTTTGTGGAAGTCGGTTTTTTCTTAAGTTTACTTTTTGTTTCAATTATAATTCTTCCAGATACTACCTAGATCACGACCACGACCATTGCCCCCGGTTCTGTCGGTCTTACCTCTACAACTCGTTCGTGACGAACCGACAGGACAGCTACTTGTGGGACTCTGCTACTAAGCAGTGGGCGGTGAGGAGTGGGGATGCAGCTTTACAGACTCAGGTGGGTTACGGGCGGGCCCTAGGAAATCAGAACTTAGAATTTCATCCTTAACTTATTTTTAGAGGAAATTAAATAAAAAAGTTAAAGCCAAACTAAGCAAGTCTAACTGAGGAACATACTATGCCATTTTTTAATGATTAGATAAATAACAAGAACACAAATTCAGATGCGGTGTGAAATTGTAAAATAAAACATTGTGACAGATAGATTTTCTGGCAACTTTAGGCGACTTTTATATCGAGCAAAATTAATAAAATAACTTTTATGGGAAAGCAAAGTAACGCTGACACTCGTGATAAACAAGCTAGTGAAAAAACATACAGCAATAATACTCGTCATTCGGAGCGAATTGAGTTTTGCTAAAGGCTGTTTTTGCCTAAGGCGCCGCCCGCCGCCGTCTAGAGACATGTTTCAGCATTTAAACAAATACAAATACAAATATGTTTATTTTGCGTAGATATGGTTACAACAACATAAACATAGAACATGACTTCGTATTAAAATTTTAATTTTTCAGATGTACATCCATTTCAATTCAATGATGGTGTCTGTTTACGAAGAACGTTATAATTACGATTGGAATTTATTCATATCAGATCTCGGAGGGAGTGTGGTAAGTAAATATTTCCATACATACAATTAAGTACACAAGGTTTTAATTTTTTATGGTTTATTTATCTGACAGCCACAGCGTTCATACAGGCTTCATACATTTAATGATGTTGTTCTATACATAACGTCACTTCCTTCCTTTTCCATACGGGGCGGCGTGAATACCTACTCGTAATTGCATATAGACACGTCCGGTCGGCCAGCGCCTCCCGTCAACATTATTTAGTTAGACACCTCCTGCCATACTAACTATACGACGAGAGCTATCTCAGTCTAGTGGCAACCCTATCAGTTGGTCATTTGCCAGAAATCGGCGGGAGCGAACAGATGGGTGAATATTGAAGGTGATACGTGTAATAATAATAATCTTGTAATTGCTTTGAGTGGGAAAACTCCGTACTGTAATAGTTGGACGAAATATCTGACAAGCAATTTTGTGAACGTCGAGTAAGATCGTACGCTGTCGTCCGTTTACAATAACCTATCTACCCTCAATCTGAAGATATGTAGGTACTAGGGTCAGATTCGTTCCATAGCGCAACTGGCAAATGTAACTCTTATAATGTGAAAATCATGGATATAAATAGCCATAAGTGTCGCGCGAGAGATATGAATGACTAAACTGTGGTCTTACAAATACACTTGATACTAGGTAAATGAACCGCAAAAAAGGTTATCAAACTATCTAAAAATTCTTCACAAAATTTGTTAGTCTAATAGTCCTCTATTGATATGTACAGGTTTCAATTTTATATTTTGAAACACCTAAATATTCTCATATTTACACTTATTTTCCCACTAAAATGGAAATGTTCGGAAATATTCCAGAATTATTCCAACTTTTGGAATTTTTCCACGGGATTATTCCCAGCGACCATCTATAGTTAATCACTATTTAGGTTGCGAAGACAAATGTCAAATCGGGTTAGATTGAGATGAGTTTTACAAAGAAGAAGAAAACATACAGGGGGATATCCTCGGGATACCATAACTTTCATGGATGAGGGTCCTACGCTGATCCGCAGAATAACTATATGGCACAAGTCTCGCGGTGTTAGGTTAATAGCCCATTATGGAGTGGTTGAATGGAAATGGTTGTCATGGTAATATTACTTTGATAGATGGACTTTGGATCCTAGTCTGTATAGTTATAAAGGTTGAGGTGACCCCCCCGAATATGAAATATTTAGAAGCTGCATTATTTCTTCTCGTTTCAGGGATTCCTTCTCGGTCTCTCAGTACTAAGCCTCATGTCCATTTTCGGGAAGCTATGGTCTCGGCTCATCAGGCCCTTCATCAGGTCGCCCAAATCCAAGAAGGATGCTACGAGTATCAGCAACTCTATATTGACTGTGGACCTGAAATCTCCGAAGACCGATGGGTTTGAAAAGAAATGTAATGACTGGAGCTCGAAGAATGAGAGTTTGAAATTATAAGGTTTTGGATACATACTTTTAATCACATAAATGTTCGCTTACATAATATAAATACATACTTTTATCAGCATCAAACCATAGTTTTCAGTAAATGTAACCATAGAGCAAGATGTAACATGTCTTGAAACCGTTATTTTGCAATTAAAAATATCTTTATTAATTTTTAATTTATTTTTAAACCTCAAGGGTCAGATACAGGATATAGGGCTTATGTCTAAAGTCCTCACAGTTCAAAGCAAAGAGGTTAAAATAGAATCACCATTTATGTAAGCCATTGAAGGAAAGATAAGTAAGCTATTGAACCTAACCTAGCAGAAATGACAGAAGCAGTTCAAACGTAGACCCACAGACTATAGGGATACTACGCGTAGGCCCTGTAGCCTGTAGGGCACAAGATAAAGGGTTCATGGCCCGTATACCACATGTGACGACAAATGTCAAATCGCACATTATCTTAGCGTCAGTCGTCGTAATGCTACACGAATGCATGTTGTCTAGGGGCACAAGACGAAGCTAGTAATAGTCATCTCAATGACGCATGCGCTCTATAGTTATCCAAACCATCTTCAATCTTGCCACTGCAGATTTTGGGCGAAAGTCGCTGAGTTTTCAGCAAACTATGTTGTATTGAAACATACATTACCGATACATCACTCAATAAATAAAGAGTAAACACATTTGTCTATCAATACTAACTGGTGTTTTTCAATTTGTAGAGCACTATTTTTATTTCCAGCGAATCTATTCAAGTAGTGGTGTGAATTACTTAAAAGCCTAAAGAACACACAAGTCTAAAGAATGTCCGTCGTCCTAGCTAGTCAAATAAGCTTTCTCCAGAATGTTTATTTTGTATCTTGGAACGAACCAGACGACAAGTTGCAGCCTCGTTGCTTGGAAGGTTTCATTTATTGTGTTGGGGTATGTTAAATTTTTCATTTATCCATCATGTAGTTACTAGCTAGGTACCCTTTGCAGTTCGTGGTCTCTCAACTCTGCCATGCTGGTATCATGAACGTGTATTTCGAGTTAGCATCGCTGCATCTCATTTGGCAAGCTCCATACAATTGATTGTGACGCATTCGCTGGTTATGCTTCAGAGTGTGTTTAGTGTATATGCGTTTAGCGATTGTGTTCTTTTCTGAAACTTATCACCAACAGTCATTTCTACTTTGGACCGTTTCCCAACATAACATTACTCGCGGGTTGCAGAAGGAAAACTACTTAGATAATAGCTCGTATGCAAATCAGTCATTTATTTACATATTCAACTTGGATTATCTCAGAAAGCCTCCTATTAGCGACATTTTGTGAAAAAATATTTTTTGTTTATCACTAAATACTCTATCGATGGACATGTTTCATAGGTGTACACGAAAAAGCGAAATTTTAGGGTACCTATGCAAGTACCTACCCCAGTTCCCCAGTATCCCAGTCATCATACAATTTTTTTTGAATTCCTTTGCTTGGAGAGTGTCCTTACGCGAACGGGGGGGGGGGGGGGCGCGATTGCTAATTGTTAATTAAATTAAATAATTTTTGCCAACCTTTTAGATATCAGGGATGTCCCACCCAGTTCTCTTGGGTAACCAACTACTTAATTTTCCTGTCATTGACGGACTCGAATCGAATCATGAAACTTTTGTAGAGCGCTTTCTTATGTAGCGTAGGGTAGCACTAAAAAGGGATTTGGCGAAATTCGTCTCCTGAGGGGGGAAATGTGGGATCACAGTTTTTTATGAAACTCCGAAGCTAGTCGTGCAGTAATTGCGACCATAGGTTTCTTGGGGAAGGTTGTTCATAGTGTTTATGGGTTGTTGTTCATGGGTTCTACCATTCACCAAAATACGGCTGGCTTTTTTAATTTCACCTAGAGAAGATCGAGTGTGACGGCGGCCGGGGCGGTGGCGCGGGCGCCAACTCACAATCACTAAGTCCGCTCCACTAGCACGGTACTTACCTACTCGTGATGTAAGTATGTCAATCGAGTCAAGAGGAGTCGATACCCCAAATTAGTGATCGCCAATCGATGACTGCTTGATCTTCATTTCAAAGCAACCTCGACATTTTAGTTTAATCGTAGCGCTTTCCAAAATTATGAGCTATTTTCGCAAGCTGACAGACAACGCAAAAAGCTTATTACGAGTAATATTATCTGATCATGGGATAGTCCCAGTCCCAGCCCTTTTTAACCGACTTTCCAAAGGAGGAGGTTTACAATTCGTCCGGATGTTTTTTTTTTTTTTTATGTATGTGCCCCGATAGCGTCTAAACGGGTGGACCGATTTGAAAAAATATTTTTTTGTTGAAAGGGGTTACCTTCCCATTGGTCCCATTGACACCAGGTCAGGATCTAATGATGGGATCCTGGAGAAATCGAGGGAACTCTTCAAATATTATAGGCAGACCTATAATGATTTTTGTGTTTTTCATTATAACTCGTGCAAATGCACATGGTAAGCACAATATTGTGATGCGGAACTGCTGATGAAGACCACATATGGCCACCAGATCTGCTCAATACTAGGTACAAATACAATGCGTGGCTGACGGGCAGGCAACGCATAGCCTAAACCGGTGGACCTAGAGCCATGAAACTTTGTACAGGGGTTCCTTAGTAGCGCGGGGTAGCACTGATATGGGATTCGACAAAATTAATTCACCAAGGGGGGGGGGGATAAGGGGTTACAGTTTGTATTAAACTCAATCTAATCAAATAGGGTTTGTGGAAGTCGGTTTTTTCTAAAGTTTACTTTTTGTTTCAATTATGTAGGTTTCATAATCGGTAGAGGTTATTTCCACCCATTGCGATAAGCATCGTCCTTTTCGCGCCAACTTATTCGGTCACTTTGTTTTGTAAGCCTGCTTGTTTGGGGCCCCGTAGACGTTCAAGCATGCTTGACAAGCATGTTGGTCAAACTTCACGTTTTCATCAAGCAACCGCGATAACGATCAAGCAAAATGATCAAGCAAGTCGTCAAGCATGCTTGACAAGCATGTTGGCCAAACTTCAAGCATCTGCAAGCACCCCCAAAGACATGCTTGTCAAGTACGTCGTCAAAATTTTCTTCAAACACGATCAAGCACATCAAGCACGTAGATTGCTTGACAACCACTTCATGCATGGCCGTAATCCATCAAGCATGCTTGACGACATACGTGGTTGTCAAGCATGCTTGATCGTCTATGGGGCCCTTTAAAGTACCCGATTAGACGTAAGATTCAGTGCGGGTTGGTGGAGGCTACACACAACACACACCAATTAGACCATTAGCCGGAACCTGAAAACTTTAAAAACTGTGCTTGACTGGAGGCAGCTGACTTTATATATAAGGTACTATCCTATAAAGTTACTTTAAGCTTTATACCACACTTTGACAGCTGCTAAATAAATGAAAGATGATGAAATACAGGCTGTATCAGTATTGGAGTGTTGAATGACAGGGTGGATTTTACCAACAAAAAGTTATGTAAAAATGACTATCCCGGGCACAGACCATAGTCTGTGATCCCGGAGATAATTTGTATGACAATGACAGTTCAGAATGAGGTCATTCTATGAAAAAGTAGAAGATACTCTCGAGTAAAAAGTTACTCCTCGTTGGTAAATTTCGCTCTTATAAGATCGTTCTTATAGATCGTAAAGATCGATATTCGAGAAATTCTTTGCTTCCAATAATCTCGTTAAGTAAACAACTTTCGAAGACGCCCAAGTGCAGGCACAGACACAAGCGTGCTTCACTTCACTCCGCTCTTCGGATATTTTTGCTTTACGATCCCGATACCGTGATTCAGACATGCCCGATTCTATTTCGGCCGCCCGAAGACCGAATGCACGCTGTTCGGCGAAACAAACGGTCGGTTAACCATATGTTGTGTGTATGTGTGTCACTGGAGAGCTTGGAATGGCAATGCGGGCAGGTGCTCTCGTTAACGTCTGTTAAATGTTATGTCTTACCTAACTCTTTATTAATCTGTGGTCTTACTAAGTCCTTCTGCTAGGGAAATATCATAACTTTAAAACCCAATCCATGTTTTTGTTTGAATGCGGAGTGGTGTTACAGAAAATTTTATAGATAAAGTTATTGTTGTTTTTATTTTATAGTTGTCTGTACTGTGCTAAACTGTACTGATAATTATTTTAACTTTGGGTGCCTTACCTGCAATAAACGATATTATTATTATGTTGACCTTTTCAAAGAAACCAATTTCATCAAAGCAACTTTTACCTTAACTTTTCAATAGAAATCAGCTGACCGCCCGGCCCAAAATTTTAAGTTCGATTTGGTTTCATAGTGTTCAGAATGACGACGTCATGAAATGACGTTTGTTATGAAAACCGACTTCGAGACCTTATTACTCAATCCTCTCTGCTCGTGTTGCGAACGAATTTCGTCTAAAACACGAAAACGAGCACAAGTTTACCCATCATACTTAAACGAATATCGGTCCCATCAGTCAGCCCACAGTTACGGAAAGGAAACAATAAGTGATTTTGTTTACCGTCAATACGTTAACTACGACTTACTTTTCAGATATTTTCATGTACTTTCCCTTTCATACAAAAAAATAATTTTTAAAATCGGTTCATAAATAGTACCAATTTCGA
Source organism: Argyresthia albistria (assembly GCA_963457715.1). NCBI lineage: Eukaryota > Metazoa > Arthropoda > Insecta > Lepidoptera > Argyresthiidae > Argyresthia > Argyresthia albistria. The sequence continues at coordinate 8,572,036 of OY735266.1, read as the reverse complement.
GGTAACACACATAAAAAATAATAATGTTAAAAAAACATACAACCGAATTAAGAACCCCCTCCTTTTTTGAAGTCGGATAAAAATAAAACGTCACATATGTTCACTCATACAAAACATTAGTGCTAAATGGCAGCAGCAAAATTTTCGTAAGCTAGGTAGTAGCTTAGGTATGAAATTTTACATTATCTACAATATATGTACCCTACACTACTCGCTAGACATAACAACCAGCGAGCGTTCTTCAGCAGTGTTTCATGCGAGATATTTTAACATTTTGTCGCCGTACGTAACTGAACAAAACCGTAAACATTGACGTCATGTGTCTTAATTTTAGTCGAGCTAAATACACCCTTCGTCTTGTTGTGAGTCAGAGCCCTGAGGCATTCAGGTGTAGGTATCTTTACTGAAAAAACACCGGCGGATCGCTATAGCGGCGCGCGGGTGTCAACTATTGAAATTGCCATTTGAGCAATTCAAAAACCATCTAAAAATTACCCTACACGGATACTACCAAATAAAAGACTATCAACGACAAAAGTGCATGGGGTTAATCTAACTCAACACTGAACTTGCTGCTAAGATTATTTTATTCCTACATATAAATTGATAGTATCAAATTATGTATATATTTTCTGTAGTTATTAAGCCTGATCTGTTTAAAAGAGATCAAAAAAATAATCTGTGAGAGTTTCTTTGCCCTTCTTCTCCCACAATGGTCCAACGAAGAGAAAAAGCAAAATATAGGTGTTCTAGGATAATTTGTAAATATCTACAGAAAATAAATTATTTTGAATTTTGAATACAAAACTTTATGAAGCATGTTCAAGCGGATGGGGCGGGGTGGTTCAAAAGCGTCGTTGTGTTGGCATGATTCTCGCGCTTTCGATATACGGATATCGAGACCTATATTGACAGATTCCCCTACAAAATCACTCGATATAGGTGGAGATATCGTATATCGAATGCGCGAGAATCATGCCAAAGTGTGACGGCCATTTTTTCATACATTCCACAATATTGACAGCCGCCCCTCCCGCCCGACCCGTCGCCTATGCCTTTCATATTTCGGTGTAATTCTTGAAAATAAGGTGTTAGCACGTAGGAACACATAAATGACAATGTACAGTACAACTAAAGATAATATCCTGCATAAATTACATGTGTGCCTACTGTGCTTTATTGAGACGGGTCAATAAAATATGTGTCAGATGGTTCACTACTTTGCAAGGAGCGACAAAGATCACGCATAAACCATGTAGGTTTCAGTGATCGCTCCGTATAAACCACAGATAAGTATCAACTTAGCATTTCAATTTGTAACATGGTTAAATAAATTAAAAAAAAGCATCTTTTGTGTATACGTGTCAGATTTAAGAAGTTAAAATTCGATGATTGCAGTTGTGTGTGATATTTGTGTGATGCTTTTTTAGCATACCTAATGGAAACTATGAAAAGGAAAAACTGGAAAATTCTATTTATGTCTCTACTTCATAGTGATTATTTAGGTCGTCGCTTATAACTTGTTTAGTAAATTGAGTATATCACCATAGCAAACCAGGATTTTAAGAGATTTCATATTTTTATACAATATTTAAAAAAAAATAGTATGCTTAACTAAGATTAACATATTACACAAAACTTCATCTCGTAAATAGCATCGTTCCAACTTTAGCCAAACCTAAACCTAAATGATACTTGGATAACAATTTACAAATCCCAAAAGCAACAGGCCGGAGCAGTCTCCACGAATAATAATATCAGGCGACTCATGAAAATACATATTCTGACGGGACTAAAATACCACACAAATATAGATGTACAGTTCAAATAAACCATACTGATCCACTTTTAGACTTTATCTCTGTGGTGTAGTGACCAAAATTGGGAACAGCGCGGATTCGTGCAGCCGTTCGCACAAAAAGTCCACATTCACAAAATTTTAAGAATAATGTAGACTGTGACGATACTCGATTTTTGTCTATTTCTGTTGTCAGGAAGATTGTGATGGATTACTGAAAAAATCGCTGAAAGTTGGAACTCGGGGTTAGAAAACGGACTGAGATCCTGATGCAGAACTGACAAATTCAAAAACATTCTGGCGTGGCCTCTGAAATATGTCTTGTTATGAAAACATACATTAAAATAATAATTACAGTAACAGATTTAGAAAAAACCGCCGGTAAGTATGATAAATTACGACTACGGCCAAGCAAGCATATCCAAAGACAGTAAAGATCAAAGATTACACGGGCCAATTCAAAAATATGCTGAAATAAAATGAGGTTGAAAATTTTCCGTCTCCAAAAATTCTATCAAATGTGCAGCTTTTACCTTATCTGATCCAAGAAATAAGACCATCTTAAATCAAGTCTTTGTATAGGCAAAATAAAACTCCCTATAGATTCTTGAAATGAAAATGGTTGCCATGGTGATGTTGACTTTGATAGATTAGATATCTATTCTAATTCGTCAAAAATGTTGTGGTAAACCCCCCCGGTTCTCGTAATACCATCGCAGTGCATCTAACAAGAATAAATCATCCCGTCATTCTCGTCTCACAGATGAACGCATACTACATTGTTGTCGACATAGCGCCCAGTATTTATAGCTCGCATGAAGATAGCCACGGCCAGCTGGAGGTACTCCAGGTCTCACGATGACGAACCGCCATTCACGAGTTTATAAACAATTTGGTACACAATTCCTTAGAAAATAAGTTCGAAGATCTTGGAAGATTTTGATAAAACCACGGAGCTGCATCATTGTTTTATGGAAGGAGCTTTATAATTATCTCACATCTCACATCTGTTCGGTGAAACTCCTTGGTTTTAAAAATAATTCAATATATTTTATGGTTTTGAACTTATTTTCGGGTAAGTGACATCTCGGAGCTAATAGGCTTGTGGCCAAGGTAATCCAATAAATCTGGGAACAAGTCCTAAGTTGAAGCATTATGTACAAAATGGCTTGACATTCTCAGAATTGTATATGTATATAGATATTTTATAAAGCAGATATATTTTATAAAGTCAATTTTGTGCAAAAAAGACAGCATTTGATGGCACTTTTACATGACGTCATTCTGTTGTTATTTCATAGAACTCAGGAACAAAATTTCCGTTTTGACAGTTCATAAAAAGTATCTATTTTGACTTGACAGGCCACAAGCCTATTATATATTTTTTATGTGCCCGATTGGACCTAGACTGATGGACGGATTTAGAAAATTATTTTTTGTTTAAAAGGGTTTCTTTTGTTTGAAAGGCCTTCCAATTGGTCTCATTGAAACCAGGTCAGGATCTGATGATGGAATCCAGTAGATATCGAGGAAACTCTTCAAATATTATAGGCAGACCTATAGTGATTTTTGCGGTTCTCATAATAATTCGTGCATTTACTCATTGTAAGCATAATATTATGATGCGGAACTAATAATGAAGACCACACATGGCCACCAGAACTGCTCAATACTAGGTTTAAATACAATCTACTATGCGTGGCTGACGGGCAATGCATAGCCTAAACCGGTGGACCTAGAGCCATGAAACTTTGTACAGAGGTTCCTTATGTAGCGTAGGGTAGCACTGAGATGGGATTTGACTAAATTACTTCCCCAAGGGGGGGGGGGGATAGGGGGTTACATCAAAAAGCACTTGACATTGGTTTCTAATCAAATAGGGTTTGTTGAAGTTTTGTTTTAGTTTACTTTTGTTTCAATTATATTTATTACATGTTTCTGAGGTTAAATCAAGAGTTGAAGAGTTGTTTTACGGCGGTATTTTTTCGGATCAGATTAGGTACTTAATCAGCACCTAATCAGTATTGACTGGAGTTTGGATTAAGACCTCTGCGTTCGTGCGCAATTTAACTAGAATCTATTTAGATTCTAGATCAATCAATCTATTTAGATTCTTTTTAGATTCTAGATCGATGATGGAAACTCAGGCTAACTGACCTGTCAAACGAAATGACTCACTTGGTTTGGTCGATGCCTTCAGAAACCGACAAGTCACGTCACCAACGCCCCTGCCAAAATCTATTCTTGCAGACAGGTAGCACCGCCTCTCTCAGGGCGATCTCCAATTTATTCGCTCAAATACAAGGTTCAAATTCCTCTGCCAGGATTAAAAAGATCTAAAAAAAGGATTTTGACTTCTGGTGCAGAGATAATAAGATTAGTTTTTCAGAATGAACGGTGGTGTGTGAAAACATAAAAGTGGTATCCAGCCAAACGTCATTTTATAATAGTCACGCACGGGTATCGAACTTAATCGAATGAACATCTCGATATTTGTATCTGGAATGTACTATTTATTTACACACAAGGTGTAAACGAATTAACGCAAAATGAGAAACTATTTTGTTAGGAACATCCTTCTGAGCAACTTTCATTATATAATCGATTTGATCAGAGCAACTTTATTTTTCTCTTCGAAATGTACTGGGAAGTGAAAAATAAAGTTGCTCTGATCAAATCGGTTTCATAGTGAAAGTTGCTCAGAACCATGTCTCTAGCAAAGTAGTTTCTAATTTTGCGTTAATTCATTTACACGTTGTATAATGTGCAGATGATAATTTTATTAAATTGAGTAATTTACATGATTAAATATTCTACCAGTACCTAGTCGTATCTGTGTGTTGCGGTATTACAGTGACTCAAATCGACTTGTAGTCGTTGAAACTTATGCCAAATGTTATGGCTGTCGAATCTATGTAGTGAATAAGAGGACTTAGAATTTTGAACTTGATCGGTACCTCACTGAACAGTTACCGATCAAGTCTAAAATTATTTGTCAGGTTTAGATGTGACTTTAGATTTTAGATAGTCTGAAAAAACTTCAATCTTTCGATACTTCCATGAACGTGAAGTTAGTGTAATATTGCTATTGTCATGCAAACGGCCCTGTGCACGCACACAGTCGCAATTCTTAGCCCTCGCCTTCTTGCTTTTACCAGAAGATATTAAAAAAAATTCTTGCTGAATTATTTATAATTTGTTTTCTTTCAATGATTTACATACTAACCAGCCATCGTGTTTCAACTTATCAGGTAGTTTACGAAGATTCTTGAATCTCATTACTTCAGAACTATCAACAGCTCTGTAAGGTACCTACTATATCATCATCAACATCAAACATCATCAAAATCAAAATCTGTCGGACCTCAACTTAGCTACTTTGACAGAGGCTGCATGAAGCGGTCACTCAACACCAACCGATGAGCTCATCCACGTCTGCTATCAACCCACCTTGCTCTCAATGGTTCACACTCCAACCTCGAGTAATGCTTTCCCAGGTGCCACCACACCTCACCACGCCTGAAGCGCCGGCGACAATCGCTTACCATCGACGCGCTATATCGGTCGCGTACCCTGCCGGTTATTTCTGCCGCTTCTAAATATAAACTACAAAGATCGCTCGCACAGCTAATGTGGGTCGAGATTGTCGAGAAGGCGTACAGACTTTTTGTTCCTCCTTCATGCTATGCGCGCCTGGTAGTTCGGTTGTGGAATCGCGTTTTTTTGGGATCAGCTGATCGTGGAATGTGTTGTTTGACTCCTTTAGTTTATATTTGCCTGGTAGCTCCTGAAGCGGTACTCGATTCAGCAGGGGAGTTCCCAGAATTTTCTTTCAGGAATAAATTCTGCCTATTTTTTGATTTCTCTTTCTCTTTTTCAGGAACGTGACACATGGAAAAGGGAATAGAGGCCTTTGCCCAGGAGTGGGACGGAGAACCTGGCTGGCAATAATAAAATTAAAAGATGTTTTTCTGCTCCTTAAGCATACACAATTTAGAAACGGCAGTTTCTGATTAACTTTCAGGGTTTAGTCGATCTTGTCTTTCTGTCTACTGCGATTGTAATTTTAGGTAAAACAGTGGAGTTTTCGAGGGATAATGCTTGATTTTATCATGATTTTGAAATGAAAACATGAATCCAGTTTCATAAACTCCCTCTTCTTCTTCTTCTTCCTCTTCTTTTGGCGTCCTAACATCTTTTGAGGTTAATTTTGCCAGTGTCAAGTGGTCAGGTTCTCATTTGAGATCCTGGAAATTATAATGTCTTGAGATGATTTGATGACTATGATGATGATGATGATGAGTTGTCGCTCCCTCATATTGCTTGTTTCACAAAATAAATAAATAAAGCCTTTTATTTCCCTTATATGGGATCTAAATAATTACATTTTCTATATGTTTAATTTACACCTAAAATTTGATTATGGTATTAAATATGTATTATTGTATTATTATTTTCTAACATCGGTATTGCTAAATAAATTTATACAATTTTCAATAATTCAATGTTAACGTATTTATACATAATTTATCATTTAATTCCTACCTATTTTATGAATAATGTTAAATATTCATTATTTATTTATTTAATACATTTATGTGTTAATAGTATTATTTATTAAGTATTATTTTTGTATTTCGTACCCATTTTTGGGTGAAGGCCTCCTCCAACCCTTTCCAGCTGTCTCTATGTTTGGCTTGACGGGTCCAAGTTGCGCCGATCAGTTGTGTGATGTCGTCGCTCCATCGTCGCCGTGGTCTGCCGGGTGGTCGCTTTGCGTCGCGCGGGTACCAGTGCACGATTCGTTCGCTCCATCATCGATCATCTGCTGCTCTTGTTACGTGTCCGGCCTATCTCCACTTAAGTCTGCAAGCGAGCTCTACGGCATCCACTACTTTTGTTATACGTCGTATATCTATGTTTCTTCTTCTTTCTTTCCTTTTAATACCTAGTAGGCTTCGTTCTGCTGCTCTTTGGAAGGCATTCATTTTTTGTACTATATCCTTGGTGAGAGTCCAGGTTTGGCATCCGTACGGTAGTGTTGGTAGGATGATTGTATCCATAGCTTTTCTTTTTAAGTTTGTCGGAATCTTTGACTTGAAAATATATTTTAGCGACCAGTACTTGCCCCATGCCTTCTTTATTTTACTGTCGACTTCGCGTGACGTCTGTTCTGCGAAAGATATGGTTTGTCCCAAGTATATGTATACCTATATTTATCTACATATAATATATTGTGAGATTCACTTTGGATTGGAATTTCTTCACTATTAGTTTGTTTTTTGCAAAGGTTTTATCCTTGTTCATTTGCAATCCACACTTCCTGCTCTCTTTGTCTAAAGTGTTCAACATGTATTCTAAGTCTCTGTGATTTTCAGCGATTATAACTATATCGTCAGCAAATCGAAGGTTATTGAGGTATTCGCCATTTATATTTATCCCTTTATTTTCTCACATTAACTGTTTGAATATATACTCCAACAGAGCGGTAAACAGGTTCGGAGAAATCGGGTCGCCTTGTTTGACTCCTCTTTTAATATAAAATGGCTCTCCTTTGCGTTCCAGTTTGACCATCGCTCTACTATTTCTGTAGATTTCTTTGAGGATCTCTATGTACATAATTTCCGCACCTTGCTCACACAAAATAAGTCACACATAAATACTTGCCTGGCAGATAAACCGTTCATTTTTTCATGGTAAGCATAATATTGTGATTCGGAACTGATGATGAAGACCACACATGGCCACCAGTACTGCTCAATACTAGGTACAAATACAATTTACAATGCGTGGCTGACGGGCAATGCATAGCCTAAACCGGTGAACCTAGAGCCATGAATCTATGTACAGGGGTTCCTTATGTAGCTTAGGATAGCACTGAGATGACATTTGACGAAAATAATTCCACAAAGGGGGGGGGGGGGGGGATACAGTTTGTAACTCAAAAAGCACTTGACATTGGTTTCTAATCAAATAGGGTTTGTGGAAGTCGGGTTTTTTAAATTTTACTTTTTGTTTTAATTATGTAGTACGTGACGATCTCTCCTCTTGCAAGAAGAGTTATGTAGCCCTTATGTCCTTATATTTTTGAGTTTTTACTTTTAAGACTGCAGAATACTATAACGATTGGCGGTGCAAAGACAAGCTTTTTAAAAAAAATATAACAAATACCTAGATTGACGGTGTAGGAAGTATGATGAGGTGGAACGCTGCAGCACACAGGCGGGTGAAGGCCTTCATTGTGATTATTTCACCCAAAAAACATATACATGGTGATGATAACCATTTGATACAGACTAACAAACGATGACATACTTTGTCACTGAAATTGCCAGCAGCAATTTGGCCTACAGTTATCAACAATCACTCATGCACCGAAGACGTATTATGTAGAAGCTAAACACTGGAACACACATCGGGTAACCACCAGATGAAAATAGGAAGATTCTTTGTAAGTTTTAGCCGGGAGTGCTTTAGAATGATTGTGTTATAGATGAACCATCTTAATGAAGAAACCATCATTTTATGCTGTAAAATGTAATGAAGAAGTTTTGGCTTTAGGTTTAAAGAACCTTATACTTATGAGAATATAGTTCTTTCAACCTAAAGTCAAAACTTCTTCGTGAGATGGTTCATCTATACTCATATACGACTGTTATCAACAAGAGATAGCTACAGTTCTTCAGAATGAAAAGTTTTATGTTTATAGATGTGAACATTTTTTCCTGCCTGGGAACCCTAGTCAGATAAATAACGGCGCGCGCATAACTGTCGCATGCCAACTGCTGCGCTCGCACACTGGTGCTGCAATGCTGACGTTATGCTCGTCGCAATGACAAAGGGCTAATTGCCGAAGATCTAGTGTGCTCTGTGATAATTGCGATAACGATTTAGGATCTTGAGCTCTGTAATAAAAGGGTAAAGTCTGTCAAGATCGGAGCAGGCGTTTTAATTAAATTACCTTAGCTTTGAGTGGTGTCAACACGGACTTGAGATGCAGAAACGTATGAAAGGCAGCGTCTGGTGTCCAAGAGGAGCGAACAGGCCAGCGGGCAGGCCACCTGTCCGATAGTTCGACAATATAATAAAATCTTCGAGTTCCGGGTGCGGTTGGCTTAAGTTCGATAAGCACTTTCGTCTAGTGCTCGGTCGATTTGGGTTGAGCATGATGATGATGATGAAATTGGACATTCAAAGATTACTAAGCATGTAAATGCATAAAATCAGATGCGAAATATTCCATTTCAGCCATAACGAAAAATAAATATATCGTTGTCGCACGAGCTGACAATCGGACATTCTTGGCAGCGTCCAAACGGTGAAATTTGCGTTTGACCAGTTTTTAGATCGGATTATTTGGCACAATATATTTTCTGTTGGAGTAGAACTGTTTATTGCAGTATTACGTGTTGTTGATTACTCAGACCTTTCAGACCGATGTGTTTCCTTTGATGGCGTTAAAATATTGAAATCATCTCATCTGATTCTCAGAGAGATTTTGGCTGCAGTCACAGAGTTGTGGCTTTGGGGAGCGACATCTTCAGCGACATGGTCAGTGGGCAGACCCAAAATGCTCAAAGGTTTAATGAAATCATTAAATCTATCTGTGTGGATGCGGTTGGCACAGGAATTTCAGGATTTTTTTGCTCCAATATGTACAACTACCTGTCACTTAAAGCTGTGAAGAAATACAACCGTATAGGTCAACGCAATCAAATGCTACGGCCGTTTATGCTGTAAAATGTAATTGCAAGGGACGCAAGATCTATATCCCGTCGATCTACAATCATGAAATGTGGCATTAAGCAATATCTCATAGCAAAAGTATTCATTGATCTGAGGTCTGCCCACGGGCTGTATATTATTATTATTATGCATTAAGCAATATCTCATAGCAAAAGTATTCATTGATCTGAGGTCTGCCCACGGGCTGTATATTATTACTCTCTGGTATGTTTGTTTGTTTCTCTAAAAGGAAATTATCTGAAAACTGTTAATTTCTGACTTTCTGCAATAATGTGTAATTTGATTTACATGGATGACATCATACTATTTATTACTTATTTATTTTAACCTTGGGCTGATCATGATAATGATGATGAACAGGAATTAGTAGTCAACTTTTTACTATTACTTTCAATATGAAAGATCAGAGCAAGTTAACTTTTCATATAGCTGACCCAAAACGCATGGACTAATGAAGTTTCTCTAAAGTTTCCCAACAGTTGTAACCAGAGTTTAAAAATAACTGCGCCACATCCGTTAAATTAAGTCGAACAGTTAACGTCGAAACTCAGCGATAATAAAATAAAAGAAAACGTCCTTGTTTCAAGTTCAAGAAGATTTCAGTTTCAGACGGAATAAAAAGTTATTTCAAACAAAATATTTATCAGTTTGACTTATAAATACTTAAATACTTACTTATTTGACGACCGACCCCTAAGGCGGAGCGGTTGCGCATCTGCCTACCATGCAAGAGGTCCCGGGCCGGGTTCGAATCCCGACTGGGGACAAAAAAACCCCCAGGTCTTGGATGTTTTGTTTTTTCTACATTAAAATAACAGTTAAAATAGGCACTGTAGAATATATGGGCCCCTTTCACGACTAATAGTGGCTAAAAGTGGCCAATTTTGCCACTGCCACCCCTGAAAAGGCGCTATTGTCATGTTATGTTAGTAAATAAGCCTTGCATAGGGAATTTTACTGTAAAACCCACCCACACGCACACACACACACACACACACACCCTCAAAAACCCCCTCTCACACACACACCCTCACCCTCACCCTCACACACACACACACACACACATAGCCTCACGCCTTTTCCCATACGGGGTGGCAGAGGCACAACTGTGCCCACTTTTAGCCAGTGATTCAATACTCCATTTTGCGTGACAGGGGGCAAGCCCATCGCTGCAGCTATGGAGTAATGAAGCTTTTAATTGAGTTGGTGTTTTCCATCACCGTTAGAACAAACACTGGACTAAAACTAACATTAAAATAACAGTTTCCTTTATAGTTTTACAATATTGAATCTTTTGAAGTCTGTGAAGTATGCATGAAACGCAATTAGTGTTCATGTTCACGGCCCGTCCAAGTAAATACTCGCAATCGTAAACGAAAATGATGAAGATGTTACAAATCGTCTTAAAATTGCGTCGGACATTAAATATTTTGATAGCAATTAATAGCGGCACGTGCACTAAATATGAATTTATAGGATACCTAAGTGATTAACATTTTAATGCAAATGATATTTTTGATCAATCCATTAGAGATCGAGTGAACAGGCGTAAAGAAGTAATAAAGTTATGATGATGTACTTAACAACGTTTTAAATATCTATTAATGCAGAGCTGGTATCTATGACTTATAACTGTTTCAGGATATACAAATAAACATTTCTCAAAAGAGGAGGAGGAAGAGGTACCTTTACCTTTCCTAAAGGTGTCTTATGGAATTTTATTTCTCTATTCGTATGGCAGTAGTCGTCGAGTCGCTCCTAAATATAAATCTTGAAGTCTGCAGCCATTCAGCTGCTTTGTCAATTAAAGTGAAGAGTTCTGTGGGGTCTCCACCATATTTTCTTTGTGGTATGTTATGTATTCCTAGCACCATGGTATTCCTGTATTATGTGGTCCATGTTTTGAACATCCACCCCGTAATTACAGCCGGGTGATTCTAGAATAATATAGGTAGACCTTTACTAACAATCATCACGTTACATAGCCTCCCTCCTTTTCCCATTCGTGGTGACAGAGTCACAATTGTGCCCCCTTTTAGCCATTAATTAATCGTAATCAATGCATAATTGCACCGTCTAATTCCTCAGAATATATTCCAAACCTTGAATCAATGACTTCGCTCTACGCGCCGTCATATGTACGATTGCATCTAGACTCACTGGAATTCATAAATTCGTCTATAAATATATGTTTTGACAACTTTAAAGCCAACATGTCTTAGATTTAATTAAATTTTACGTTATAGTAAAATATGACAAATTTAGGTGCGTCATGTAAATTATACAAGTAATACCAGCAATACCTACCTAATACTTTTGAATGACAATGAATGTCGCATTTGATAAATATGAAGAGTCCGAACAAGTAAGCCGGAGTACAGTTATATGCAATTGGCCTACTTTAGTACACCCAACGAACTCTATCTATGTGACAGATTTATCTGATCTGTTCAATAATGCTCAGATTTATTGGATCAGGCTGTAAGCATCGCAAGACGGTTTTCCACTTGTGAAGTCTACGACCGAATGATGTTAGCACTCGGAGCTACTGATGTGAAAGCACCTTAACAAATCTCAGCATTTCAACGCTCCATCAAATTTTATTGGAATTTCACGGTCAAATTCAAGGATCTCCATATGGAATGCATGCATGAATCCAAGCATCAAACCATTTATTTTCCTCCGCTCGCGATTCAAAACGTTCGATCCGATCCAGCACTACTTCAACTATTGACATAGTTTCAGCGTCCAAACTCAACCACTAAATCAAGCACCTACTAGTTAATTTGTAAACATACGCTCCAGCGCTCCAGATGCCTTTACTGCAAAACATACATGCAAATTGACTTCCGCGTGCATTTCTTCAGCATTCAGGCACCACAGCTGCGGAAAACCGATTGAACGGGCGCTCCCGTCGGAGTGAAAGCTAAGCTTGAAAGCGTAGCCACCAGGGCAGGCTGGCATCCGCCTAAAATGGGGTGATCGCGCCGGGCGGATCGAGTTGCGGGTATAAGAGGCGTCTGCGCACACCGCCGCCGGTCAGAACGGCTTCAAACGTAAGTTCGCGCGTACGTGCGTGCGTGTTTTTTCTAAGTGAAGTGCATTTACGCGAGTGGTGGCCGGATGCAACAGTGGATTCAAGTTTTGGATTGATCAGTGCAGTGGTTTGTTTGGTTCATGGTGTGGTGACAACTAAATTGGACGTTCGGTGGCAGATGATTGTTGTGGGAGATAATACAGTTGGTGATGACTTGATCTGTATCTTGTTGGTGCACCTGATTGATCGATAAGATGTTGTTTATTAGTTTATTTTAGCAACTGTTAATCGTATTCGGAAGCAATTAGAAACACGATTTAGTTTTTACTGAATCAATCATTAGTGTTGCTGACTCGTGCAAACGTCTATCTTCTGAGACTTAAGAAAATAAAATTAGTTAGAATTTGAGTATTAGTCAGTTTTGGATATCTTATATTTTGAAAGTTTGATGGGTTCAAATAGTTTTTAAGCTCCAACTGTTGTAAATATTTTGATTTATTTGTATTACTTTTATCTTGCACCTGAAACTGAAATCTTCAAAATATTTTAGGTCCGAAACCTAACATCAGAGCCAAGTCAACCCATGCACCGCTATCAGCACCTGAACCAACTACCTCAAGCTGCAAAGACCAAACCATAACCATAAAAGACAATAACGTTCGAAGATAACAAACTTCAGCTAAATCACTTGGAAGCGCTCCAGCGCATTCCTCGTGACGTAACATCCGCAAAGAGGACCAACCGTTAATAAAAATCTCGGCATAAAATCGCGCGTTACGCAAACCGCTTGTTCGTTGGCAGCGTTCCTAAATCCGGCCTCTACTCGAGTTACATCCACAAATAGATGCACGCGCCGCGCTGACACCGGTGGCCGACATTTAACAGTGCTGTGTACTTCCAGGAAGGCTTCAGGGCTGTGTTCTCGTGTCTCGACTAGCCCAAAAGTCTTATAGCCCTCCGAAATGCCGAGAGTCGTGGCACAAGTGGGTGACGATCCCGACCCAACCCCGTACCTGTTCGTCTCGTTGGAGACGAAGCGTGCTGATCAGAGCAAGCCTTACGATGGCAAGAAGGCGTGCTGGGTACCGGACGACAAGGAGGGCTTCTTGCAGGGCGAGATCAAGGCCACAAAGGGTGACCTGGTCACCGTGAGCCTGCCAGGTGGCGAGGTAAATGCCCTTTCTTACATTGAAGGTTGACCATCTGATTAACAACTTTCCAAGAATGTATGATGAAGACTAGGCCATCAGTTTGCTCAATGGCCTTTACCCGAATTCAGATAAGATCCAGCGTTATTCCAGTTTGCGGGGATCTATGACATTTACAAATTTTACTAATAACTTATCTCATTAGATTACGAAATCAGAGTGTCAACCTCATTATTTTGATCTATCCCTGAGACAAGACCTTAGCTATTGAACCGTACAATATTATAGTTATAGAGCTCAAACAGAAGAAATGGGAACCTTATGTACTTTTTCAATACTAAATAACCCAATATGGTTCTGAAATTATGCTATTATCATTATTTACTGTGTCTTAATAAAATGATTGAAGCTATATTGAGTCTGTTTAAAGTACAACGACAATATCGATAAAATCCAAAACATAAAAAATGAGAAAAAAACAATTCAATGACAGATTCAATAGGTAATTAATGATTGTAATATCATATGTGCTACTACATCTTATCTGATTATGAGCAGGAGAAGGTAATAAAGAAAGAGCTCGTCGCACAAGTAAACCCACCGAAGTTCGAAAAGGTCGAAGACATGGCTGACTTGACCTATCTTAACGATGCAGCAGTGTTGCACAACCTCCGACAACGATACTATGCGAAACTCATATATGTAAGTAGGCGCAAATGCGCCACCCTTCATTACTATAGCTAATCTCACCATGTTATCCCACAGACTAAAGACTTCAAGAAAGATCTTGTGGGTCAGGTCAACCCCCCCAAGTACGAAAAAGCAGAGGATATGTCTAACTTAACATACCTCAACGACGCTTCTGTGTTGTATAACTTGAAGCAGAGATATTATAATCAGCTCATCTACGTAAGTCAGGAAGCCAAGAAGAGGGTTGCCGTGTGCATGACTCCTTATCCTTCTATCTACCTATGACACATTTTGAAATATTGGATAGAGACCAATGTTTATAAGATCATTAGCCCATGGACTGCGCAATTTATCTTGGACTGATAGCTGAATTTACGAAAATAGATTCGTATTGATACAGCAGTGGTATCTATTTTTGTAGCGTTATTATAGTTGACGCGGCCATTTGAAAGATTTCTCTCTCGTTGATTGTATCTTGGCAATCTATCATGATAATTGCTATAAAAGTTCATGGGAATTTTTGTCGTAGCATTATAGAGTCACTAGAAAATACGAGAGATGATTGCGACAGGAATAAACAAACTAATCGATAGTTTGAATTGCAATGAATCCAATATGTAGAATTCTGTGTCAAATTTATTTCCCTGTATCCCGTTTAATAATTTTCCCTTTTCCTACGATCCGTTCTTGAAACCTCGTAAACAGGACAAGACGGACACAAGCGGGCCTGGGAGAGTCTACGCGTCCAACATTGTTTTCTTTTTTCGTTGTTTTTTTCTGTTTATAGAATGCAAAAGTTGGTGTACTAGTTAGTATCTTGATGATTATCGCAATAATCTTTTAGTTTTGCTTCTTTTGGCAATGTATCACACTGAATCCAAAGAAACGAACAACATTGAATAACATATCAGCCAAATTGAAATGAAAGAAAAAGATTGTTGCCAATTTGTTACTAAGTTTTGTAGGTCAAAAAGGTATCGCTACAATACCCGATCTTGAAATTTACTTTTTAATTCAAACAACGGTCATTGACTCCGAATGTTTCGATATAATTTTAATGTACTCGTAAATCTAATCCCGAGTTTGTGTTTTTGGATGATAAAATACCTGAGTAAAACCCTCTTATGCCAAATTGAGTTGTAAAAAGTCAGTCATTTTTAATTTAAATGATAGTTTAAAAAGAGGGTGTTGCTCAGCTTTTAAATGACAAAGGGTTAAAGTACATACTACGGTACTCCCTTGGTGTTTCCAAATTTGTACTACCTCCTCTATCTACACTTAAGTTTCTTTTCGTGACTAGTGTTATAATCCACTTATTTGCCAACGTGTCATCGATGATTCCATCTTCCAGATTTCCTCCCATTATCACCCCAAAATGACACGTAAATCTTTGATTCACTTTCCCAGATTTCCTTTACAATATGATACCCGAATCTTCGATTCACAATCCTCAGATTTACTTCTAACATACATCTCCCGTATTCCCTGAAACCAAACCCCGATCGAATCCACCAAAAATCTATCACTAACAACCCGTTGAATTACACAGACATACTCCGGTCTCTTCTGCGTGGCTATCAACCCCTACAAGAGGTTCCCTGTGTACACATTCCGTTGTGCCAAGTTATACAGAGGCAAGCGTCGTTCGGAGGTGCCCCCCCACATCTTCGCCATCTCTGACGGTGCTTACGTCAACATGTTGACCAACCACGAGAATCAATCTATGTTGATTACGTGAGTATAAAATCTTATAATCTACTTCAGTCTTTATTGATTCGTGATTTGAGGATTCCCATAGATCGTTTCTTGAGATGGTGTATATTTGGATCAATAGAGTTGAAAACAAATAAAAAAGCTATGCATTTTCGTCAAAGGAACACATCGTCAGGAAACCTTCATAGCGGCTAGCCCTCCGTCACGCAAAATTGAGTATTGAATACCTGGCCAAACGTGGGGATACGACCGAGTATATGCCACCCCGTCGAAGCAAAATAGTGATACTTTGTGCAAAAGGATAAACAAACATTTAAACATTTACATACAGGCACATATATTGCTTCTGGCCCCACACCAGGATACCCTGTCTCGTGGGAACCAGACAGGGTATCATCACAAACATGTAAACATCTAAGACTTGGGGTTTTTCTTTTGTTTTTTTTTGTCCCCAGCCGGGATTCGAACCCGGAACCTCTCGCATGTTAGGCAGATGCGCAACCGCTGCGCCACAGAGGCCATCAATACCAATATCTACTAGCAATGTGATCAGAGTATTGTCCCATAAAAATATCCATCAAGATATGTTATTTCACTATAAGAAAGAAAGTATACGAGTCGTACAAAAATGACTGCTGATTACTAAAATGATTTTCATCACCCTCAGCGGAGAGTCTGGTGCTGGTAAGACTGAGAACACGAAGAAGGTAATCGCGTACTTCGCGACTGTCGGCGCCTCCGGCAAGAAGGACCCGAACGAGAAGAAGGGCTCCCTTGAAGACCAGGTCGTACAGACTAACCCTGTGCTTGAAGCCTTTGGTAACGCCAAGACTGTGCGTAACGACAACTCCTCGCGTTTCGTAAGTATCTTTTGTACTATGTTTTAGCTGATGTGAATAAAAGTATAATACATTTCCAACTTTCTAGACTTGTCTACAGTTACAAATGCAGGATGCCTATAATCTCTTGTTTAGGGAACTAATGGAATCATATTCAAACGTTTCTATAAGTATATTAGGTCATTGCAATCGGGCAAAGGTGTTTTTTTAAATCTTTATAACAATTAATTGAGTTAAGACACTGAACTCAATAAAATATTGATCATTAAACTAAGATAAATATTATTTTAAATTGATAGCTGTTCTTTTAGTTACTTGGCAAGTTAAAATATGAATATACATTCTTTCCCAGGGTAAATTCATCCGTATCCACTTCGGTCCCTCTGGCAAACTGGCTGGTGCCGATATTGAGACCTGTAAGTAAACTTTGGTAATCCTTGCTTAGGTTAACAATAGTCATACATAGATTTCTGATTTCTCATTACAAAACTAAAGTGTCAAAAAATGTCCTACCGATTTTATAATTTTGATCTTAGGATATTTTTCAAAATGTTTTAATTAGTAACCAGCATTTGTCTGAAAGTATGTAGATATAAATTACAATGCCATTGTTCTACAGATCTGCTTGAGAAGGCTCGTGTCATCTCCCAGCAGTCTCTTGAGCGATCCTACCACATCTTCTACCAGATGATGTCCGACGCTGTCCCATGGATCAAGGGTGCGTATCAACATTTCAGATAAAGAAGCCCAGTCCCGCAGTATCTGAAATTCTAGGACCAAACCAAGAAGTATTTTTTTAAATAGCTTTAAAAATATGTTGGTCAAAACCAACCGATTTCTATCTCTGGAATTTTGGTGTGGAAGAGGCTGGCCTAATTTTAATGAGTGAACGTTACTTGTTTTATCTTGCATCAGATAATAAACAAAGTATGTCTCCTGCCATTTAAAGCTGGCATTTTAGACAGAAATATCAATTTGTTGGCATAAGAATAGTATGCGTAAGAAATGTATCTAAAATGCAGGTTTACTCATATGTTTCCATTTTCGGCAAAATTTTATCATGGATTCCTCAGTGTTTGATCAGATCAAAGCGCTATTTCAGAAACAATCAGAATCTTTAATCAACACAATAGTATACACCATCCGCCACCGTGTTTTTTGTACCTGTGTATCATGAAATCACAGTGTCCTAAATTTTAGCACATCCACCGACAGAACCTTGTGTTGTAGATTTGTAGTACCCATGATATTAATGATACCTTTACTATGTTTAGAAATTTGCTTCCTGTCGAACGATATCCATGACTATTACATCGTATCGCAAGGGAAAACCACAATCCCCAGCATGGATGATGGCGAAGAATGTACTTTGACCGATGTAAGTTGCCGGTGAAGGAACTCACACGGCAGGCTAGAAACGCCCCAATTGTTTGAATTACCTTCCCTACCCTTCACTTGACCACTCTCTCCGTATAAAACCGGGGAGTGGCTAAAAACCCTAAATCCGCCCATGACTTGCGATGTAGCTAGAATAGTTTGTTGATCCCAAATAAACCTGACTGGACTCAATGGTTTCCCTCAAAGTGTGTGTTGATATGAAAAAAAACAGGTGTTACTGTAAGAGTGTTTTTGTAGGAGTATGCTTCTTGTCGAACAACATCAATGACTATCACATCGTGGCACAAGGAAAGACCTTAATTCCTGGAGTCGATGACGGCGAGGAAATGAATCTGACTGACGTGAGTCCAGAATTAAGACAACTGGCTCATTTCATTTTTTTTTTTTTCATTTCTTTATCATCTGTCTGTTGACTATCCTTTCTTGATTTCCAATGCTCTTCGCTTCATGCTTAAGGCCACTTGACTTGGCTGGTCAAAATGCGTATGTCAGATCACGAATTGTTCGGTTTGCAGAAATGACAATGATTTCCGATCGGGTGTCAGACTATCCCGGTATAAGTCAAGGAAAGACTCGAATACCTGGAGTCAACGACACTGAAGAGTTCTTACTGACTAATGTAAGTGCTGAACCAGCGCAAGGAGCGTGTGTCTTGATTCGGATATTCGAGAACGAAATTAGCTGCAAAATTTTCTGACATACACATAATGGCATAAAGCTCGCTCCCTGCAAAAGTTCAAAAGGGCTATTTGCACAGTTTTTCGTTTCACAACATAGATGCCTACACCAGCACCCAGCACTTCCACAACTCAATGAGACACACTGACTGACTATCAACCGGCGGCTAATCAGGATAATAATAGGGCACCACGAGTTCCGTTGACAAAAACATACTAAATGTGTAAATTTTCAATTGGCAGAAATTTGTTTCTTGTCAAACGACATCTATGACTACCACAACGTCTCCCAGGGTAAGATCACCATCCCAAGTATGGACGACGGCGAGGAATGTGGTTTGACCAATGTAAGTGGGCAGCACCAGTGGCGTGCATCAGAGTTTGTTCAAAAGATGCACTCACGAAACACTGCTCTTGAACAAACCCATTGTTTTTAGAACTGTAGATGATTCTGCAAAGGAATTTCAGATATCATTAGAATATGTGTTACCTTGTAGTCACAATAGCACCCAAATATTTTATGAAGTTATACAACCGTATGATACGGTCATATTTGAAATCTCGAATATACAATACTTCTTCCATTTGTCCCCAGTAACTTCTAAGACAAGTTTGACGTTGTTCAGGTTAATTTCTGTGATCGGATATGCACCAAAATTTCTATAAAGGCTTAGAACTACCGTGTGATACGGATTTTATTCAAATCCCTGAATATTAAATAGTTCTGTCATCCACTAGTAGCATAAACATCTGAGACAAGTTTGATGCTTAGGTAAAAATTGAGTTAATTTGTATTGTTAGCGTTACTGTGCACCAAGTCCATAGATATGAACTTTAACAATCACATTTCCTGCATCATACATTTTTTTAACGCTTCATTTTATAATTTAAATAACTGGTTTGGTAAGTAACATGTCTTTTTAATATTTCTTATTATATGACATTCTTTTTCCAGTGATAAAAACACAATTTATACTTATTTATTTGATTTACCTCCCCTTTGAAACATATTTGAATTCTGATTGATATCATAACTTAGGTACCTACTTTTACAACATGTTAAGTAATTTCAAGTAGCAAAACTTGTTTTAAAAACCAATTTATTTCAGTCAAATATTCTTGAATATCAATAACACTAACCCCAACACCCGAAAGATGAAAGGCAAGTCGAGCAAGAAACGGTCAACGATGACATTCTATACTAAGTGCTACTACTTCCAAAGAAAGTCAAGGCTGTTAGTTATATCTTTGATGACTCCATGTACATTTTTATTTTCTTTTATTTTACATTTTTAGGAAAGGTAACAGCTTTACTCACTTAATACAAATCACTATATGTATTAACTAATGAGCTAATAATAACATCCCACAATTATTTGCAACGTTCTTGCATTAAATTTTTAGGTTAATGTAAATAATCACACAAAAAATGTATACATATACACCTAAGTTTATGTTTATTTATATGGAGTTATCAAAGTTATTCAGATAATTGTGTCGAGTCTCCTTCGAAGCAGTGGCAATTTACATTCCATTATATGTCAAAGTTGACTTTCCATCTCTCGGGCCTAACGAATCGCACGGACCAGTTTACCGACACTTCTCATGGGGTTGTAGATTGCCTTCGACATCCTCGGCTTCACCAAGGAAGAGAAGGAGAACGTGTACAGGATCACCGCCGCTGTGATGCACATGGGTGGCATGAAGTTCAAGCAGAGGGGTCGCGAGGAACAGGCTGAGGCTGACGGCCAGGAGGCAAGTATTTACAGTTATTGTTTTCTAGGTAAATAGCGAAGCCAAAACTGATATTGAAGATCCTTTATACTCTCCTAGGCGTAGATTGATAACATTATATTCACCCCACTTCAGATTACTGATGCCATAGGTTGCCATATTTTTGTCTTAGGCTACGCAAATTTGTTATATTTTTGTTGTGTAATAATAATAACTAATAAAGCTGTTTCCAGTTCCTATATTTCTGTATAACAGGGGGTTTAAGTCAGAGCTAATAATTGGGAAATAGATACTCTAGAAACGGGTTAAAAGGGATAATGTGTCGGCATCTAAATATATATCTTCAACTTGCAGGAGGGTGAGCGCGTCGCCAAGCTCCTTGGCGTCGATTGCCAGGACTTGTACAAGAACTTGCTCAAGCCCCGCATCAAGGTCGGAAACGAGTTCGTCACCCAGGGTCGTAACAAGGATCAGGTGTCCAACTCCATCGGTGCCCTCTGCAAGGGTGTTTTCGATCGTCTGTTCAAGTGGCTGGTGAAGAAGTGTAACGAGACACTCGACACCAAGCAGAAGAGGCAGCACTTCATTGGTGTGCTGGATATCGCTGGTTTCGAGATCTTCGACGTGAGTATTTGAGACATGGGGATGGTTAAGAACATGGGGGTACTTTAGTACATGGGGTTAGGTAAGAAAATAGGCATAATTAAGAATACGAGGCAGGAAGTGACTATCAAAGGCTCGGATGCACAAATGCCATCTAAAAATTACTGAAACTCAAAGACAAACTGGTGTTGACTTTAGATAGTGGAAAGATAGCGCTTGTTTGGTCAAATTCATTTGCATTTACCAGCAGCAGTTTTTGCATTCTGCCATTATTTATTCAGTTTGATTCAAGGAGACAAAAAAGTATTGGAAAACATCTTAATAGAAACAAACAAATATATTTTATTAAATTAGACTAAAAATAGATGTTGGTATGATTGTTTAATCAAAATCTAATCCAATTTATCTTTCAGCTCTGATTTCTTATAGTGTAGAAATATTTAGATCTGATTTATTTGATATTGACACAGTTTTACTATTTCTTAGTACAATGGATTTGAGCAACTTTGCATTAACTTCACAAATGAGAAACTGCAACAGTTTTTCAACCACCACATGTTTGTGTTGGAGCAAGAGGAATACAAAAAAGAAGGCATTCACTGGGAGTTCATTGACTTCGGAATGGACTTGTTGGCCTGCATAGACTTGATCGAGAAGGTACACCCTGGTGTACATGACCCCTGTTGACGTAATCATTAGACCCTATAGCTCCGAGTTATTGTTTATTTTTAGTATTGTCTAGCGTAGATAGCAGAACCCTAGTGCTGACTAATGGATATTCTAGATTAGATGTAATGTACCTAACCGTGTTTACCTGTCCATTTATTGTTGTGTTTCGTCCAAAAAAGTTCAACGGATTCGAGCAGCTCTGCATTAACTTCACCAACGAGAAGCTGCAGCAGTTCTTTAACCATCACATGTTTGTACTTGAGCAAGAAGAGTACAAGCGTGAGGGTATCAACTGGACTTTCATCGATTTTGGAATGGACTTGCTCGCTTGTATCGATCTTATCGAGAAGGTAATAGTCCGGGGTCGCCATCGCCGTCGCCGCCGTCGCCCGCCCGTGAACCAGGCTGGGAGCGAAACACTTCTGCTTCATCGTATCATACACAGCGTCCATGAAGAATCGGACACGCTCTACCATTTACAAGTCAACCACGGAATGAATCCGTGGCTTCCTCCTTGATAACTCCATTCAAACCCCAAACTAAACCCTCCTACAATTTAATTCCTGCAGTTTAACGGTTTTGAACAACTCTGCATTAACTTCACCAACGAGAAACTCCAGCAGTTCTTTAATCACCACATGTTTGTACTGGAACAAGAGGAGTACCAGCGCGAAGGCATCGAGTGGACTTTCATTGATTTTGGCATGGATCTCCAGAACTGCATTGACCTTCTTGAAAAGGTAGTTGGCGGCCACGCAACAAGGAACGCTTGCTCTAAGCCGCCACCGTCATCGATCAATTTTACTAAATTTTAATTCTGTCGTTTGAATTTCGAATATATAAAATATCTCTCAATATGAAACAAATCTAGTAACTTTGTTCGATCGTCGGAACCAATGCTCTCATTGTGTTTGTGTGATCCTTTGTGATTTTCATCCATCTATGTTAATATTAAATCTCTACACTAAATCTACACTTACATGGACACTCACTAGTTATATTGTTTCTTTCCATATTGAATCCTGTTGCAGTTAAACGGGTTCAACCAGCTTTGTGTCAATTTCACGAACGAAAAATTGCAGCAATACTTTAATCACTTCATGTTCATATTAGAACAGGAAGAGTATGAACGAGAAGGGATCCAATGGACCTTTATAGATTTTGGTTTGGACTTACAGCCGACCATTGATTTATTAGAAAAGGTATAATTACAACCAAACAAATATATTCGCTTTAGAAGCCTTTCTAAGAGCCATTGCTTTAGATTGTAATACTACCAAGGTAGTAATAATGAGGGCTGAGAAAAGTCAGAAAAAAAAAACTGCTTATTGAGAACACAAGCACGCGTAGAACAGCTACGCTATTGCTACATTAGTTCTATAAAATCAGAATTTTGTACACACTATTAGATAACGTTTGTACACATAGTAGTTAAAAGCATTGTAATAATAATATTCACTATTTTTAGTATGAGTAAGCGTAGCGTACGTCTAGCGTATATTTTCAAATAACTTTTAATAAATTGGAATAACATTTTGAAACAATCTTATAACAATTTATTGGTTTATTATATATCGTATTTTTAACACTATACACAATCTCATACGCAGGTAACGTTTGCACGATATGAAACTATTGATACTTCTGGAATTTTTTTAACCTGATAACTTCTACTGTATAACTTTTCTTCAGGAATGTTCTGAGTTTTTCTAACATCACAGAATTATTCAAGATACTTATAGTTTTAAATTATTGCGATGATATTTTTAATTACTATTTATACATCTTATTAAACATGATTGAAATGGCATTAAAAAAAGTTATGTTAACCAGAAAATTAGTTTCCAAAATTAATTCGCATAGCTGACTTACGTACTTTTGCTGTACTCAAGGATTTAAAATTCATTCGAATTCGACATCAGATCATATTTCACAAATATGCCAGCACCTTTTGCAGGCACCACATTTCCTTGACACCACCACTTCGTTCTAACACTCGCGGTCCGTTTCCAGCCCATGGGTATCCTCTCCATCCTTGAGGAAGAGTCTATGTTCCCGAAAGCCACTGATGCCACCTTCGTTGAGAAGTTGAACAACAACCACTTGGGCAAGTCCGCGCCTTACCTGAAGCCGAAGCCCCCCAAGCCCGGTTGCCAGGCTGCCCACTTCGCCATCGGCCATTACGCGGGTAACGTAAGTATCAGTGGCACTTGCAATTTTATAAACTATCTCACTTGACGACTCAACAAAGTTATCTTTAGTGTTGATCCTTTCATAAAATAATTACAGAGCGAACCATACATATAAATGTATGGTCGTATTCATTGTGTTATTTCCAAATCTCTATCATTAACGTAGTCTTAGGAACAGTCTTAGGAACCATTGGCAGCGAGATATTCTGGGGTGGTTCAGATTTTTTTATGAACTTCTACGCTTCAAGTAGTTTGTTTGCTCTTTCTAATAATATTACCCACTGTACCACTACAGGTCGGCTACAACATCACTGGATGGCTTGAGAAGAACAAGGACCCCTTGAACGACACCGTCGTCGACCAGTTCAAGAAGGGAGCCAATATGCTGCTGCGTGAGATCTTCGCTGACCACCCTGGTCAGTCCGGAGATGCCGCTGCCGCTAAGGGTATGTATTATATTTATATTTCCCAACCTTTCATAGTATAGAAACAATAGTAGTAAACCATTCTCTTATGAAAGTATTTTTTTATACTGACTGGGAAAGTTGTTGCAAATTAATTCCTTTAAAAGGTCAAATGATTAAATGTCACCGTTCACAGAGTGGCCCAATTGTATCGGTTCAAAATGTTTTTACCTCAGAAATGGGACGATCACAATTATTAGGCCAATCTGTATATGTTTATGACTGCTCTGCTGACTGCATCACAATGAAATCACTCTTAGTTCCTTGGTCAGAGATTAATTAATAATAATTAATCAATTAATTCAATTAATTTGACCGCAATTTTTTTCAATGGTAGTTGTCAATTGTCATTCTAGGCTTTTGCCTGATAACATTTTGAGTAAACCTTACTAGTACGTTGTAGTTCACAACATTGTACCTATCTCAACGTTCAACTCTTTCTTTCCCAAATCTAGTTAGATATTACTAATTGTCTTTTTAATTAGTAGCCCCACATATTAAGATGATGAAGAAATTACAGGTATCAAGAGCTGTGTGTTATTCATATTTATTTATACAATACACATATCTCATTAATCACACAACAAAAGTCATTAAACGACAAGTTTATAAATACTTCCTAAACTTGTGACCTTTTTACCGTTATTTTTGTTGGCATATACTCAAACAACAGAAATTAACTGAAAACTGATACCTCATTAAGTTTTTACACTACTTCAAAACTTGTTGCATCATCTCAAGCAACGAATACAAACTGAAAACATACTGATACTTCAAGTTTATAGACTACTTCAAAACTTGTTTCATCATCATCACCATCATTACATATATCAAAAACATTATTATTGTATTCATTTCTAAACATGTTTTTAACGACAACTCTAGGCGCCGGTGGCAAGCGTGCTAAGGGTTCTGCCTTCCAGACAGTATCATCGCTATACAGGGTAAACATACCTACAAGTTGGCTGAATGCGGCAAGGCCTTCTTCATCTAACTTCATGTCACTGTCTTCGTCAGAACCGCTTTTCGCTTCATTCTCATTCTCACACTCTAAGGATGCTTCATTCTCACACCATGTCTATATTATGTCACACGCTCTACGTCAATTGTGATTGTCGCATATTGCATCAGCTCTTGTTACAAGTGTCCTGTCCTACTTGTTAGTAAATGTTAAACGGTTAAGTAAAGAGAGACTTGCGCAGGTTATTAAATCTAGCCATATAATACTAATTAGGCTCTTAAAATACTAACTGAGCCTCTAGTTGTTCAAGAGCTTGAAGCTCAGTTAGTGAAATAGTTGCCAAATCAGTATAACGTTTAGGTTTGGCATTTTTGGTTTTCGATTTAATTTATTCTATTATGGCAGTAAAATAGAAACCCAGTAAGCGCTTGTCTAGAATCAACTTTGTCATTCCATAGATAGAAAGTCATCGTTGACTCGAGATTAGTACCTGACTCGCCTTTTATCTTTCGAGTCTGAATAGTATACTTAGTATTGTAAGTACTCCAGTTGTTTCTACATAATTGCGTGACTCTCTCTTTATAATCTATAATTTTAAGCCAGGAAAATAATTTAGACGAAATTGTGAGAGTCTGCAGAAACTAATACATTGCTTGTAAATCTAGGCGGTCGTGGTAAGAAGGGAGGTGGTTTCGCCACTGTGTCCTCTTCGTACAAGGTTTTTTATATTCTTATCAATATTTTAGTTGTTTTAAACGACGTAGATAATCTACTTGGATGTAGTCCTACGTTGCGTTTTCCATTTTATCTACTACTGTAGACGAGTAGTGATAAATTTTAGTTAAAATAGTGTTTGATTTTTTAACATGAGTGATGTCATTTTGTACGGGCATTAGAATTTGCCATGTACAAAATTACATAGGTATTTCATAATGTGGTATTTCAAAACATATATTGTGATATATGCAATTTACCATTTCAATAATTATGCTTGTTGATCGATGATTGGACAAGAAAAAGAAATCATCTGATAAATACTTACTCTGACGGTAGTATATTTATTAGTAGTATTTTGATGTGATAAATAGTGCCATTACCATTCCGCAAGAAAAAAAAGCTTCATAACCTGTGTGAATTTGTATTTTTCTAACACTATCTGTTCAAGTATAAAATAACTACTGTGTTTAATTTTGATATAACTTTTATTATTTTGTAATAGAAAGATAATTAAGCTTAGTCTGGTCTCTTTAATATTTATATCCCGGTCAAGTTATTTTAAAACCTGAATCGTGATCTCATTACGGCGATCTTAAGGCAATTAATTGCCTGTCAGCGAGGTCTCAAGTTAACTCGATCGGGTAGTTTAAGGGTCTTTACTGAAAAAGTTCAGACTGAATAAGCCACAGTCAAACAACCAAGCTTTCTCAACCTCAAACATTTTTTAACAATATATCTAACGTTTATACCAGACTCTGCTTATTATAAGACTTATACATGAAGTTGATACATAATATTAATAACGTTATCTAAATTACTTGTTATAACCTAACTTCAAAAGTGCCTTTTTCACAAAAAATCTACAGAATGTAAAAGCTTTAAGACCTTTGATATAACCTGACATCAGTCAGTGGTTTAATTTCTTATTTTATTTTATTTATTTAGGACGAAAAACCAACTACACAATACGTACCATATGTAACTATGTATTACAAAAAAAAAAAGTTTTATTGTGGAGCCCACAGCATCATCATCCACAATCTCTCGCTCAAATACGATAAGCAAAACAAATGCTGATAATAATCCTACAACTAAACGAATCTGTGAAAATGGCACCAATTTCAAGACTATGTACTAATCGGTTCTCTCACCACAGGAACAACTGAACAACCTGATGGCAACTCTAAGGTCCACTCAACCTCACTTCGTGCGTTGTATCATCCCCAACGAGTTGAAGCAGCCTGGTGAGTTGAAATAATTTTATTAACTTCTCCATGCTCGTAAAGTTCGTCTTTATGTTGGTAAAGTTCGTGCTTATGTTGCTAATAAAATTAGCATAATCTACATAAAATCATAAGCTACATAAAATCACTTTTTATCTACTAAGTAGTACATAAAGTAAAATGTTCTTCTGAATCTCAGATAAGACAAAGGTTACACACACGCATAAGCTAAGTCCCACTGCCACGTATAAAAAATATTTTTTGGCGGGAAGTCCTTATTTTTTCTTTGTGTTGCAATTTGCAATAGTTTTTTTCGTCTTGCTGTTTAATTTCCTCACAATCGAAGTGAAAATACGTCTCGGGTAAAATGTTGCGTTGAATGATTCAGCTTTTGTGGCTCCGGATCACAGAGTCATACCTCGTTATTGTTACAAATGTGTTCTGACCTCTGTCATTTATTTTATTTTATGTGAAGACAAAAATGGCTAAATCACAGTGTATAACCGGCCAAGTAAGAGTCGGATTCGCGTACGAAGGGTTGCGTAACATTATCTGTAAAGACGGCAAAAAAAACCATGTCTGTTGTATGGAAGCCCCCTTTAATATTTATTATTAATCTGTTTCTAGGATTCCGTACCCGAAGGGTGCCAAACGACGCCCTACCTACTAAGCCTCCGCTGTCCATCTGTCCGTCTGTCACCAGGCTGTATCTCATGAACCGTGATGGCTAGACAGTTTAAATTTTCACAGATGCCGCTATAATAACAACAAATTATTATTATTATTATTACGAGCCCACCATGTCCCACTGCTGGGCAAAGGTCTCTCTCCCCTCTTCCACTCTATCCGATCCTGAGCGGTCTCCCTCCAGTTAACAACAAATATTAAACAAAAACTGGCCAAGTGCGAGTCGGTCTCGCGTACGAAGCGTTCCGTACCATTATCTATAAAACGCTATCACAGTTCATTAGATACAGCCTGGTGACAGACGGACAGACGGACAGCGGAGGCTTAGTAAGGGTCCCGTTTTGCACCCTTCGGGTACGGAACCCTAAAAATTGAATCAGTAACAAAATACCATCTTCAATTATTACTTCAATTAATTATTACTAATTTTAGCGTCAACGTAGAGAGCTGAGAATGGTACCATCATGCTTGTTACCAACAGAAGATTTGGTGTATTTCGGCTTGTTATACCCTTTCCGTTACACCCTGTATATACATTTAATAATGTTCATAGCCATTACGTAATGGACGTATCTATGCTGATGAAGATGATTCTTACGGATTTTTTTTTTTTTTTTATTTGGGACATCAACAGCACATTACAGTATAAATATAACATACGAAACAGTACAGTGAAGCAGGCCAATAACAGATGTCCACCGACATACAAATATAAGTTTAGGTACTGAGACGTTAAAAGTTAAAAATAAAAAATAAAAACTATAATGAAAAAAAAAAGCACAAACAAATACAATGTGATAATTTAGTTTTAGAGGTTGACTATTGCATCTTTGTAATGTTGAACTATGTATTTGTCACCCAGGTCTCATCGACTCCCATCTCGTAATGCACCAGCTGACCTGCAACGGTGTGCTTGAAGGCATCCGTATTTGCCGTAAAGGTTTCCCCAACAGAATGGTCTACCCCGACTTCAAGCTCCGGTAAGAATTTTACCAGCCAATCTTTCGTCAAATCATAAAACTAAATATAATTCTAGATCTCTCTCTCAAGGCTCACGATGTTGAAGTCGTAAATATTTATATTAATACATCCATATTTTTATTCGGAGTCTAAACAAAATTCTTTCTAGATTTACATTTCAATTAGAAAAACTATTCTGGTACTGCAGCTAACGGATTGACGTCATAGCGCCAAATATAGTTACTCACCTAATTTTAAGTACTTAGTAATAGGTAGCTTGATAATTTAAGGCAGTGACTCAGAGTTCCCTCGTAGCTGGAGTAACATATTCAGATGTTTAAAATAGTTCACATACCATCACGCCTTTTACCATATGAGGTGGCTGAAGCACGTTGAGCCAGTCATTCCATATTCCATTCTGCGTCCAGATGATTAAATAGTTTTATTTAACAAACACACAGTTACATGATTCTTGCGCCCGCCATCATGACCAATGAAAAAGACCCTAAAGAAGCGGCTAGGAAGTGTCTGGAGTCTGTCGAGCTAGACCCTGAGAGCTATCGTATCGGTCATACCAAGGCAAGAGTTGAAAAGACCCTGAAAAAGTTGACTGGTTTTAGCATGACCCAATCGATATACTCCAAAAACTCTATAGTGTTCTATAGAGCAATAGATCCTTCCACAAATTTTATTGTAGCAAGTTGATATTCGAAGAGTATGTTAGTTGATTTTTTTTGGTTTGTACCCTTAGAGTCCGGACATGACATTTGATAATTTGGAATCATGTCTTGAATCCAACCCTATGCTCAATTAAAGTGGAAAATATATGACTGATATATCACTGATCCCTTACATAAGAAGTTTTTAGGTAACGAAGCTATCTTAAGAGATGGTCAGACTTAAAAACTTCTCCACCGTTTCCCTATTTGAACTCAACCATTGATTCCATTTCATTATTTTACATCGAAACACATACAGTAGACAATCCCTCATTCCAAACCCCACGTTTTGATAATGTAGCTACAAGATCCTGGCCCCTGCTGCCGTCGACAAGGAGACTGATCCTAAGAGAATCGCCGAAGTCATCCTGGAGGCCACCGCTCTGGATGTTGAATCCTACCGTCTCGGTCACACCAAGGCATGTCATAAAAAGCCCCGTTTTCCGTAGTTAGACATGTGAGAACTATCCGAGGACGGATTTCAGCTTGCAATGCTTTGCCAAACTCTGCCCCAAGACAGGTGTCAGAGTTTGGTGCCAGACCATCTAACGAGGTTTTGGTGACTCTCCTGCTTACCTTTTGAGCCCACACTACACTATCCGGCCTGTGTGTGAACCTTTCCACAGATATTGCATACTATACACTGTTT
The DNA here is from genome assembly GCA_963457715.1 of Argyresthia albistria. NCBI lineage: Eukaryota > Metazoa > Arthropoda > Insecta > Lepidoptera > Argyresthiidae > Argyresthia > Argyresthia albistria. Next base: position 8,541,412 of record OY735266.1, on the reverse strand, counting down.
CCTACATATTTGTGGTCGTTCAACGCAGATACAAAATTCTGTGCCCGAGCCTGCTCAAAGAACCAATTACGCCTGAGAAAGCCACGGAAATTATTCTTGAGAACACGGGCTTGGACTCTGAATCTTTTCGACTTGGCAAAACAAAGGTAGCTTATGCATGATCTAACTACATGCCTGTAGTCTGTACCAATATTTATACAAACACAAAGCTTAGACAAACACACCACATTAACCGCTGTTCCTTGCATGTATATAATATTACAATTTGTATTATTGTTGATATTAAGTATTTTATTTTTCCACCTAATTTCATAGATTTTTTGAGATGTATTAGATTATTTCAGGTAAATAATTTACTTATGGTTGGTGACTTACATTGAATGCTGGTATTAGTATATTTATCACTTACCAAAGTTATTAATTAAACCTTAAACTTTAGACATATGATTAGTAAATACCAATAAGGTACACTTGGTACAGGATTTCATAGTATTATAGCATTAGCATATATGAGACGATAATGATTTTACAAAATTAGAAGAACCTGTATACTCATTTGGAACAAGCCGTTATAATAAGGGCTTATAAGTCAAATTCAAAATAGTGTCTTAGACAAAATTATTAATATCATTAACATCTGGTAATAAACTTATTTATTTAAAGCTTAACTAAGAAGAAAACTGCCCAAGCCAATGTCGCGAATTCCAACTATGACTCTGATGTTGCCGCGTATCAAAAATCGAAGAACGAACCTCCGAAATCACGCAAAACGCGGCAGCTTCAGACCTATTTGTTTGACGCAATGTAGACCTTTGTTGACGCCTCATGGCGTCCTGACACTGTATTCCTCGAGCAGGTGTTCTTCCGTGCCGGAGTCTTGGGTCAGATGGAAGAGCTGCGTGATGACAGGCTTGGAAAGATTGTGTCCTGGATGCAGGCCTTCATCCGAGGTTACCTCTCCCGTAAGGACTACAAGAAGATGCAGGAACAGAGGTGAGGGTTCGATTACTGACTTAATGACGTGTCTTATTTTAGAAATTTCTGTTTCATTTCTGGAATAAACTCTTCACATATTTTTTTTTTACTGTGACAACATAAACTGTGAAAAAAAAATCGTAATGGATGACTCGGACTGAAACAAAATTGTAGAAAATTCTTTATAAGTTCCTTCTTAATTTATGTAAAGCTATCTGTAATCCAAGCGTTTCTTATGCTCTGGATACCTAATCGTGTCATAAAGAGATGTCAACAAACTATCATTTAGAATTTAAATATACTTTAAAAGTAGATACATATTTATGTTGCCGTCTCAACTACTTTTTGAATTTCCCTTCTGGTTTTTAAAATAAAATGGTTAGATTTCTCCGAAACTCCTGATACGAACCTCTTCCCGCGCCCTGCAGGGTAGCCCTCCAAGTTGTCCAGCGCAACTTGCGCAAGTACCTGCAACTCCGCACCTGGCCCTGGTGGAAGTTGTGGCAGAAGGTCAAGCCCCTCCTCAACGTCACCCGCGTCGAGGACGAGCTCGCGGTAAGTGCCAGTTAATCTTTACTTCATTATCGTGACAGTCATAGCTTTAAGGACTTGTTGTATTTCACATGTTAAAATGTCCGTATAGTATACTGAAGATAAATTGGTACTCATTAGTATATGATCATCACGATTCAAATATCTCATGCTTACGAAGCAAGTATGATAATAACACCAAAAGCACTTTCATCTCACCTTATTATTTTGATCGAGCTGACCCAATATCCGAGTATTAAAATCTGAAAATAGCGGCGGCCGCGCCCACCTGTCGGTTACGCGACACCGTCGCACCTGACTAGCCATTTCTGGACGCCCCCCACTTGCTGTTTTTCTAACAAGTGTATGCAATCAGGCGCGTGGGCGGAAGTACTGAGCGCGCTGGAAATCTCCAGCGAATTTTCAGTTCGCGAGCGGCCGGCGGCGCGCGCAACCCTCACCCTCACTTACGAACGAATACGATTATTTCAATATAGAAAAAAATACTTTAATGATTTTGTAGTTAACTTTGCAAATATGGCAACGAATTTAGTGTCGGAGTGGGACGGTGTGATTCAAGGAAGTGATAATTCACAGAAACTCGAGGAGAAGGCGCAGAAGGCCCAGGAGGCTTTCGAGAAGGAGGAGAAACTCCGCAAGGAGCTGGAGGTTGCCAATGCCAAGCTTACGGAGGAGAGGAACAGCCTCATGGGCTCGCTTTCCGGAGAGAAGGGCGCCCTTCAGGAGACTCAGGAGCGTGCTGCCAAGCTGCAGGCTCAGAAGAACGACCTGGATGCCCAGCTCAGGGTAAGTACTCGTTTTTATAAAGCCAGATTATTATTGGAAATACTCCACCAGAGTATGAAATTTATATTACGTCTATAGCCAGAGTGAAAATTACAGTGCATTTTTGGTAGAAGGGCTTTTCATAGGATATATTCAATTCTTTATTGCAAAAATTCAGTATTTTCCAGGTATTCAGGAACTTAGGTAAAACTCTTGGCAGGAGCGACAGAAATAGAAATAACAATTTAGGCCGAGACAACATTTAAGATGAATGATAAATCCGACCAATTAGTTTAATTACATGACACCTGCTGCTCGAGTAACTTCCCGAAATAATTTCAACGAATTCCTGGTATTCGTAGTCATGTTAGTTCGGGAATAGGATAATACCTACTCTTAGTTTACAGAGTTGCGATTGCTAACGTTCTGTTCGTGTTATTTTACCAACCGTGTTTCTTTAAATAAACACGAAAATTTGTTTATACGGGAAATAGTTTAGACGTATTAAACTAAATTGCAGGTCTGCAGGCTGCACGATTTTATTGCAAAGCTATTAATACAGTCGATACACCTTGCCGACGGACGAGTAGCAGACATATTACAAATCGAATGTAACTTCGAGATAATTTTAAATCGATATCGAGTTCAAGTATACTTATGGATTCTCGCACTTACAGGACACCCAGGACCGCCTCACTCAGGAAGAGGATGCCCGAAACCAGCTGTTCCAGGCTAAGAAGAAGCTCGAACAGGAGGTTTCTGGCCTCAAGAAGGATGTCGAGGACCTCGAACTCAGCGTCCAGAAGTCTGAACAGGACAAGGCTACCAAGGACCACCAGATCCGTAACTTGAACGACGAGATCGCCCACCAGGATGAGCTCATCAACAAGTTGAACAAGGAGAAGAAGATGCAGGGAGAGAGCAACCAGAAGACCGGAGAAGAGCTCCAGGCTGCCGAGGACAAGGTCAACCACCTCAACAAGGTCAAGCAGAAGTTGGAGCAGACCCTCGACGAGTTGGAAGACTCTCTTGAGCGCGAGAAGAAGGTGCGCGCCGATGTTGAGAAGCACCGCAGGAAGGTTGAGGGAGACCTCAAGCTTACCCAGGAGGCCGTCGCCGACCTCGAGCGCAACAAGAAAGAGCTTGACCAGACCATCCAGCGCAAGGACAAGGAGATCTCCTCCCTCACCGCCAAGCTGGAGGACGAGCAGTCCCTCGTCTCCAAGCTCCAGAAGCAGATCAAGGAGCTCCAGTCCCGCATCGAAGAATTGGAAGAGGAGGTCGAATCCGAGCGCCAGGCTCGCGCTAAGGCTGAGAAGCAGCGCGCTGACTTGGCCCGCGAGCTTGAAGAGCTCGGCGAGCGATTGGAAGAGGCCGGTGGTGCCACCTCCGCTCAGATCGAGCTCAACAAGAAGCGCGAGGCTGAGCTTAGCAAACTCCGCCGTGACCTGGAGGAGGCCAACATCCAGCACGAGTCGACTCTTGCCAACCTGCGCAAGAAGCACAACGACGCCGTCGCTGAGATGGGCGAGCAGCTTGACCAGCTCAACAAGCTTAAGGCCAAGTAAGTAACATTCCCGTCTTATTTTTACTGTACTCACTGCCGTTTTCGGAGTATTTTGATGAGAGCATCAAAATACTCCGAAAACTGCAGTGAATTAAGGATTACATAATTAACATTATACCTAGTAGGACGAAAGCATCTTTATCTTCTACTTACCTATGTTTTTCTAGAAAGAGATTTTCAGCTTTATATTGGGAGGAAATAATGACGAGATGTCGTAAGTGATACATTTTTGTATGGTTAATTTGGCGAAATGCAAATGATAAATCTTACTCAAAACAAAACCAGGGCCGAGCATGACCGCGCGTCTTGCTACAGCGAGCTCAACAACACTCGTGCTGCTGTCGACCAAGTCGCGAGAGAGAAGGTATCATGTCGCTCTCGAGGCATGTCGACCTTAGGCCTTGGGGTGACCCTGCATGACTCTGCCCCCTGATTCCAAAACCCACACTATCCACGTACTGTCACTTTAGGGCAACGGTGTTTCCAAGACCAAAAGACATTTTACTAAACTGTGTATGTGTATCTATACAGGGCTGAGAAAGAGCGCTCTCAATACTTTAGCGAAGTCAATGACCTCCGCGCTGGTCTCGACCACGTGTCCAACGAAAAGGTACAAAAAGAGGGTGAAAAAGTGTTGCCATGTCGCAAAAAATCGCTTTGGAGGCTTTTAGCAAAATCGACGAAAGTAAACATAAAACATCAAACACATAACTCATATTCTCCCATAATATAACCCAAAAACCTTCTTTCATTATACCCATCAATAAATTAAAACCAACCTAACTAATAGAAAACAAGAGCAATGAAGCAGCTTATAACATGTTTTTGTCGTTTCGAGTAATACTGTTTTGAAATCCTAATACCCATTTTAGATAAATAATTGTTGCATGCAAGATACTTTAAATAAATAATATCTCAACATCCCTGCATCTGGTCTGGACCAGACCAAATAATGGTGTCAGAACATACCAAATCGACATCTCTTAAACAAGACTAACTTTAATTTAAAATGACTACATCGACTTAGCCAAACCTACCTACTCGTAAGACCCTATTTCTAAAACCAGTAAACCATTTCTAAGGTTGCCTTTCCAAAGGATGTCAACAAATCCGTATCACTAATACCATAGCATTAAGAAAATTCTCTAAAAACTTCTTCCGACTACAGGCCAGCCAAGAGAAGATCGCTAAACAGCTCCAGCACCAGCTTAACGAGACCCAGAACAAGGCTGATGAAGCCAACCGCACCCTCAACGACCTGGATGCCGCCAAGAAGAAGATGTCCATCGAGAACTCAGACCTGCTCCGCCAGCTTGAAGAGGCTGAATCCCAGGTCTCGCAACTGTCCAAGATCAAGGTGTCGCTCACCACTCAGCTGGAGGACACCAAGAGGCTCGCCGACGAGGAAGGCCGGGTACGTTGAAGAACAGATAATTGTCTGTTCAAGTATTCGTATCACTATTTTGACCTGGTGTTTGCTTCTGAATCCTTGATTGACCATAATGTTTATTCAACAGGAACGCGCAACTCTCCTTGGAAAGTTCCGCAACCTCGAGCACGACCTGGACAACATTCGCGAACAAGTCGAGGAGGAGGCCGAAGGCAAGGCTGACCTGCAACGCCAGCTCAGCAAGGCCAACGCCGAGTCCCAGCTGTGGCGCTCCAAGTACGAGTCCGAGGGCGTCGCCCGCTCCGAGGAGCTCGAGGAAGCCAAGCGCAAGCTCCAGGCCCGTCTCGCCGAGGCTGAGGAGACCATCGAGTCCCTCAACCAGAAGGTTGTTGCCCTCGAGAAGACCAAGCAGCGTCTCGCCACCGAGGTCGAGGATCTTCAGCTTGAGGTCGACCGCGCCACCGCCATCGCCAACGCCGCCGAGAAGAAACAGAAGGCCTTCGACAAGATCATCAGCGAATGGAAGCTCAAGGTTGACGACCTCGCCGCCGAGCTTGATGCCAGCCAGAAGGAATGCCGCAACTACTCCACCGAACTGTTCCGTCTCAAGGGTGCCTACGAAGAGGGCCAGGAGCAGCTTGAAGCCGTTCGCCGCGAGAACAAGAACCTCGCCGACGAGGTCAAGGACCTGCTCGACCAGATCGGCGAAGGTGGCCGCAACATCCACGAGATCGAGAAGGCCAGGAAGCGCCTCGAAGCCGAGAAGGACGAGCTCCAGGCCGCCCTCGAGGAGGCCGAGTCCGCCCTCGAACAGGAAGAGAACAAGGTCTTGCGCGCTCAGCTCGAGCTGTCTCAGGTGCGACAGGAGATCGACAGGCGCATCCAAGAGAAGGAGGAGGAATTCGAGAACACCCGCAAGAACCACCAGCGTGCCCTCGACTCCATGCAGGCTTCCCTCGAAGCTGAGGCTAAGGGTAAGGCTGAGGCCCTGCGCATGAAGAAGAAGCTCGAGGCTGACATAAATGAGCTCGAGATCGCCCTCGACCACGCCAACAAGGCTAACGCCGAAGCTCAGAAGAACATCAAGCGCTACCAGGCCCAGATCAAGGACCTGCAGACCGCTCTCGAAGAGGAACAGCGCGCGAGAGATGACGCCCGCGAACAGCTTGGAATCTCTGAGCGTCGTGCCAACGCTCTCCAGAACGAACTCGAGGAGTCCCGCACCCTGCTGGAACAGGCCGACCGCGCGCGCCGCCAGGCCGAACAGGAGCTGGGAGATGCCCACGAGCAGCTCAACGAGCTGTCCGCCCAGGCCGCCTCTCTCTCTGCTGCCAAGAGGAAGCTCGAGTCCGAGCTCCAGACCCTCCACTCCGACCTCGACGAGCTCCTCAACGAGGCTAAGAACTCTGAGGAGAAGGCCAAGAAGGCCATGGTCGACGCTGCTCGCCTTGCTGACGAGCTCCGCGCCGAACAGGAGCACGCCCAGACCCAGGAGAAACTCCGCAAGGCCCTGGAGCAACAGATTAAGGAACTGCAAGTCCGCCTGGACGAGGCCGAGGCAAATGCCCTCAAGGGAGGCAAAAAAGCCATCCAGAAACTTGAACAGAGAGTGCGCGAGCTCGAGAACGAGCTTGACGGCGAACAAAGGAGACACGCTGACGCACAGAAGAACCTGCGCAAGGCTGAGAGGCGCGTGAAAGAGCTCACCTTCCAGGCCGAAGAAGACCGCAAGAACCACGAGCGCATGCAAGACCTGGTCGACAAACTGCAACAAAAGATCAAGACATACAAGAGGCAGATCGAGGAGGCGGAAGAAATCGCCGCTCTCAACTTGGCTAAGTTCCGCAAGGCGCAACAGGAGCTTGAGGAGGCTGAGGAGCGCGCTGACCTGGCTGAACAGGCCATCAACAAGTTCCGTGGCAAGGGACGCGCCGGCTCAACCGCGAGAGGCCTCAGCCCTGCGGTAAGTTTCTGAACTTTCTTATTCTGTAACTTTACTGGTCTTTCATGTCGCCTCAAGTTTGCTCTCGGTTCTGATAGACCTTATTGAATATTCAATGGTCAGCCTAAGTGACTGGGGTAAAATATTTCTACTTGCAAAATTGAGGCTATAATAGCACCCGTGATTCAACTTTAAAGTGAAAATTTCTGGTGCTGTAGTGGAAGACCCGATAGTTCTCTATCTTCTTGAAATACTAAAGTAAACTGTGTCTTCTTTTGCAATTCAGGCGTCCATTAAAGGGACAGTCCGTTAATTCTACACGAGCAATACTGTAAGTTTGCAACACTATCGTTGCACGCTCCCCGATGGCTCAGCGAACGATGCCAATCCTTACACGACTCCATTTATATTAGCTCTAGACTTACTAGCTCTTCTTACCAAGACTATTTCACTTTGGATTTATTTACGCATGTAAATCTCTTTTTGGAGTAAGCACATCCAAGGTTTGGTTTCTTTGTAAGACAGAACTGTATTTATCCTTATTGTGAACGTTCTATATGATCCATTTCATTGGTGAATGTCCCTATAATCTAGCATGATTCCTGCACGTCTGATTGAGACTTAGCGTTGTACCAGTTTAGTTTTGTACATATGAAATTGGGCTCATACAGATAGATATTAACAGCCATCTCATTTATAAAAATACCACAGTAATCAAATGTTGCTGGACTTACAGCTGATGCCTATTGCATTTGTTTTGAAATCAGCTCTTTTCAAACTAACTGCGGAAATGTCTGGCATACTACACAGCCACTATGCAAATACGGTTAGTTTGAAAAGGTTATCTACATCCACAATATATATCAAGTCGGTAGTTAGTATCTATGAGTCGTTAGTCAAGGCTGGTGCAAGGCTGTTTGAAGCACATGTTTGAGTGAATACTGACCATCATGGTTTAATTTTCAGCCTCAGCGCACGCGTCCCTCAGCTTTCGACGGCTTCGGGACCTTCCCACCTCGGTTCGATCTCGCGCCTGAGCACGACTTCTAAACTAAACGTTCCACTACATGAAAACGGACTGTACAGAGTTTTCGTTTAAAATGTAACTTTTTTATACAAAGCAGTTGTTTGAATACGTGTTACGAAAGCGTGAAAACGAGACACTGTAAAATATTTATTATTAAATATTAATTTATACCAAAAAAATATACACTCTAGTATCTAATTTCTTTTTACAAAAGGCTATTTTGTAATTTGTTGATATTTATATTATTTATTACCGTGGAGTATGTATCGTGCGTGCGACGGCGGGTGGGTGTGTGTCGAGACACTCAGAGACACGCCTACCAGCCCTATACCGGCGCCCGCGCACCCGCCGCCGCACGCGTCAATAAAAAACGATATCGTTGTCATAAAATAATTATGCGACTTCTTATTTATTAATTCCCTCTCATATATTGTCATAAATTATACAGTTTCTGAAAAAAAATGACAGATTTAACATGCGATTAAGTCTGGAGGAGTTAATCGCATGCTTGCCGAGAGTCAGAGATTTGTGACATATGGCTTGATAAATAGAATCCAAAAGAAACGGTTGCAAATAAATGACTGACTTTGTTTTTGGCTCCCTGGCGAGCTGGGTGACGGGGTTAACTACAACCCGATTGGTCTATTCTAATCCGCAATTGGAAATTTGGCACACTACACACACGTGTAGGTAGTAAAGACACAGATTGATTAATAGTCACTTACTTGTAGAGATCAGATCAGATATTACCTTAAATTAAGGGATAAGGTGCGTACACGCACACTTTGGTAGAATAGTAAAATACAGGCAGGTCCATGATTGATAAGCTGACGCGCCAATAAGTCCAAGATTAAATTATCCTCTCCATCCTAGGTTTGCTGGAAGAGATCTCTTATTAGAGATAAGCTCGCCTTTGTACATGTTTTTTCTAATATTAAGTGTCTGTATTATGTTTTCTGTGCAATAAAGTATAAAGAATATAAAGAAAGAATATAAGAAAATGACAGAGATCAAATCATTATCACATTGGCACTATTTTTAATTTAGATTGACAAAGTAAATAAATACTTACAGTAGATTTTATTCTTGACTCTTCCGATTCACAAATGTTTAAAGGGTGTATCGATTCTTTTAATCAGTCGATTTTTATGAGTTATATCCCCTCACTAACAGGCTAAGATTGACATCTGTCAGGTTGTCTGTTATATTAGATACACAAATACATATTTTAAATATTAAGAATCCCCGGGTCTTGATGTATTTCGTGTGATGTCACTATTTCTGATTCAATTCAATTCAACATACTTTATTGCACAAGATGACACATCCTACCTACTATCACAGATACTTTATACTAATACTACTACTAATATTGTAGTATCTGTGCTACTACGCAACTTGCTTGGGTCTTCGTGTCGCGGTCGTGCCTTCGGGAATCCTAGTGTGTAGTTAATTAGGGGCAATAAATATGCAAATGCTAGTCAAACAATTTTATTTACATAATTTAAATAGAAAATTTGAGCCAGATCACTGCCGCCCGCCGTCGCTAGGCAAGGTGCCCAGAAGGCTGGCGGCGTTGCTTCGCTGCGTAGCAAGGCCCAGCCTTTGCTCAAAGTAGGCTCCAGCCTTCCGGGCATTTGAGGCGTCGACCAGGCGCGATGAAAGTTCTTTGAACAGTGCTCACGCCTCTGGACTGGACCCCATGGACCGAGGGTTTCGACTCCAAAAGGCACACATATGTAGCCAAGGTACATATGTAAGGGTGGCATAATTGCGCCTTTTGTTGCCCTCTGCGATCGACGCTGCCGCACCAGCCTTGCGAGCGGTCGCTTGTACGTGAGACAGTGCCAGCGTATCGACACGAGTCCCGTCCCACACAAGCGACCGCCCTATTTTCCACGGAATGAGTGTCATCCTGTCCGGCCTCTTGCCATCGTCCCGCGATATTCCTGATGGTTCTAGTATCGCGGGAGCGCCTGCACTGGCAAGAGCCCGGCGGATGACGTCATTCAACGCCTCCCCCACAGCGGCAGCGATTTGGCGTGTTTGTCTTGGCCCCCAGCCTAAGACTTACGCTTATGCGTTATATTTTTTTAGGTCACAATTTCCTTTACAAACATCGTGGATGCCTTTATTATACCCACCCCTGAGCTCACGTACAAGCATAAATAAAATAAAATAAATGTCTGAATGGCATAACTTATATTTTAACTTAACTCTAACTTACAAAAATGAGATCAAGCAACAGCATTTAACTACTCAAATACATAAGACTCTGCAGCAGAAACACCAGGCCTATAAAACTGGTATTTACTGCAGCACTATCCGGTACACCTGGAGCTTGGTAGTCCATGCTGCAGAACTCAACGGAGTAGTTGAAGCCCTGGATTTTTTGCTGGAATTCTTCCCAGGGGCAGCCGGAGAAGGGGCAGAGGGAGGATTCCTTTTCGTTGACGAAGACCTGGACGCGGTATTCTTGGCCACATCTGAAGACACAAGCGGGTTAATTAACTGTTGATATGTCAAAAGTTATTTGGGGTCATTATATTTAGTTTGATAATTATAAAGGAAAGTCAGGGAAGAGTCAAACAAAGTAATGGGTAATAGAAAGCGACAGTTTTCATTATACTAAAACTATTGATTGAGCGAGGACTGATTGTCCTTGCGCGATAGCGCGTAGATGGATTGTCCTTTAGCTCGTTAGAGGTTAAAATTATCACTTTGTTCCATTGCCCATCCTACCGACTACCCTCAAGTTACCCTCTTGTCTCGCTGTTCGTTTGTCACTTAAACATACCAATATTTACATACAGGCACATACATTGCTTCTGGCCCCACACACAGGTTAATAAAGAGTTAGGAACAGATGGGACACTGTTCAAAATCATTCAACTAAAATGCGACTCTTGCTACAACGCAATAAAGTACAATTCATGCTACGTAGCGCAGCGGACGCATTTCGATTATTTACCTAAAAGTTGCCTCTCTTTCTGTCGCGTAACTCTATCCTCGTCTGATGCGGCGCGTGTTACTTAGGGTTGTCTTGACTTGACGACGACGTCACAAACATTGGTGGTTAACTATCCAAAAGTCGTGCAGCCATACCTATTTAAAACAGCCAAAAGATTGGTAGAAAACGAGGCAATATAACTAGTCCGCCATTGCCGGGCATCATCCATCCTGTCCCCACGAAGCATGTCCCCATCGTTGAAGAGACCCAGGGCTGAGAAAGCCATCTGCAGCATGGTGTCATGGGTGAAGTAGGCGACGATGTTGCGGCCCTGGCCTTGGGTGGCGTTGACGAAGCTGTCATGCAGGTCTTTGATGGCTGGACCACCAAGCATTGGGTTGATCTGGAAAAAAAATTAAGTATTTTTAAGATATTGACGACTGAAACATTCAGGGCGCAATCTATTTCTGAGAAAAAAAACGGTAAGTCGAAGGTTAAAGTTTGTATAGGCTGAACTAAGGGCTGATGGGCATTTTTACATGAATTTGCGTCAGAGAAACTGCGGGCAACTTGTAAAAGGGGGGAGGATGGTGGTGTTAAGAGTATGAAAATCGAAAATGTAGCTGCATGTCAAGTAGGTGTGGAGAAGCCATCTTAAATGAGGGCTTTAGCGACGTGAAAGTTGGTAACCTTCCGGTAACGTGGTCCTACTGACTTTGTCCTACCGTCAGACGACATGAACTTTCATTATCTTCGAAGACGTGGTCCCACCGATTGGACGATGTAAACTTTTGATTTCCTGTTGGTCCGATTAACTAATCGGACTATAGAAACCATAATTTTCTTTGACCACGTGGACCCACCGATTGGACCACGCATTCTAAACATAAGTAATGCGACCCCTCCAGTCACGTGGTCCTACAGACTTTGTCCTACCATCGAATATAAGTAATATCTATGGCCTAATATCGTTTCAGCGGAAAGTAAATTCCGTCTCCTCAAACAACATACAACTCACCCAATGCCCATATCCGTTCCTGTAGAAATGTCTCAGGTCGTCCCTATACTCCAGATACACCAGGTCTTCTTCCGAGAAGACCGAGCACCAAGGAGACCTAAGTTCTGGTGTCCAGGAGCGGTAGAAACGGCAGATCTCATAGAAGTAGTAGATATCATTGCGGGTTAGCTGATAGGAGATTCCTAGTCGTTGCTGCACGGCGTTTTGGATCTGTTAATAAAGGTATATTAATCATCAACTTTCGTGTTCATCATCTGCATCAGCATCATTATAAAAATAGACTTACCGCGATGTATCCTGGTGTGTCCTGGTAGATGTCCATTTGATCAACGCCGTCACTCACATCACCTCTAACTTCTGCTTGATATCTCTCGCAGTTCTGGTAGGGCTGTAAATAGTTATGTATGACATAGTTACCGACACCTCTTTCTATTCTGGGGCCTAATTCTCAATCTTCTTCTTCTTCTTTTTATTAATGGCGTCCTAACCTCTTTTGAGGTTAATTTTGCCAGTGTCAAGTGGTCAGGTTCTCATTTGAGAACCTTGAAATTATAATGTCTCGAGATGATTTGATGACTATGATGATGATGATGATTTGTCGCTCGTTAGCACTACCCGGGAAGGACGTGAAGGGCTGTGGATTCCAAGTAATTCCTTCGGACGTGAGCGACTGCCTCCCCAATTCTCAATCTTGTGAGAAAAAGAAATCATTTTCGTTTAAATAGTCATAGACAACTTACGTCTACTCGGATGGGCGAGAGTTGGGCCCCTGCCCGTAATATTATTTATATTAGACTATCTGCTCCTGGCGCGGCTACGCATTATAAATTGTGCATTTTTCGATTTCTGATAGTTTTCGTCAATATAAATACAACTGGCTGCTCGAATTTTAGACGAAAAACAATAATTCCGAATTTTATGCGCAACCCCCCGACGTCATTACGACACTACAGATAGAGTCGTTCGGTTTATTTCATCGTCGCTTGTATATTTCAATAGAGCTGGTGTTCACATTAGGATAATACGATTAAGTATTGTCCGCATTTTTTTCGACGGTCATTCAACGATTATTTTTATTTGTGTTGCCATAGTGAGAACGCGCACTAAAAGGACCATGTAGTAGCAATCATAGAGTAACTTATATTATATACCACAGAATAATTAACAGTATTACGGTAATACCCCAAACTAATGTCTTTTTACTATATTTCAGTAAAACGACAGTAAGTACATAGATAGATACTAACCCGAATGACGTCATCTCTGTCCCACGGTCCATCAATGGGAACATTCAGCGAAGTTCCTTCCATCAGTCCGTGAATAAACGCTAGAGCGCTCATTACTGTTCGCTGCTCGCCTGTTGGCCTGAAGTAAAATCTGAAAGCAGACGCGATGTTTCATTCATTACTGACTAGTTGGTGCCTGCAACTTTGTCTGCGTGCACCTAGAAATTAACATTTACCTAGGAAACGTGACCCTCCTTCTGTTGCAGTCTGATGAAAGTATCCTTTTAGTTACTAATCTAGCTCATAAACTAGATATATTTAAAATTTCATTCAAATCAGTCCAGCCATTTCAGCGCGACATTTTATTTCGTCTTGATAAGATCTCTTGATCTCGAAAGGGTGTTTTAGTTTTTAAACTCTCTATAATTTATTATTTTTAAGGTACGAAACCCTAAAATATCCATCGAAGTTTTAGGCTTACCAACGCATTTTGCGATTCTTTGTATGTATTGAAGATTCTGAAGTAGGTACACGTAATCAGACTCCCAAGTTATCAGCGAGTCTGTACGGATGACTTTGGGAACGTGATTCTAACTTATTGTTTCTTACTCGTTAAATGATTGCGGTTTCAGCTATTAAGATAGTATTGAAATAATTACAACAAGTAGGTATGCGTTAATAATTTAATAAATTAATTATCCTAATTAATTCTAAATGTTTGGTCACCCTATAGAATTCACGTTAAAACCTATTTAAAATAAACTAATCAGACGAGTAGGAAGTGTCAAAATCAACAGCCAATAAACAAATTATGAGAAAGTCAAAAGTCAGTTACACTTGTAAAAGGAGGGTACAAGGGTGACCAACTGACCATGTCCCAAAATAAATAAATTAAAAATAATATAAGACATATTATTTAAAATTTGTTTATTGAGTAGGCAGACCACCAGTCAGATGGATGAACAACATCACTACCGCCATAGTCGGTACAAGGGTGACCAACTGACCATGTCCCAAAATAAATAAATTTAAAATAATATAAAAGATATATTATTTTTAATTTGTTTAGTAAGTAGGCAGACCACCAGCCAGATGGACGAACGACATCACCGCCATAGTCGGCAGTGGATGCGGGAGGCACAGGACCGGAGCGGATGGCGTGGTAGAAAAGAGGCCTATACCCATCAGTGGGTAGGTGTGGGCTGATTGATGATAAAATATATAAATATAAGGATTTTTTTTTGTACTACAAAAAAAGACTTAGCCAGCTTTAATCTACAGCATTACATTCCTAATTAATAGGCAAATCTAAGTTTACTTTGTAGCTACATGACCCCACAGTCACCCTGTATTTCTTATCTCTCCGTAAGTAAATCAATGAAATTGCAATCTTATCAAGACCGTCAAAGATATTGTTTTTTTATTTTATCAATAAATGCTTACGACACTATGATTGTGTCATCAAAATTCTAACTAACTCTAATCTGACTTGACATTATTTTGTCAAGTTAGAAAAGATAGTCCTATGACATCAGAATCACAATTCACAATTATTTATTACACACAATTATTGACCGAGCGAGCGAAGCGAGCGAAGCGTCTCCGTTTCAGGTTTGGGCAAAAATGCTTTCGTATGTCTGTCAGCGAAGTATCGCTGCACTCTTCAGGTAGTCATAACCTTGGTCTCTGAGGCAGCGCCCCAACTCTTTTAAATGTGTGAAGAAGGACATCTCACCTGCTGTTATCAGTGGTGTTAACAAGCTGAGGGTATGTGCTGTGGATTCTCTGTGCGAGGTCATACAGCTCTTCGTATCCGGTTCCGGTGAGGTATGACGGTGAGACCTCGACAGTATTGTTCCAGGACCATTCGAGAAACCCTTCGACGTCCTGGATTGGGGAAAAAATAATGGTATTGTAAAAAATTATAATTAATGTCCCTATCGAGACGCACGGGCCCCTAATTCTGGCACAATCGATATCATCTCTATAGTCAAGATATCGGTTTAGATAAATCCGTAAAAAAAAGTATTTCTTCATATTTATTTCGGTCGAAAATGGGTCGAGATATCTTGGTCGGTCGTAATGCGGGTCGTGAGAATAGCTAGTTTTGCTTCAATGGAGATATTCGGTATCTCGAATCCATATTTCGACAATGGAGATGATCTAGATAGCGCGAGAAATGCCCCCGGATTACACCCGGAGACGAGTAAGATTTGATATTATGATATCAGGGGCAGTTTGAAAAAAATGTGACAGTTGGCGTAACTCTCCTCCACCCTCCACCAACCCGAAAACTTATCGTCGGAATGTTTTTAATGAGGCTAGTAAAATGTCTGTATAAATTGACAGTTCATTACTAAATTACGATTACCCTTCATCAGCTAGCATAGTACTAAAAGGTGCCTAAAATGAGTGACAATATTTCTAATGATTCTAATGTTATACAAGTTGTATCGTCGAGCCCTTGTTAACTAGTCTAGACTACTAGTCTGGTTCTTCAAAGTCATCACAATTTTACACTAGTGGCTCTGTGAGCTGTAGACCTCGCGAGTATGTCGGTGGGAAAGCTGAACTGCTAACACACATAAAAAAAATAACCCAAATAATTTTCTTTCAATAACACATACAAACTTATGAATGTACCTGGTTACGTACATGCAGTATGAAAGTAGCCGCACCAATAACTTTGTAAACTACATTTCGCGATCTTTAATACAACCTATTGACTTTTTACTAAAATTATATAGTCTTGTTTCACTCTCATGGTCTTTACAAATCCAACGACACCTCATTTGTTAATATCCATCGAGCCGTTTGGGTTGTAGCGATTTTTTTACATTTTAAAACCCCATATCTCCGCCATTTTGAAAAAAATCTAAAAACTGGCTCGAGTAAAAAATTCTATTTATTTTTCCAACCTGCTCACAAAATTGCACAAGAATCGGTTCATAAATGCGACCTGTAGAGGAGAACAACCGGACAGACATACGAAAGCATTTTTGCCCAAACCTGAAACGGAGACGCTTCGCTCGCTTCGCTCGCTCGGTCAATAAAAAATCATAGACACTAAACAAACAAATACACAAACCTGAGCACAAAGCTGGCTAGTCCCAGCTTCGTAGCTAGCTACGATCTGGTCTTTCAGAGCAGCTACAGTCTTTGTGTTCTCGATCACGCTGGACCCAGGGTTTCTATTGCCATGGCGGTTGAGACTCCAAATACTGACGGCTTCGCAACCTGAACGCAGAATGTTTTAAAGATATTTAGGAAATAAGTTGAAATGAAAATCTGCAAATTTTAGCAAAGAATAATTGATCATCAGTAAAAAAATAACGGTAAGACTTCGCCATAGGCATATTTGGTCATAAATAAAAACACGCTGTATATTTTAAGCGGCACTTTATTTAAGCAGCAGTGTTGTTCAGTACTCATAAAGGCATAGGCCGAACAAACTTACAATGGAGAACATTAGACGTCGGAGCGAGAGGGTTAAACTAAAATAAATATCTCTTACCTTCTAACTTCGGGAAATCTCTTAAATCGCCTCTAACACTATCGTAAGGAGTCTTTGATGAGTAGAGCTGGTATGCACATTCCCTATTCCAATAACAAGTATTACTTAAAACTAACTCTGCAACCACCAGCAGAACAAAACTGCAAGATTTAAACGACATATTTTTTGCGCACTGGTTCTGGAAGACGAGACACAGATCTAATAGTTTTCGGTATATTTATATCGATCACTATCTTAATCCAATGTTATCAGAAAATCGATTGTTTTCTTACGCTGTATTCACACACACATAATTTGTCACGGTTTTTTTCGTACGCGGTTGCAGAGGCACGTGTTTGCGCCCATAGTTCTATCTAGCGTATTTATTATTATCAATGGTTCCAGCAACACTTATAAGCAAATGTATAGTCTCACTGTGTTATTATAATGAAATTGAAAGACATGCGGTCGTTTCGTCGATCGAGGTGGTACTGTGCGAAAAAAACGGTTGATCGAGATACAAGCTCGGTTGAAGAAAAAAAGACAATTATGTATAGTGACAAAACATCTTTTTAGACGAGTATTTAGACGTCAAACGACTTTATAATGATAACCAACATAGTTGTGGCAAAAAGTAATTCCTAAAATGAAGATTTCACATATTGTTGTATTGCTACCAAGGTTAAAACAATGACATTTAAAAACCGGGTAAAACAGCACTTCTTCTCTCTTTCGTGATAGATATTATTGTATGTACTTATTTATGTTAATTATGTATATATATGTAGTTAGGTGTATTTATTTGCATATTGTGTATTTATTTAGTAATTCGGTATACTTATTTTATTATTATCGAAGTATATTTATTGAGTCATTTATTTAGTCATTTATTGACTTCCCTCTCTTTATCTGTTTTTTTCCTGTCATGCCTAGGTTTGCTGGAAGAAATCTCTTTTAGAGATAAGATCGCCTTTGTACATACCTTTTTGTAAATGTTACGTGTTTTTCTATGTTTTTGTGCAATAAAGTATAAATGAAAATTAAATGAAATGACTATAGATACACAACCATATCTATATTAGTTTCGTTCTGCGCTATAATAACATTTTCTTAAAAATCATGGATATCAACGGCCCGAAAAATGTTGTATTGTATTAATGTAGGCTGATCCTCAAATCAATTAACTATAACCAATCATTTGATTGGATTAACCAATCAAATGATTGGTTAATCCAACAATGTCTAAGTAGACATAATTACGTAGGTACATGCACGCTTTTTCCGCACAAAGTAGCAAAATCAGAATTCTAGCTATGCAGAGCCAGTTATTCTATATTGTATTGTATTGTATTTATTTATTCATAAATTATTATTTTACATGTCATTTTGTATTTAAATATGTGTACTTATTTAAAAGTGCTTAAGTAAATTGTATATTACAAACTATAATTTACCTATGTATGTATCATGTGAATAGATTCTAAACACATTTTAATTTGATTAATTTCATGTTAATATGGTATTTAATAAATTTCATAGTAATAAATAGTCTGATCGAGTGAGTCACGTCCGAAAGAAGTCATCAATACTATAGTAGGCTTCCATCGTAAGCTGGGCTTTAAGTTTTTGCAAGAATATTGCATCACTATCTGCCTGTTTGATTACTGTTGGGATTTAATTGTATATTTTAGGACCCATCATAACATTTAGGAATCTATCAGATCTTGCAAGTCGTCGCTTTGGCAAATCAAGTTGCCAAATAGGCTAGCTTTTCACCGCTGCAGCCAGCTGTGTAGAATAAAGGCCGGACCGCCATAACATTGTAGACACGACCTTACCGCACACGAACGAGAAGTGATACAATATTATTGGAATTAATAAAAACAAGATTGTGCAACTTCATTAGAATTACTTAAATAGATAATTTACCTACCTACGTACCTACATACGGGCGTATGTGCTCAACTTTTTTCCTGTAAGATTAGAATCATTCACTTTCGAAAATAAATAGTGACTTTATAATAACCACAGAGACAAAAAAATTAGGTTGTTTTAAAAATGGGGCGGTGAGCACGTACGAGTATTCTCCCATTTATGTGTTTAATATCTACAAGACTTCCGCGGTTTAGTGGTATCATGCTCCCTCTTCCACACGAGAAACGGGTTCAAATCAGATGCTGACCATGCACCAATGAAATACAGATTGGCAAGAAAGGAATTGAATGATGGCAAGATTTGAGGACTACTGCGTTTTTCCTTTATTGAAACATTGATATTTGGTTTGTCAATCAAAACACGTTACACATTACATAATATTTCGTTTATAGGATTTCTTGCCAAGCCTGTAAATATGTATATTTTATATGATATTATAATACGTTCAAACGGGGAACGTGGAAATCATCATAAAGAAATAGGGATGGGCCGAAATTCGTTACACATTCGGTTTGACCGAATTTCGGCAGCTTGAGCGAACTTCGGGATTCAGCCGAAATTCGGTTTAAATGCCGAAGATTCAGTGCAAAAAAAAAGTAAAATACTCACTTGCATTTTGTCTGAAATCAACAGAATAGAACCGACTTATCATAATAATCGTAAAATAAAATTAGGCCTTTATTCATTGTCGTTTTTTTGAAGTAAACTAATAAAACTCACGAGACAGCCGATGACGTATTGCTAATGACTGGCCAGCTCTGAGCCACGCGGGGGAGCATAGCATCTAGCGACAATTTGTGTAAGTGCGTAAAAAATTCATGACGTGTCACTCTCGAGAAATCGCGGCGAAATTAAACCGAAGTTCGGCCGAAGTTCGGCCAAACTTTTTATTATAACCGAATGTTCGGCCGAAGTTCGTATTCGGTTCAAACCACATTCGGCCCATCTATATAAAGAAACCTTCTATGTATAATACCTACATAGTTGCGGCGATGGGCTAGCCCCCTGTCGCGCAAAATGAAGACTTGAAGCATGAGAATATTGTGACTCTGCCACCCCGTATAGAAAAAGTGGATGCTTCTGCGGCCTTCGTTGGCGTCAATGAGCTACCATTACTACGCCAGTAAGTTACTATAAGTATTTGACCTTTTTACCTACTATAAGTATTTTGCGTATCAAGTTGAAATACAACATTTATGCCTGATTTCTGTTGAAAGTAATAAAATAACACAACCGGTAGGATTTATATAGTATGTTTGTTTTGTAAGTTTTAAAAGGTGATTTAGCCTTTGAAACAAATGTAGAATTATTGGTATATCCCTAATGACTGTGTCGTAATAGTGTGATATTTGTATCTTGTGTCAAATAAAAAACTTTGAATGAAAAACAAACAACAATTAGTAGTTCAATGGTTGGCGTAAGTTGTTATATTTCCTTGCAAGATTCATTGGAGACGCCGGCGCGGCGTCGGCGGCGGTATTTGCTTCCTCGTGTTTTCTGATGGGCGTGTCTGTCTATTGCGTAAGAGAATCAAATCACCATATCCTTATCACCACGTCTGTTACATCACACGCCTCACTGTATAAAGCGTGACGTATAAAGATAATTTATTGCAATGATATTTATAAATAGCTGACTAATAGAGTGATAACTTGAAGTGGTATCTGGGGGTACGGCAGTGCCCCGGCCAAGTCGAGCACAGTCGTACCATCCATACCATACCATCATACCATCCTCACCATCCTTTATTTCTGTCACTGACTCACTAACTGACTGACACACTCACCGATCATCGTAATTCTAAGATACTTTTAGCAGACCTACAAGCTTGAAATTTTTAACATATTAGTGTATTGTGTATTTATTTTTCATAGGCTGTGAAATGGCAAATAAACAAATGAAATGAAATGAAATAGCCTACAAAGTAATAGAAAACTCAAACATTTAGCAATTAGAGTCCCGGTACTATTATCTCTTCTGTGGTCCCGATTTAAAGATATAATAAAATATGCAGAAGTTTCAAAGGTTTATATACTTTGGCTACTTACCGATAGATGGCGTTAGCGGTATCCTGAATCGCGGTATGGTTTAGTAAGCTGTGTGACAAATATGCTCGAAATTTTCTAGGTTTATTTTCACTTTGACTACTCACCGATAGATAACGTTAGTTGTATCCTGAATCGCGGTATGGCTTGGCTTTAGCCACAGAACAGATAATAGTACTCCGTACTTTGCTACGAGTATGTGGACTATACCCTCAAAATTAACATGTTTACGAGCTAGGTCCAGTGTCCAGTTAAAACAAAATTTGAAATTATTCACGATGAAATCTGTCTCGCACAACAACAGATTGCGAGACAGATTTCATCGTGAATAATTTCAAATTTTGTTTTAACTGGACCTAGCTCTAGCTCGTTAACATCAAAGAGTATATAAACTTACTACGTGTAAACATGTTAATGTTGACAAATTTTGTTCACATCATCCGAGCTCAGGAAAGAGGTTTTGCTGTTGTCAAAAGAGTCCGTGAAAGTTCGCGTTTCCGAAGCCTAACTAGAAATCGTTCCATTTTCAAATTCATAACACACTCTGATTTTTAAATGGTTCATGTCATGACGAAGAACCTACCACAGACTACCACTCACTATGCTTGACAGTGTGGCGATACGTACGACTCAGTTTTTTTCATAAATTGTTAGGGAAACCGCGTTTAGCCGTTTTTTAACACGCCCCGGCCCGGCACTGGCAAAGGTTTAGTGAGTTCGCTCATGCACACGAGACGGTTCTTCTTGACCTCGAGGTCAGTGAACTTTCAACGGCTTTTTCGATATAAAATCAGCCATTTTTGTCTTTTCTCCACCCTAATACAACCACATCCCCACGTGTCCCGAATGCTTGAAATGGCGATTATTAAAAATATAACTCTAAAACTACTGATTTCCGACGGTTCCCGTATTTTGATGTCGTCTATAAATACACCAATCTACTTTTAAAAACCAGCATGCATAACTGCATAAGCATCTGCGACCGCAGTCGTTCTAAGTCTTTCCGTTTAATTTACCTCGCTCGAATGATGTATTATGCTTACATCGGGGTGTGGTAGCTATTTCACCCTCGAACTATATTCTAAAAATAAATATATAGTCTAAATATCTCGGGTAGACTCAATCCTTAGCGCCATTTGCGAGCTGCGCTCGCAAGGGCTCCAAATTGGACCTTCGTCCGTAACCCTTGTGTAACAAACTACTATTGAACTGGACCTAGCTTGCCAAGTCATTCTAATTATTATTGAAGAAATAAAGATGTCTTACATTGATCCGATCACTATAAATATTATTAGTTAACTTATTGGGTAGGTACTTAACAGTATACGATAAAGTTGATGAAATGATGTTACCATACACAGGTACTGGTTAAATTAACCGACTTGGTTTAACAACTTTTTACGTTAGAATAAATCTGCGCAGGCTGCGAGACTGTGGCCTTTTGGTATATACGTATGCATGTTCTTGATGGGATTGATATGATGAGTAATAATTGGATTAATATTTGAATTATTACCACCTGACCCAAAACCTATAGGGTACTTCCCGTAGGCCTACAATCATAAAATTTGGCCAAAGCAAGGTCTTATAGCAAAAGTAAAGGAAAAAAATTTAAACCTCCAAATTTCTGTCTTTCTACAAAATATTTAATTTGGTTTACATGGATGACATAAGTAATACTTTAGTTTTTTATGTGTAAACCTAAACTTATGTTATACGCTCTCCAAGTGTGATCAGAACCCTTGGTTCGCGAGTCTTACTCGCACTTGACCGTTTATTATCTCCCATGATGGATGACACATCTAATTACAAGCGTATAGACATAGACATAGACATAGACATACGTTTAATCACTGAAGAAAACATGGGTACATCAACAGACAAGGGAGATACAAGTCATTTACAAAGGCCAATCGGGCCCCTGACCTCTGGATTTCGTAGTCGCTCGTAGTCACAACTACGCGCTACGAGTGCGTAGCGTAGAGTCTACGCATTCGTAGCGCCAGGTAGACCTACACTCAGTTTCCTGGGCGCTGATTAAAGTTAACAGGTTGGTTAAATCAGTTTCAGCCAATCAAGTTCCGTCATTTTGAATAATAGCGGTTCGTGATTGGCTGAAGCTGATTTAACCAACCTGTTAACTTTAATCAGCGCCCAGGAAACCGGGCACTAAAGAAGCCGGCTATATGATGTTACGCGACACGCTACACGTACCTAAAGAGTGAAGAAAAAGTTTATTGACTGTTGTTAGATTGCATAGAACTTAGATTTGAATTGTCTACACACGAAAACATCCTGGGTTTGCTGGAAGAGATCTCTCTTTAGAGATAAGCTTACCTTTGTAAATTACTTCTCTGTATTTTCTGTTTTTTGTCATTTATGTGCAATAAATATATACGAAATATATACGAAAACACTATTACGAAATTGAATGACCAAAGTTCCGCGTTGTGACGCCTGCAATGCTATTTGATTGTACCGTATATCCCCTTGATTGTACCGCTGCACTGCCTGTTTTTCATAGGTTTTAAAGGTTACTAGCAACGAAACTACGTCTGTGCGATTTATGATACAACCTCACCTTTATTCACTATGTACATAGGGATTCCAACCTCAACCGTAAACTGTACTATTTTTTTTCTAATATCCCTATGTTTATTTTTCAAATAAATATATTTCTATTTCTATTTAAGAGTAGAGTAAGTAATAATGAGACACTATTTTTTTAAAGAAAAAATGGTGTATTCAAGTATTCAAGTATTTATTGCAATAAATTACATGTCGTATTATAGGTGTTATCATAAAATAAAAAATGTACCATTGAGATTTTAATGTCGTATACTAAAACCATGTGGAGCGTACATAACTGCTACTTTGTAACTATTACGTAAAAATATTTTTGCTTGAAACCAGGTGCATTACTCTTAAAGTGTAGATTATGCTTAATTAAATACTTTCCAAAGCTTAATTAAATACTTTCTTCGACTTGTTGCAAAAGTGTGAAAAAGGAGTAAGATGTTTTTATGATCTGAAATAAAATAAAAATCCATTTAAATTACCAAAACCACACTATTGAGAAACTACAACAGAATCACTGTCTCGACCGCAACGCAAGGTCGTCACACATCCCAAAAAATATATATTTTGACTAGTAGTCCAATTCCCTAATTGCCGCAAATAAGTACTAATAAATAGGCTTTATTCGTAAGTTATCCATATCCAAGGTCTACGCAAAATAAAGATAAAAGTGATTATGAGGCTGGCTGGACTCACATGGAGATTCAGAGTCGTAAAAAAATACAATACAGTAAGCTGAGCCGACCTTCATACAATATTAGCACACAGCGGCCTAACTTCATGCGTTTCTCTGTGCATAAACTTAACTCATTCATTACAGTAGGTAAATATAACAGGGTTGTGTCCTGGGCTGGGTGTCCTAGCCTAGACTCCTAGGACTAGGTATGACACCCTCTGCTAGTCAAAATAGATACTATTTAGGTACTGCCAAAATGGTAATTTGACGTGAACAAACGTTATAGTCAAATGCTATCTTTTTACACAAATCTGAGTTTACAAAATGCAACTGCTGGAATAATACAATTATCATATCCTCAAGCTATGTTGTACATGATGCTTCAACTTCAGACATGTAAGATTTATTTGATTGCCTCGGGCAATACCGAACTGTAAATACTTACAGCCATAAAACTCGACAACGACAGAGCAGTGAAGGCGCCAGCTTTCAGCACTATGGGGCGGCGCGAACGCATCATTAGTATCAACAGAGCCCTGCGAAACTGAATGGAACAACGGAACCAGAGGCACTCGTAGGCATTGGCGGCAACTGCCATGCTCTGTTGAGGTAAATGACAACATTTACATACAGGCACTTACATTGCTTCTGGCCCCACACCACACTAGGATACCCTGTGTCGTGGAAACCAGAAACAGCGACATAAAAAACATGTAAACATCCAAGACCTGGGTGGGTGGGATCATCCTTTTTTGTTTTCTTTTTCCCCAGCCGGGTATCGAACCCGGGACCTCTCGCATGGCTGGTAGAGCCACAACTGCTGCGCCACGGATTTGCGCCTTCATGGTCTATGTTTTAAATAGTATTACTTAGAAAATAGGTCCCATTTCATTTTAAGGGCGGGCCCTAGGCAATCAGAACTTAGAATTTATCCATAACTTATTTTTAGAGAAAATTAAATAAAAATAATATAATTGAAACAAAAAGTAAACTTTAGAAAAAACCGACTTCCACAAACCCTATTTGATTAGATTGAGTTTAATACTAACTGTAACCCCTTATCCCCCCCTCCCTTGGGGAATTAATTTTGTCAAATGCTATATCAGTGCTACCCCACGCGACTAAGGAACCCCTGTACAAAGTTTCATGGCTCTAGGTCCACCGGTTTAGGCTATGCGTTGCCTGCCCGTCAGCCACGCATTGTATTTGTACCTAGTATTGAGCAGATCTGGTGGCCATATGTGGTCTTCATCAGCAGTTCCGCATCACAATATTATGCTTACCATGTGCATTTGCACGAGTTATTATGAAAAACACAAAAATCACTATAGGTCTGCCTATAATATTTGAAGAGTTCTCTCGATTTCTCCAGGATCCCATCATCAGATCCTGACCTGGTGTCAATGGGACCACCCTTGAGGTATTACCTATACGCCGAAAAAAGATTTGTTCAAATCGGTTCATAATTGGCGGAGCAATCGCGTAACAAACATAGAAAAAAAAAAAAAAAACATACGGGTCGAATTGAGAACCTCCTCCTTTTTTTGAAGTCGGTTGATAAATAAAGGTTAAAGCCAAGCTAAGCCAGTCTAACAGAGGAACATACTGTAAGAACACAAATTCAGATGCGGTGCGAAGTTGTAAAATAAAACATTGTGACAGACAGATTTTCTGGCAACATCAGGGGACTTTTCTATCGAGCAAAATTACGTTTATGGAAAAGCAAAGTGAAAAAACGTACAGCAATAATACACATCATTCCGAGTGATTTGTGTTTTGCTAAAGGTTGTTTTTGCTTGTTTCATGGCGATTCTAAAAACATAGGGGGTTCCTATCCTTTTCATACAATAAAACGCCGTGAGCGACGTTTCAGTAGGCGCAGGAACAGCCCGCGGTGACCACCCACAGAGCCCCTGCCAGTTGAGCGGAAATTTAAAAATGACGCCCGCCACGATAAGGGCTAGGGCACCGTCGATATCGAATGATGTTGGTAAAACAAAGGAGCATCATTATCGGAATAAACGTTGTACCTACACAACCGTCCGTCCAAAGTTCACGGCCTTGACTGTACCACATCAACGCAAATACATTATTTCATTTCATTTTTTTTTTCATTTTTCATTTAATTTTCATTTCATTTCATTTCAATTTTCAACTGCTATGCTATGTTCCCTGCCTACTTCAAGATAAAGTTCAATACCTAAGAAAAAACAGCACAAAGGATCTGGGTCTTTTGTGGACGTTGGACGACCTAGTAGATCTGGCTTAGAAAACAGAAGAGCCATCGTAGCCCTCGAATATATTAAAAGGAACCAGTATAGCTAGAGTCGAAGACCTGTTCCGCCTGGCGAAAGACCGAGAGGAATATTGAGAACTGACTGCCAACCTCCAGCAATGAAGATTAAAAATTCTACGTATTTACGAGTACTGTAAAGGTAAAATTCTCACCTCTTCCCGAAGTTCATTGCCCTGATAGCAATAGATAAACACTTGGAAAACCATGTTCATGAGATACGTTGTCATTGAAATAAAACGTACAAGGTTCTTCGTTTGCTGAAACAAGTTAATTAAGTCAATTGTAGATAAGCAACGTATTTAAATTAAACAAAATAACTGTGACAAAACGGTAAAGGAAAACATCGTAATCTCCAGTCTTCACATTTGCGGCGATGGGCTTGGGCAAGGGGTCTTGTCACGCAAATGGATTTATTGAATAACAGGCTAAAGTGGTGCTATTGTTAATTTTTATCAAAAATGTTAAAACAAATCTTATTAGTCCGAAGCACTTAATGACGAAATACTTACAGAGGCAAGTTGAAACGCAGTAACGCAGATAATGACCATCGATACAGCGAATTGCGCAAATGTAGGCAAAGTGAAGCATTCCTGTAACTCCTGCGCAGAGTGTAGAGCCGCCTGGTGAGACTTGACGCAACGGCGCAGGCGCGCTCGAGCTATACTCTCCTGTGCTGGTGTGATGAGGGTATTCGACTGGTTGGAAGTCAATTGAGTGATTATTTATGTTTTAGTTTTTCTTTCGATGTTCTAACGTTGATGGAAAACATCGTGAGGAATCCTTCATTACTCCATAGCTGCGGCGATGGGCTAGCCCCCTGTCACGCAAAATGGAGCATTGAATCACTGGCTGAAAGTGGGCACAGTTGTGCCTCCGCCACCCCGTAAGGGAAAAGGCTTGATGCTATGTGTTATGTAGTACACCAACACCCAGTTTCCTGGGCGCTGATTAAAGTTAACAGGTTGGTTAAATCAGTTTCGGCCAATCAAGTTCCGTCATTTTGAATAATAGCGGTTCGTGATTAGCTGAAGCTGATTTAACCAACCTGTTAACTTTAATTAGCACCCAGGAAACCGGGCATTAGTTTAATATCTGTGCTAGTAGTATAAATACTCGTAGAGAGTGTAAGATTTCATCATAGTGTGACTATACTTGAAGTAGTTTGATTTGTTTAGAATTTTTGGTTATGGAGGGAAGGACTCAATTTATGTAGGTGTATTTATTTGCATATTGTGTATTTATTTAGTATTTTTGGTATACTTATTATATTATGTTTGAAGCATATTTATTTAGTCATTTAATTGTGCACTGACTTCCCTCTCTGTATCTGTTTTTTCCTGTTATGCCTAGGTTTGCTGGAAGAAATCTCTTTTTAGAGATAAGCTCGCCTTTGTACATACCTATTTTGTAAATGTTACGTGTTTTTTTTATGTTTTGTGCAATAAAAGTATAAATGAAATGAAATGACTCAAAATATTACCATTAAAGAACATTCAACAAACACCTTTGGGAATAATAAAATTGTATATTTTGTTCCGACCACATACAAGTCTCAGAAAACTATACTAATGACTGATCTCACAAACAAACACAAACTTATTGTTTTTATAAAACCTTTATCGATGTTTTATATCATTATACAGTAAAAATCTCACCTTCCCATCAATATTCAAGCCTTCATGGATATTCCTGAGCGCCATATTCAATAACTGCAGCCTGCACCGATTTTGGGCAATAAGAGCTGACACTAAACTGTCTTTAGCCACATTTAGATAAGCAGCTATGAAGAGAGCTCCAACCTGGTGGCAGTATGTCAACTCGTACGCTGGTGACTTTGTCGTGTCGTACGGGTACCTGGAGAAGACCATCATAATCATTATCATCATCATGATCATCAACGTTATCATAATCATCATCATCAATATGCCCACGTAATGCTGGGTATCATCATGGGTATGTTTCCGCCCATTGCTGGGTATAGGACTCTTCTTTACTATGCCACCTGTAGTTTCGGTTCTAAGCCAGTGCTTTAAAGATCCAGTGCCCTGATGCGGTGATGATGTCATCCGTCTATACGCAAAATGAGAAACTTCTTTGTTAGGGACATCATTCTGAGCAACTTTCATTATGAAACCGATTTGATCAGAGCAACTTTATTTTTCACTTCCCAGTACATTATGGCTTGAGTGGGTCAGCTGATTTGTATGGAGAAGTGAAAAATAAAGTTGCTCTGATCAAATCGGTTTCGTAATGAAAGTTGCTCAGAATGATGTCCCTAACAAAGTAGTTTCTTATTTTGCGTTAATTAATTTACACCTTGTATATGGTCACTGGATGCCTCGCATTTATGGGTAGCTCGCTTAGCCATGAAAGATGATGAGATGTTTCTTGTAATCTTGCTCCCACCATCGTTTTAATCAATATCAGTCCGTGTCATCCGACTGCTGGGTAATGATTTTTCCCATCGTCTTTAGCTTTACCCCAAACCAAAGAGTACATGAATTAAAAACACTATGCCCGGTTTCCTTGGTGATTGATAAAGTTAACAAATTGATTAAATCAGCCTCAGCCAATCACGGGCTGCTACTGATTGGCTGCTACTGATTGTCAGAATGTGATTTAAACAAACTGTTAACTTAATCAGGGCCCAGGGTACCTGGTGATGGAGCCAATAGACTTTAAGCTCTTACCAAGCTCTTAGAGGCAGAGAGTTCTTCTCGGCGCTGCCGGCCCATCCAGAAATAGTTATTGTGGTCAAACCAAGGTATAGCAGCTGGAATAAGGTGGTCTCCCGATCACACCTGGAGTAACGGTAAAGTGATTTATAAACTTCAGTAATGATCATTTTGGAATATTCACGAATACACTAACTGCTGCTCAAATAAAGTGCTGTTTCAATATCATACTAGTATCCCTATTATAGTCTGTGATCATACTATAGTGTAGTTAATCTAACAGGTAACTTGACAGTTGTCAATCTTAGCCTGTTAGTGAGGGGATATTGCTCATAAAAATCGATTAATCAAAAGAATCGATACACCCTTTAAACATTTGTAAATCGGAAAGATATCTATTTTTTTTCTTGATTCTTCAGTTACCTGGTTGAAAATAAAATAATAGTATCTTTAAGTGCTAATAGCAGTGATGGCAATAACAACTCTTCTGTTAGGTCAACTGAATAAACAATTTCTATTCTTTCCGATTGATTTGGTAACGTCCCTAGTGTTTAAAATGTGGATTTTACAATGTTTTAGGTTAGCTGTCAAGTTGCTTCTAAGCATGGATAGAGCTAAGCTCTGCCATTTAAAGCGCTAGAGTTATTTGACATCATGACATGACTTTGGAAATAGCGTCACGCCTTTTCTCATACGGGGTGGCAGAGGCACAATGCCCACGTTTAGTCAGTGATTCAATACTCAGATTTGTGTGACAGGAGACTAGCCTATCGCCACAGCTTTAAAGTATTGAAGGTTTCCTCACGATGTCTTCCATCACCATTAGAAAATCCGTATGACGTACTTAAGATAACACTTTTTAGAACTTTCACTTTCACACTTTCTGAACCGCTTTACGATTTTTATACAAAAGTTGAAAAAATAAAATATTAAGGGGGCTATATACATGAAACTGACACCAAAAATATTTTTTTCTTAAAATTTTTAAGTGTGTCTATAGATAGGTCTTTATAAATTACTTTGAGGTGTCTAAAATGATTTTTCCTCCAAGTCAATCGTTAAAGAGACAGACCCTTCCAAAGTGGAAAAAAATGTGATCCCCCTATAACTTTTAAAGTAAGATAGTGAAATATCTAAAAAAAAATATGATGTCTATCTCAATTCAAACTTTCAACAAAAATTGGTTTGAACAAAATATACTAAGCAGTTTTTAAGATATAAAACATTTATTAAAAACCGCAAAGATTACTTTGTCATTCATACAAACACTATGAAAAACAAAGTTCAAACACGAACATCCAGTCTTATAATTACTTGCTACTACGGAACCCTTCATGGACGAGTCCGACTCGCACTTGGCCACTTTTCCAATTGGTATATGATGGTCAGCACCGGGATTCGAACCTGCATCTCCTGCGTGAGAAGTAAGGCGAAAGAGTCAAGTGACTAGACCACGGAGCTCAATTATGACTATATTAATTATCAGAAAAACTTTGTGTTGTGTATCCTGTCTTGTTTATTCATACATACTAACCCCAAAGAGTAAATTATAATAGGCTTACTAACCACTTCACAATCTTCTTGCCCTCCTCCCCAACTTGACTAATCAGCACTTCATCAGCATCATCAATGATCGCTGCAATCCTGGCCCTCTTCAGCAGCAGGTTAAAGATCTTCGTCAGCTGGGCCAGATTTGTGAAAAGGACAAAAGCGGTGCCAGTCATCAGTTGCAAGTCACCCCAAATTAGGTACATGTCCACTAGCTGGATTAGTATGTAGATGCCTTAAACAGTCAATGGACATTTTTATTGTGATAGCTGCGTATAATCAACACATAGACCAAACGATAAATAAATGTACAAAACAAAGCGCTTAGAGATTAGAGCTTAGAGATTCAAGTTAAAGCGCGTTTCTGCTATTTCGTAACGACTTTATTTTCGCCATGCATTGTGGCTTATATACAGGTGTGACAGAGGTGTAGTCATATTTTAGAGGGTCGTTAGGGACATCATTCAGAGCAAATTTCACTATGAAATCGGTCGAATCAAGAAAAACTTAATTTTGCACTTCTCTATACGTTTTGTGCCGGGCGAACAGCTGCTTTTTATGGAGAAGTGAAAAATAAAGTTGCTCTGATCAAATCGGTTTCATAGTGAAAGTTGTTTAGAATGATGTCCCTAACGATTCCGATATGACTACACCTTTCGCTTCCATCTTATGTAATGGAGGTGTTCACGGTATGAATATTGTTGGCCACGACTTTTTTGATGTGGCAACACATTTCTAGTGATAAAATACACAAAACACTCGACTTTGGGTACAGCTAGAGGCGATAGTCGTCTTACGTTTAATTAACCGTTACTTTAAAGGGACTGTCCTTTTAGGCTAAATGAATATCTAGTTATGTACAAACCCAGCAAAAACATAAAGGAAAACACTGCATAGCAGTAATACAAGATTTTTGTAGGGCCCTGAATGTAATCTGGTGCCCAGAAGCCGGTGAAAGCCAGAGTAGTAAGCGAGACACTGACTGACAAATTAGCATTTTTGATGAAGAACTTCATTTTGACATTACTTTTAGTAAAATGTGTTGAGCTACCCACTACCCTGAAGCTTTTGACTGATATCTAGGACAGTACGTATTATTTCAGCAAACATGACAATATTTACCTGAACTTTATTTAATGTTACAGGTAACTTCTAATTGCTGGATGGCATATTCTATTGTTGCTCAGTAAACAAAAGAATATTTAATGGCTGGTTTAAGGGTAAGTGCTTTGCATTCGTTCGTGACTTTTATAAATGCAATAGATTTTCTCGGCGCATATTTGCTGGAATAAATCTGCAAAATGTTTCAACTGATATAAATTGCAAACATATTTGCCCAGTCAGCGGGACATCTCTACATTTAGTGCCTATCTCTCATTCCTAAGATAGCGTTTATCTGAGGCTTTTGACATTTCACACGTGCATGAAGTGTCAAATAAAGTTATCTGACTGTTTATTCGTCTCATGAGAGACCCGGCCTTAATCCACTTATCTTTTCTATACAGCTCCTCTACGAAGTCTTTAAAAGTTTGTTTTACTGCGGAGTCCATTTAATATTTGTCTTTCAAATGTCCACAAATCTCTGCAATTTGTCAACTAATACAACGATACGATATTTATTTCTTTAACTTAATTAGAATATATTTTCACCATGCTTATTGAAGTGTGTTGCAGTTATACAAGTTTAAGGTAGGTACAGCTTTTATTGTATGAAATAATAGATTATCAGTGTACAATAACTACTTATCTGGTACAAAATCATTGCTTTTATTGCTGTTCAATATTCAGCATAGTTTATGGACGGATTCGTAGTGTGTTGGTTGCACATTTTACATTGACAAAGATATTTATCTCTACTGGTCTATCCGTACTGGTAGGGAAGAACGTTTTTTTCCATATTTATACATTTACCGATGCAGTCAATTCCTATTATTATTGTTAAATGTAGCGATGTCCTTCCAATAAAACGTGTTATCCTTTCGGTAAGTTACAACCTGTACCTACCTGATGTATTTTATAAATCATGTTCTTCTGTGATATACAATTACGTTACTAATATGCTAATTATAGGCAAGAGTCTTATCCACGAGTGATAATTGCTGCAAGTAATTACACTCCTGCCCCATCATAACTGAATAAGTGGAGGTAAAAGCATAGTTTTCTACTAGATTTAGCCGGCAGGTAAAAAATAATCCCACCAAAACATTCTGTAAAAAACTAGCCAAGTCTCGATGGAGCTGCTCGTTTATCTCTAAAAAGTAATGAAATCTAGACAAAGGCGTGCCAAGTCTAAGGTTCCTTACTGCGATTTCTTTATTATTATAGTTAATGTTGTGTGACTTGGCCGTTGAACATTCTTTATACGTTAGTGGGTACAAGTCAATTTTGTTTACACGTAACGTTATATCTGTTGTAACTACCTATGTTATATCTGTTGTATTTTACATACTAATTTGCTTAAAATAGAATTCCTTTATATACTATCAGGAAACTTGCAACTTGTAATTTATTGTAATTAAATACGACGCAGTTCAAAATTGACTTGTACTCACTAACGTATAAAGAATGTTAAACGGCCAAGTCACACAACATTAACTATAATAATAAAGAAATCGCAGTAAGGAACCTTAGACTTGGCACGCCTTTGTCTAGATTTCATTACTTTTTAGAGATAAACGAGCAGCTCCATCGAGACTTGGCTAGTTTTTTACAGAATGTTTTGGTGGGATTTCACTTCTTTTTGTAGAAACGTGGGTATATTCATTTATTTTATTAGATTTTCTTAGTAATAATATGTATAAGTATAAAAGCCAGTCTAGTCTTATCCAGAGTTTTCCTTTAATTTTATTTATATGCGTATTAAAAGCAGAAGGGGAGGCATTCGCCCAGCAGTGGGACGCTATAGGCTAGATTAAATTAGAAGATGTGTCCCACTACCACAGAATAGATAATAGTACTACGTACAGAACAGCCACTCCCTTCCCCGCGCCGATTCAGACACCGCACCTTACCCCACCGCCAAAGGACGGATCAAGGGACTCTTTGTATAGGCGCTGAACGCACACATTCACAAACGAACGAGTTTGCGCGTGTACAAACGTCTTTGGCTATGTAGTAGTAATAGGTGATCATTTTACGAGCGTTTATGGAGTGTCCGAGGTGTGCCACTACGCTGTATTTTTGCAATGACAGTCGATTTTTTTATGTAATCTGTAATCTGATTAATCATTAATCTGATTATTTGATTTGTTTAACTAAAGACGGATACGTTTTATATGACATATCGTGTTTTATCGGTCGGTCGGTCGGCCGCTCGGTCGGTCGGTCGGCCGTCCCGTGCCGTCCCGTCCAGTGCCGTGCCGTGCAGTCCCGTCCCGTCCCGTCCCGTCCCGTCCCGTCCCGTCCCATCCCGTCCCGTCCCGTCCCGTCCCGTCCATTGCCCCGATCAGCTGTTTTCAATTTACTATGGGAGACTCAAAATTTTTTTTCTTGGGGAAAGTTCATATTATTCTATGGGCACCATCATTTCCCAAAGTATTGATCGTCCCGTGCCGTGCCGTCCCGCGCCGTCCCGCGCCGTGCCGTCCCGTCCCGTCCCGTCCCGTCCCGTCCCGTCCCGTCCGTCCCGTCCCGTCCATTGCCCCGATCAGCTGTTTTCAATTTACTATGGGAGACCCAAAATTTTTTTTCTTGGGGAAAGTTCATATTATTCTATGGGCACCATCATTTCCCAAAGTATTGATCGATATTTTAAAGTCCGTCCCGTCCCGTCCATTGCCCCGATCAGCTGTTTTCAATTTACTATGGGAGACCCAAAATTTTTTTTCTTGGGGAAAGTTCATATTATTCTATGGGCACCATCATTTCCCAAAGTATTGATCGATATTTTAAAGTCACCTTGTATAGTTTTCCCTTTATGTTGCTATTAAAACCTAACTCTGCACCAAATTTCAGCACCGGAGTCTATGGGAAGTACTGGTGTTTTGACCTTTGACCCCCATAAGGTACCTGAGTATGACAGACTCCATTGACTGACTGACCATTGAATGAAAGATAAATTGATTTTATATACTAATAGAAAAACACTTCACCAGCGCGAGTTAGAAGACTGGCAGACCCATCTAGGATACCTAACAACTAGTTCTATGATGATCATGAGTGAGTGAGTGTCGAAAATGCGAAACTTTGCTTTCGTGAAACTTCGGAACTAAATGACCTACAGACTTGAAATTTTGGATTTTAAGTATGTGATTGTAGCTTACTAGATGACGAAAATTTCTGCGTTCTGGTCTTATCCAGAGGTTCTCAAATAGGGGCCTGAAAATGCGGCGAAATGGTTCCAGTAAAGGATGGTACGGCAGTGTTTGCTTCGCGCTCGACTTGGCGGGGGCACTGCCGTGCCCCCTAATAGTAAATAAGTAGTAGTATATAGTAGTAGTAGGCCTAGTAGGCATCATGTAGGCATGTAGTAGGTAAAGATAGCATACTCATGCCCGGTTTCTCGTAGACCTTTTTTCCTCAATATTGAGCGACAGATTGTCAAACTCCGTTGTAGTTTGGGTTGCTGGAAGATTCAACTGACAGACTGTCAGCAATTTGTCAAGATCTCCAACTCAAACCTAAGATCAATGAAACTCTTTGTTACTCTTTCCTCCAAGTTTTCAACAAACTGTCAATGTCAACAACTCAACAGACCAACGTGAATTTGACGTTTGGCCTAAGGATAGAGACAAAGCTATGTGCTAGAGGGAAACAGTAACTGAACGAAAACTGAAAACAATGAAAATGAAAAACAATGAAAATGAGCGAATGGGCTGGGTTACCACGTACAATATAAAAACAGCCGTCAACCTATTTTTGCAATCATTTGCGTTCCAGAAACTCAAAGCTTGCCAACCCGCTGACTGATACGTCAAATTAAAACCGTACGAGAAACCGGCCGATAGAGTAACTTTTATTGTAGGGTGTAGGTTTCATCAAATATTATAGTAAGGCAAACTTGCGTCATTCAGAGTTAACTAGTTAACCCAGAGTTAATGATAATTTCGACATATTCGTAATACTTTAGATTTTTTTTCATATTTCTCGAGTTAGTGATTAACTCGAAGTTAAATAAGCTAACTCTGGATGACGCCAGTGGGCCTAAGTATCTGTGGTTTCACCAGTTTTCTCCAGCCACGTTAAACTACAGCGCCACCTATTGATTTACTAATAACTTACGTTTTCCAGAAAGCTTCAGATGGATGAATGACGCTTCTCTCCTTCGTTCTCTTTAACGACGTAATTCCTATGAATGCCCTAAAGATGGCATTAACGAGACGAAACGCAAACTAAAAAGAGTTCGTTTAGATGAGTTTAAGCCTCATTTTGGGTTTGGGTTTGCCAATCTATTGCTCTGAGGCTCAGAATCTGAGGGCTCCGAGCTCTCTGAGGTAGCTCTACCTTTAGGTAGTTCGTTCAAGAATCTATGATAGAAACATAGAAACGTGCCCGTAAGAACGTGCCACTGAGAAGCCACAGATCAAAAAACTAAAACTAACGTGCCACTGTCATTCTGTCATTGAGCATCAATCAGCGAAAATAGGCCGTGTTCGTAATAGGCCGTGTTGCTCTATATTGTAATCTGTGCTCCATAGTAAGTTTATGCGTAGTAAGTTTATATAGGTACTCTGTGCT
The DNA here is from genome assembly GCA_963457715.1 of Argyresthia albistria. Lineage (NCBI taxonomy): Eukaryota > Metazoa > Arthropoda > Insecta > Lepidoptera > Argyresthiidae > Argyresthia > Argyresthia albistria. The sequence continues at coordinate 8,505,079 of OY735266.1, read as the reverse complement.
GTGCTCTATGGCGACAATAAACATAAATATTGATGATACCTACTAAAATTATAATTATTATGTGTAGGCTGTAGGAGAATGAATACACACAACTTGTAAACCCAGGCTAGTGGCTTGAATCTTTGAGAAGTCTTGTAGCCACCATGACTGATAAAACTCCGTTGATTCCTGGGAAAGGGTAGGTAAAGGTCATTAATATAATGGTAACGGTTTTGTTTCGCTCAAAATCTGTAAAAATAAAAACTATTCTCGAGGACCCCAGCGCCGGTAGTACACACATTTGCTCGTATCTTGAGTTTAAATTCACTCAATTAAATACATTCCAAGCACTTTTTAGGGTTCCGATCAATAAAAGGAAAAAAGGAACCCTTATAGGATCACTTTGTTGTCCATCCGTCCGTCTGTCTGTCTGTCTGTCCGTCTGTCTGTCCGTCTGTCTGTCTGTCTGTCCGTGTGTTGCGACGCGTGAACGTATCAAGCTGTTATATCTGTCGGCGGCCGATCGCAGCATTGTGCACATCATGATGTGCCTAAACGTGAAATATCATGATACGATGAAATCTCTTAAGGCAAACACTGCTAGCTTAGTCGAAGACTAAAGGGGGTGAGCGAAGCGAAGCCTCCGAATAGTCTTCGTGTTTGTTTGACATGTTTAACATAAAAAAAACATGTAGTGCTCAATAAAAATGCTTTTAAAAAGACATGTTATCGTTGAAAACCGCCATATCATGATATGATATCGCCGATTCTACGATCGGCCGCCGACATATCAATTGTTAAGGCCTGTAGTCGCACAAAGCTGTGAAAAAATCAACCTTCTAGGTCAACGCAATCAAACGATACGACCGTTTATGCTGTAAAATTATTGGATTTTAATGGTAATCGCATGGACCCAAGATCTATAGGGTACTTCCCCTAGGCCTACAATCATGAAATTTGGCACAAAGCATGGTCTTATAGCAGAAGTGATGGGAAAAATCTGAAAACTGCAAATTTCTGTATTTCTACAAAAATATTCAGTTTGGTTTACATGGATACTTTAGTTTTTTTATGTGGAAACGTAATTACACGTGTAACGCTCTCCAAGTTTGATCAGAACCCTTGGTGCACGAGTCCTACTCGCACTTGACCGTTTATTTCTTGTTATGTATAGGTACTTCTATCATACACGCCTTTCCCTCTACTAAATGGCATAGCTCCGTGGTCTAGTGGGTGTCACCTTGCTTCTCATGCAGGAGATGGAGGTTCGAATCCCGGCACTGACCATGTACCAATGAGATAGTTAATTTATCTTATCGGACGGCTGTAGGTCCCGGCTATGTAGTAATCGTAAAATCCCTCCACCAACCCGCAATTATCCAGCGTGGTGGAGTATGCCTTAATTACTAAATATCATAGGCAAGTTATGGTTCCTTCATATAACCACTTTACAGCAACACAGCATGCTCTGACGTGCGACGCGCATTACACCCAGTTCTACGCGCAGTATCACCTCTACCCCCCGAGGCAACTCCCACTCCTAGCGGGGCGAACGCTTCTATCTCTGTTCCACTTGCCAAGCCGACGTCCAGATATGGAGATTCACCGAATCCCGGGGAGAGACGGACAAGGGAGAGACGGGCGCATGGCGATAACATACCGTCGAGGGGTACAGGACTTTGTGGATGTTCTCCGGGACTTGGCGGTGATTGTGATTGTGCGCTGCTGAGGCGGGCAGACTTGATGCCCACTGTGGAGCAAGGTCCTGCTGGTAAGGAAATTGATGCTGTAGAAGTTTTCTGAGTATCTGGTACTTATTGGGCCGAATTTGATGAATATTATTCAAGTATCACGTGACCTATCACTGGAGGCAAATAAACATTTTAGACGTTTAAATCAATATTCATCAACGATGAATCGACCATGTTCCTACAAATATTAGAAGTTAGAGGATACCATGATCTCTGATGTCTCGTCCTCAGGGATTTAAGACTTACGCAGTACCAGAGACTATACAGTGTGAGTATTCATAATGTGCACATAGCGATCTGGGATGAAGAACATCAAATATTATCGACAAAAAAGAAATAAAAAAAATAATTCTCTGTCCTCCAATTTTTTATAATAGGTTTTTTTTTTCGCTAACTATGTACCAACTGCAAAACACTATGATAATTACGAGATGGAATGGATTACAGGGTTAAAATTAAGTGGATAGTGATGCTGAAGGACAGGCGGTGCTGCCATTATCAAATAGTCTCTAAAAAGTTTTAACTGGTTACTTATATTAAGGTTTGTTTATGGAGAAACCCTTATTTTTTCAAGCACTTTTTCAGTTATTGCCATTTAATGCAAAATTTGGTAACAAAAGAAATTTATTTATATTAAGTGCTCCCTGCGCAGTACCTAGAGAAATTCACTTGTTCCAATCCCGGGCTTTGATATACCTAGTCAGACTGACAGGCAGGTGGTATGTCTACTAGTGGGTGGATAATAAAATTAACAATACTGTAATATAAAGGTGACGCAGTTGCGTGGCTACAACGAGAGCAAGCTAGCACTACAGAACTGCATGTGATCGGAGATCGAGTCAAACCGCAGCTAAAAATGCCGCCGCCGCCACCTGATCACTGCTCCTTGCAGTCTCTCAGGTGAGTTAGTTAGTTAACAGTAGGTATTCTGGTGAGGACGTAGGCAGGACACTTGGCGAGGCGAGGGGATGACAGGTGGAGTAGATCCCTGACTGAGTGGTGGCCGAAAGAGGGAAAGAGAAGCGTGGGTCAGCAGCTAAATAAGTCAACGACATTACACATGTTGCGTTGAAGACCTGGATTCGATTGGCACAGGACCGTATAAGTTTTTACAAAAATGGGAGGCTTATACTCAACAGTGGGCGGAAACAAGCTGCCGATGATGATGATGATGATGATGGGGATTCAAGCGTATCCGTGTGTCGCCCCTAACTAGAAAGTAATCATTAATCAGGCCTTGCGTACTAACTGAAACGAAACTGCTCTTTTTACTGGAAAACTTTTATTTCTCGATTTTAAGTGAAGCATGGTCATGCAATGATAGATGATAATGATAATGAACCATTATTCCCCAGTATTGGACAGCTGGTGAGGCGTGAGAACACGTCGATTTCTCCGACTATTTCCGGTTCCCAGCCCCCAGATTATGTGGTGTGCTTCCCACAGCACATTCACTTCGTCAACTTCACTGTTGGCCAGCAGTATTTGGTCAGTCTTTGCATTTGCATAATTATCAATTAACTTGCACCTAGTCTACATGAGTCTTTACACGTTCGTTCATCATCAGCACGCCTTCACTTAGGCTGGATATTGCCCAGGAGATACCTACATAAATCGATCAAGTAAGGCACTTGATTAATTTAATTCGAAAGCCGACCCACGCTTTTAGGTCAGTATAGCTTCCATGACCATACATTTACATCGTGACCTGAAAAAAATTAAGAGATGTAACCACAACTTTATCAATCTACAGGCCACGGTCCGCCTAGTCAATGTCTCCAAGGTCCCCAAGCGCCTGTCAGTCTCGATCCCCCAGCTAAAAGAACTCAGCATATCGCTTGGACCTCGAGGTCTGACCGTCACGGCGGGCGCGGCCATTGACCTGCAAATAAGATTTACACCCTGCCACCCGCGACCTTTACGCGATGAGCTGTGTATCAGAGTGGAGGATAGCAGGACAGTGTGGGTTCCCGTGCTGTGTTATATGCAGCCACCAATGTTGCATGGTAAGCAGAAGTAAAACTTATGGAGAATATTCGGTGTATCCTGTTGAATAGAAAAGAAAGTTGGAAATAATTATACTTCTAAAGATAATACTTATATTTAAAGGTTAGGCGAGGTTAGGTTAGGTTAGGTTCGTTCTAGTGTTTTCCCACCACGAGGATTCTCCGAATAGATCTCTTACCAGGCAAAATAATCCTTGATGGTAGGTAGTGACGAAATCACATCGTCAATAGATACAACTGCGACGAGGGGCTGGGTTTCTGTCACGAAAAATAGAGAACGTGGGCGCAACGGCGCAATCTGTGTCTCCACCATCTCCAACTACCACCATTACCCTTAATCCTTCTTCCCAGTGGTGGTGTTAGGAGCACATGGCCCATTTCCACTGCCCAAGCCATCTCCCCAAGCGAACGCAGCGGTGATAGACCTGGGAGCAGCTCTATTGGGCGAAATGCACCGGGCAACCGTTTTGTTTCGATGTTTCGAGGCGCACGCTGAGTTCTGTGCACTTAGTGAGGAGTACTGGCTTAAGGTATGCTGTTTTATCATGAGTATCTTTCGTTCAGAAAATGACGCCCCCAGTATGAAATTTAGACCGACAGCGGACTGTTTGCCATGTTGGCGATGGTTTGCTCCTGTCACTCAAAATGTAACAAACAGTAAACAGCTAAACGTGGTCTCAGCTGTGCCTCTACTATCCTTTTCTGGGAAAAAGTGTACCTTTGTTCAAGTAACCTCTATAATGAACGACAATTGTTAAAATTGTTGACATGCCAAATTGTTTTCATCTGATCACATAGCTGAGCCACGTTGAAGAACCTGTTGACTAAACTGTTGGTATTATATGCCGTTACTGTTTCTGGTACCCACGAAACGTTATTCTAATGCGAGACCAGATGCAATGTATAATTTCGTTTGCCTGATTGTTTGAAACCAGGGTCGAGCCATGGTTTCAGAAGCTTGCCGAGCTGGTTCGTTCTCCCTGTGGCCAGCGCGATGGACCGGCGGAGGTGAAGTGGCCGGAGGCGTGGCCTGTCGTGTTTGGGAAACTGGCTTGCATACCGCTGCGCTGCGTGTGCTCAGTGCTACAGGTTATCAGTATGATTCTATACCACAGAAGTATATCTAAAGTGGGTGCTTAGAAGTGAACGACACCTTGGACCATAAGCTGCTTGTATAGTACTTCCGCCGTCAAAACCACAATGGCAGTTTTCGGAGAAACGTAATCAATCTCAGACCTCCTCGAATATCTCGAGCTGGTGCAGGAGTTCAGCTGAATTCAAAGAGCTGGCGCAGGGGAAATGCATAAAAGCCCGGTTCAAGTGGACCGGGCACTTCAAACCCCTAGAGAGGAAAAACAAGAAGAACATGGTTTCTGTAATCTAAATTTTCCTTCTACAGGTGTGACGCGGTCTCTCCAGATCATCGCAGACTCGTTACGTCATCGAGCTGATCACGTGACCCTTCATGCGGCGCCACGAGACTACGACATATGTGGTGTAGCTGATGAGGGTTGCGAATACTTTCTGCATTTGGGGACTGGTCCGCCGGGAAAGCAGCTTAGTGGGACCGTCAAGCTAGTCAATCACAGGTATATTGTCTCTTTCAAATGACTTGTGTGTGACTTGATGTTATGGTATAATGTGCTTGATTGATGTGCGTTTAAACAAAATGGTTGAGAGGAAACCCTCATGTTTCGAGCTCCGCTTGCCACGCTCAATTGAGTATTGAATAAATACTGAAATGTGGCACTATTATTGACAACTGTACCTCAGTTACCCCGTCTAAAGCAGTCGCCGTGACCGAAACTAGCTTGGAGGATGTTATGAAAAAAAAAATAAGATGATAAGCCCTATAATTTGTCTCCAGCCCGCTGATTTACAAGTACTCTTGGAGCGCGCGTCCCTGGGGTAGTTGCATCTGCACTCCTAACGAAGATGGAGAACCGTGCTCCGGTGCAGAAGCCACGCCTGATACAGTTGACTTGGAAGCAATGGCAATGCTTCATGTCTCTGAGATGCAGGGTGAACTGGCGCCGCGGTCAGAACGGCTGGTCGATGTATGGGTGGACACAGATGATAGACCTGGCATGCATCGGGCTGTTCTTATGTTAGCATTGATTGTTATTTTCATGTATATCCAACAATAACAATAGATGAATGTTCTGGAAGTAAGCGAGGAAACCTTCACTACACCATAGCTGTGACGATGGTCTAGTCTAGCCCCCTGTCATGCGATATGAAATGTTGAATAACTAGTTAAGTGTGGGTAAAACGGTGCCTCTGCCACCCCATCTGGGAAAGGCTTAACTATGATTTTTGTTTGAATGAAAAAGCTGTCGTTAAACTTTTTCTTCGTTTCTAGTCTTGCCTCAGCTTTTTTTAAACTACTACATTTTACTTTGATTTAATGGCTTCATCAATTTCATTCTAAAGCAAATATCGCCTAAGATAAATAATACAAAAAATACTTAATAATGTAATCCTACGATTCCATGATCAAAGGTTAACTGCACTATTATTGCAGGCTGACTCTGCACGATATTCCAAAAGAGAGCTTCCCATCGGATGATGAACCAAACATCTGCAGTGAAACCATCATGAACGAGGAGCCTGTGCCTGGGATTGAGGTTAGCACCCATTTATCAGGTCATGTGTCAAGGTTTTCTAACTTAAATATTATAATTATGTTTATGAACTTTCCTTGATGATTGTGATTTTGTGATATGATTTGTTGTGCCCCCTACGCTCTGTAACATGTACATGATCTTGTTACAGGGTGTTCAACGAGTGATATGCTCAGTAATCCATGCTCAACTAGAGTTATGGTGGCGGGTTCAGCTGCCACAGATTTCACTCACGCCGATATATCTGGACCTGGTACACTCGCGCAGGTACTGCTTACTTCTTACTTTATTATTATTGCACAAAAACAAAATAGGTTCAGACACGCAATAATGGCATATGTCTAACATAATAATACTCGGCAAAAAAATACTCGGCATCGAATGAAAAAGGAGAACCAACAGTTGCAAGACTGATAGAACTCTAAACTTACCTACTTAAAGTCAAATTCTACGGCATTGAAATCCTTCCTGTGCATGTCGTACGACCATACGATGCCGTTACATATGCAGTGTCCCAACGATCTTTTGGCGCATGAGTGACGTTTACAGTGGGGCACCACTTCTACGCAACTTGACGCAACGAACCTGTCATCAACCCATACCTTTCATTCCTCATCGGTCATCAAGCATTAGTTCCACCTGTCACCGCATGCCAAAAGATCGTTGGAAAGCTGAAGGTTTGCCTCATCTATATTTTTCTGTGTCCCAGGGTTTTCTCGCAACTGGTGACAGTGCAAGGCTGGCTGCTGTCCAGTTCGCCAATCAATGCAACCTGGAGTGTGCCTCCCGATTTGGTTCCCCCCGCATCTGCCCTACTCACCCCCGAGAATGCTGCGGTCGCCAAGCTGCTGCTGCCGATTCCACCCACGGATTGTCCGTCGACTCATGTTGTCACGTGAGTTATTTTTTGGTTAAAACCATAAGTGTAGTTGAATTCACCTATTTGGAGTTGTAATAAATTTAAAGTGGTCCAACGTAGAGAAGAGGAAAAAAAAAAGTGTTCTAAGTATATTTGTAAATATCTATGTACAGAAGTAAATAAATTTTGATTTTGATTTTGATTTTAATTTTGTAAGGTGAATATAAATCATAAGGTTACCACAACTTCTTCTCAGAGTGCTTCTCCACTACTGCAGGATGGTAGTTAGCTTTTAGCCATATTCCTCTCCGTTCTTCGCCATACCACAAATACACTGGTGTTTTTTTTCAGTTCTGAAGTACAATCTTAAGTGTTGTCAGACATGCGTTTTCTCTTGTGGCTGTTGCATCAGTAGAACGAAACTCAGTAGCAAAATATTCAATATTTAGACAACCATAAGTCTTCATGAGTAGTTCATATTTTTTTAATTAGCACCCATAATTAGCACCATCCGAGTATTATCCCCCCAGCCTTTCTCTTGCACCCAGGTTATCAACAGTAGCAACAGCCGGCAAGCATCCCTGTCCGTGCAGCAGTGCATCAGTGCACGTGGTCTGCAAGTCGGAGCCGCGTGCTCTCGGACTCAGCCCTGCGTACGTCTGGCTCGGCGTCTGCTACCCTGGCCAGGTGGTGGAGACGGATCTGGTGCTGCACAATGATACTCATGAACAGGTTTAAAGCATAGAGTAAATTGTATATAGTTATATAGGGTTGAAGATTAGTCAAGATTCAAAAAATATTTAGTGCTTAGGACACGTCATATTTATAAAGCCTCTTGTTTGAGTTGAACAACTGTAGAAGAATAAGAAGGGTAAATAAACACCCCCAGTCGTCAGACAACCTGCCAAATTATAAGCGGGAATAGCAGGAAAATACTGGACGTTTGGTGCAAAGGAAGTCCGTTATGATTGATTACTTTCGACGTCTAGGAGGTTGGTTGTTGCTTCCAATTATTTGATTTTGGTTCTTGTTGGTGATGGTGATGATCGATATTTCAGTCACGACCTCTCCACGGCTGTTTCTCTTTCAGGTCTACTGGTGCGCTTTACGCCACCGTTGGCTTGGTGGGGCTGACCTGCCCTGTGGAAATTTCTGCGATGACTGTAAGACGCGCGCTTGCACTTGTGACGTGCTTCGTCCCGGTCGCGGCCGCCTGGGTATCGGTGGTCAGTGTGGCTTGCACTTTAAGCTGATGCTGCCTAAGGTATGGTAATGGCGCTGTTGTAGGAAGTTTATTTTATTTTCACTGTTAGTAGGGCCAGGGGAGTTACTTGAAAGTCTTATGTCGTGCTGGTTCAGTTTAGATTTTAAGTCGCTCAAAGTATCAACATCACCAAAGACATAGACAACCTTTTCCATTCTAATGCTCCTTGCCTATGCCAAGTCTTCTTACGGATCAGATTATCTTGGTACCTAATCTGAATCATCGTCATTTCATGCATGCCATGAAGGGCTTTGAGTGTAGAGACGCAATAATCTAGCAACTGTTCACTAGTTTTCCTTTATGCCTGTTGGATAATTGCCTATTCCTGTTTTTCTGGAGCTCTAGTGACCCCTTTCTAGTAAAAACCATAAGAAAACTTTATACTCTAAGCATGCTGCAGGAAGACGGCGCCTGCATCTGGCTAGTTTCAGCGCGGCGAGCACTAGGTGATGTCGAGCGTTGCACCGGCGCTCCAGGATCACAATCAAGAGCCGCTGTCATCGCCGCAAGGGTTCTGGCACCGCGTGTGATAATTATACCAGTGGAAAAAGGTCTGTAGCTTCTTACCTTCATTATCGTCTTATACTGTTCAGTTCCCCTACAGTACAGTTCCCCTTCCTCAAATATGGATCGTTGTGTTATGATTTGATTTGGAGAACTGGCTCAATGCAGGTTTGGAATGGGCTTTGTATGGCAAAGACATTTGGGAAAATCATGACCTCTGTTCGAGCCGCAAATGTTCTGAGGTGTGAACCGAACCCCCTGTCATCCTCCAAATTATGTCGAGCTTCCGTCGACATAATTTGAGGATAAAAGTTAATCTGTAGCCTGTAGCCTAATATGGCCAAATTATGTAATTTCTGTTATCAATCGCAATTGGAAAATTGAGCATAAGAACATAATTATTCGACAAAATCTATATTTTATTTACAGAAGTACATTTTATTTGTATAAATACAGTTTATTTGTATATCTTCTCCCAAAGACCCAACCAAGCTGGCTCACGGGGAGACCTGCGAAGAGCAGAGAGGGGAGGCGCGGAGGGAGGCGGGGTCGGCGGGTGCGTTGCTTCGGCTGCGACTGTTCCGCGGGGAGAAAGCTGCGCGGACGCTGCTACTAGTGAATTTCACGCCAATTGCTACTACAGTGCAGTGGGAGCCACCTTTGAGTACGTTATTCAATATAAAGCTTTGCTTGAAAGCTCACTAAAGTAGTTCTATTTGAATGCTTTTGATAGGTAACAAACAACGTCTTCGGCTTAGGTTGAGTCGAGGTTGGAGGAAACGAACGACTAAGCATATTTTTTAATGCAAAGAACATCGAACCATTCTGGGATACCAAAAGTTTTAATTACCTAAAATGTCGCACTTTTCGCATAAACCTTTAAAACATAATAAATGTCCATCGATTGAGATTATGATAAAAAATCTCAGAAAACCTATTATTTATATTTACGACACTTTGGCAAAAAATATTTGTTCTTTGTAATTAAATTTTCGATCGATGGACATGTGTTTTATGGGTGTTCGAGGAAAAGTGAAATTTTAGTGTACTTCCAAGCTTTAAGTTGGTATCCCAGGCACCATACAAAATGTTCGAACCCATTTGACAAAATTATCTCGAGTTAAACGGGTGGTGAAAATGAAAACGACGAAGCATACGGGTATACGGTCGGTCGTTAGTATAATATATTCTTGGGTGAGGGAATATAATCTGCGTAAGCTTCGCGGCTACTTTTTAGGGTTCTTTTTGAAATTTTCTTTCCGTGTTCCAAATAAACTGTGAAAAATGAGTTCTACATGCAAAGAATCCTCTAATTTAATGTGTTTAACACCGCCGGACGTTAGTGATAGAATTTCCCCCGAAGTCAAAGGAAAGATAAAAACTTGCATACAAAAAGTTCGCGCAGTGGAAAATGGATAGAAAATGATAGTCTTTGGTAGAAAACTATTTTCTAGCCTGTTTAATTTGAGTAGTTATGGGCACAGGGTGCTCATCCCATACAAATTAGAATCAGTAACCCTTCGTAAAAAAGAGATGGCGTGAGGAGTACAATTTATACTTTAAACGCCATGGTTTCAGTTAACATACTTCTAGGTGGCGCAATTCTAAGCATAAGTCCTATATGTATTTGCGCCATCTCATGGTATTTGCAATTTTTCGATGGTGCTGCACCAAGCCATAAAACCCTCGAACTAAAGAAGCTTCCGTGGCATCTCAGTTTACGCCGCCGCCGGTCACATTTTGTTCTACGTGGTCTATCTGTATTAGTATAATATTATAGTATCTGTGTTATGGGGTATCTCCACACCTACATAAATGGATTTTGTGGAGTCAATAACTGTACATCATTTCGCTGCCTTTTGCGTCCACAGTTGCCGATGAGCCAGTACGGATCACCTTCATGCCAAATAGCGTGGACATTGGCGGCAATACTAAACTGAGCATTGAGGTGAGCACATTTATCTAGAATTATTTACTTGTATTACGCGCGTCATTGCAGATTTTTTTTTAGATGGCGGGCGGCTTGTTCTTGCTGTGACAGCTGATAGGGTTAACAAAAGCAGAAAATTTTCTAATTTTTCTGTCGATTTATCTGAGTAGTGTGAAATCGATAGAAAAATGACAATTCAACACACTACAAGTAGAAAACGGTACAACAATAACAAAATGTATAACGAGAATTCGAGTGCGTCAAGCAGGGAGCACTTATCCAGTGGAGAGCGCATAGATACATTTTTCTTTGAAACACAACTCACCAATTTACGGGCGGCGGGGGCGAGGTAAGAGAGCTGTGATTGGTCAGCCGCTGCGAAACTGTTTGGTACGTCATCGTACATAGGTTGCGTATGCGAACGTTTGTTGAATACAACAAACGTTTGGCAAGCCGCATTCCCCGCAAGCGCAGTCAATTGGATATATAGTCTCTGGCGTCAAGCGAAAGAGCTGCAGCATGAGAGCAAATTCAGACTTCTTAGGCGTGGTTCACACGGCATAGTCCTGCACGTTTTTTTGCAGTATACTTCTTAACGGATGAACAGTGGCCTAGGTTCACACGACGTATACTGCAAAAAACGTGCAGGACAATGCCGTGTGAACCAAGGCCACTGTTTATCCGTTAAGACGTATACTGCAAAAAAACGTGCAGGACTATGCCGTGTGAATCCAGCCTTACTTGTTTTGCAGTCAGTCAGTACGGCGGTGTGTGTGGGTAAAGACAGCGATAGTGTGCAAGTGAGAATGCAAGATGATCGACGCCTTTTAAGGCTCTGGGGGTTGCCAGATTTTTTCATGGTTTGGGCGTGGCCTAGCTTTTCCCGCCGCGCAGCCATGCCTCACTCCGCATCACGAGATCGCGACGCCGGAAACCAAAGTTTCAGAACAACGGTAGGTATGCTAGTGCGTGTCAATGATAATTATAAGATTATGATCTAGATACATGTACGTACCTACCCCACCTACACATCAGATTTTATTGTTTATGTATGTACCTGACTACCTGTCTCTTGAAATGTAAACCTCACTTGTTGTTCATAATTGACTTTTTACATAGTGAAATCTTCAATTGACTTAATTATTAAATCAAAATTTTTGTTTAATTTTATGTATAGCTGTGGATTTTTGTTCAATAAATAAATAAAACATGTATGGACGTACCTATTGTTCAAATTAAAATATATCAAAGCATTACGCCCCGTTTCCATTTAGGAAGACAGTCTGAATTATATATAACCTATTTGATCTACTAACTGCTATGCGTATTACCGAGTGATGTTTTATTGTAATATGACGCTTTTTTAGGAAAACATCTTGGATATAAGTATACTTTGCGTCACATAAAATAACCGGCCAAGTGCGAGTCGGACTCGCGCATGAAGGGTTCCGTACTATTATCTATAAAAAACCCCAAAAAAAAACACGTTAGTTGTATGGGAGCCCCCCTTAATATTAAATTTCTTTTGTTTTTTAGTATTTGTTGTTATAGCGGCAACAGAAATACATCATCTGTGAAAATTTCAACTGTCTAGCTACCACGGTTTATGAGATACAGCCTGGTGACAGACGGACAGCGAAGTCTTAGTAATAGGGTCCCGTTTTGCACCCTTCGGGTACGGAACCCTAAAGACGCTGGAGGCGATGGAGCGGTGCATGGCAATAGCTTCCTTATATGTATGGGTACACTGGTGTAATTTGCGGAAAAGAATGTGGTAATATGCATGGCAATAGCGTCCTTACCTGCATGGACAAATTGGCGTAAATCGCCTACCACTCTGCAGCGTTCTTTTTAGATGATTATATCTATATTCATAAGGATGAGCAACTTATGATATGTGCTAAGAGAGTTCATGACTGGTTACCTAGAACTAACATGTGACAATGTTTCCGTTTGGTAGGTAGTTGTTTCCGTTAGGTAGTATTCATGAATTTCGATGGTTTTCTGATAGAATTTTCCACACAAAATCAGATACTTTTTCTCAGAGCATAGAGTTTACTTTTACATGAGCATAAAACTATCGAATATCAAAACGAATGAAACCACTCACGCAGCTCACGCTTCACGACTACCTCGATTATCGATTGTTTTAGGATTATTCGAATACTTTGAATGATTTCTACAATCGAGTGGCTTAGCGATTGTTATTCACAATCGTGCAACAGAGTGGCAAGTATAAGTTGGCGTTCCTGTGGCGGCGCCTCCTACACACTTTTATCGCCGCAAACAAAAAGTCGCCGCCATCTTGAACATTTTCGTCTGGTCTGATTTGCTTCAAAATCGATACCTGAAGATCTGGTTGGAGTCCAATTATGATTCTAAAGTCAGACTTTGAAAAAAGTCGCCGCCATATTGATCTTTTTTGTAATGTAGGTACTAGGCCGATTTGCTTCAAGATCGATTCTAAGAATGCGGTTGGAGTCCAATCATGATTCTGTAGTCAGATTTAGAAAAAAGTTGCCGCCATCTTGAACTTTTTGTAACTATTGTCTATTCGTGATAAGAATGAAGTGGAGTCATCACTGTCCGGCGGCTTAGCCACGCCACAGATTAATAATGGCCACGCCCCGTAACCAATCAAATCGTTTCCTCTTATCAAGCCAAGTTCACAGTGACCGGTTGAAGGCAAACTTTCAAACGCGACGGTTGTGTCCTGTCCATTTTAATTTTAATTTCACAACATTCTTATCACGAATGGACTGTAGACGGATTTGTTTCAAAATCGATATCTAGGAATGCGGTTAGAGTCGAATCATAATTCTGAAGTCAGATTTTGAAAAAAGTCACCGCCATCTTGAACTTTTTAGTTATTGGTCTGATTTGCTTCAAAATCGATATCTAAGGATGCGGTTGGAGTATATTCATGATTCTGAAGTCAGATTTTGAAGTTTTGTGCCGCACCGGCTTCAAACTGGTATTTTAAGCCCCGCTATAGCTATTGCTATGTGATATCAAATTTAAATTTTGCAATATGGGTATGGTTTTCGAGGTATTTTGGGGTTCTAGTGACGAATTAGGGGTCCATTTTGCATTTCAAGATGGCTGCCGCGCCAAATTTCTGTTTTGCAATATGGGTATGGTTTTCGAGGTATTTTGTGGTTCTATTTTATTTTTATTTTTTGACGAATATAGAGTCCATTTTGCATTTCAAGATGGCCACCGCGCCTAATTTAAATTTTGTAATGTGGGTATGGTTTTCGAGGTATTTTGGGGTTCTAGTGACGAATTAGGGGTCCATTTTGCATTTCAAGATGGCTGCCGCGCCAAATTTCTGTTTTGCAATATGGGTATGGTTTTCGAGGTATTTTGGGGTTCTAGTGACGAATTAGGGGTCCATTTTGCATTTCAAGATGGCTGCCGCGCCAAATTTCTGTTTTGCAATATGGGTATGGTTTTCGAGGTATTTTAGGGTTCTAGTGACGAATTAGGGGTCCATTTGGCATTTCAAGATGGCCACCGCGCCAAATTTCTAATTTGCAATATGGGTATGGTTTTCGAGGTATTTTGGGGTTCTAGTGACGAATATAGAGTCCATTTTGCATTTCAAGATGGCCACCGCGCCTAATTTAAATTTTGCAATATGGGTATGGTTTTCGAGGTATTTTAGGGTTCTCGTGACGAATATACAGTCCATTTTGCATTTCAAGAAGGCCGCTGCGCCAAATTTCTATTTTGCAATGTGGGTATGGTTTTCGAAATATTTTAGGGTTCTAGTGACGAATTAGGGGTCCATTTTGCATTTCAAGATGGCTGCCACGCCAAATTTCTGTTTTGCTATATGGGTATGTTTTTCGAGGTTTTTTGGGGTTCTAGTGACGAATATACAGTCCATTTTGCATTTCAAGATGGCCGCTGCGTCAAATTTCTATTTTGCAATATGGGTATGGTTTTCGAGGTATTTTAGGGTTCTAGTGACGAATTAGGAGTCCATTTTGCATTTCAAGATGGCCACCGCGCCAAATTTCAATTTTGCAATATGGGTATGGTTTTCGAGGTATTTTGGGGTTCTAGTGACGAATATAAAGTCCATTTTGCATTTCAAGATGGCCGCTGCGCCAAATTTTAATTTTGCAATATTGGTATAGATTTCGAGGTATTTTAGGGTTCTTGTGGCGAATTAGGGGTCCATTTTGCATTTCAAGATGGTCACCGCGCCAAATTTCTATTTTGCAATATGGGTATTGTTTTCGAGGTATTTTAGGGTTCTAGTGACGAACGAATTCGCGTTTATTCCCAGTAGTACACACCCCGCCGTCCACACTGTTACGGTATGGAAAAAAAAAACCCATACGGTAACAGCGTTGACGTAGGTATGGGACTTTTTATTCCCCAGTAGTTCCGTTGGTTGCAGTTCATTGCGTGTTGAAAAATTGTGTCGATTTTGAAGCAAATCGGTTCAGTAACAAAAAAGTTCAAGATGGCGGCGACTTTTTTGATATTTGACTTCAGAATCATGATTGGACTCCAACCGGATCTTCAGATATCGATTTTGAAGCAAATCGGTTGAGTAACAAAAAAGTTCAAGATGGCGGCGACTTTTTTTTAATATTTGACTTCAGAATCATGATTGTACTCCAACCGCATTCTCAGATATCGATTTTGAAGCAAATCGGTTCAGAAACAAAAAAGTTCAAGATGGCGGTGACTTTTTTGATATTTGACTTCAGAATCATGATTGGACTCCAACCGGATCCTCAGATATCGATTTTGAAGCAAATCGGTTGAGTAACAAAAAAGTTCAAGATGGCGGCGACTTTTTTGATATTTGACTTCAGAATCATGATTGGACTCCAACCGGATCCTCAGATATCGATTTTGAAGCAAATCGGTTGAGTAACAAAAAAGTTCAAGATGGCGGCGACTTTTTTTAATATTTGACTTCAGAATCATGATTGTACTCCAACCGCATCCGCAGATATCGATTTTGAAGCAAATTGGTTCAGTAACAAAAAAGTTCAAGATGGCGGCGACTTTTTTAATATTTGACTTCAGAATCATGATTGGACTCCAACCGGATCCTCAGATATCGATTTTGAAGCAAATCGGTTCAGTAACAAAAAAGTTCAAGATGGCGGCGACTTTTTTAATATTTGACTTCAGAATCATGATTGGACTCCAACCGGATCCTCAGATATTGATTTTGAAGCAAATCGGTTGAGTAACAAAAAAGTTCAAGATGGCGGCGACTTTTTTAATATTTGACTTCAGAATCATGATTGTACTCCAACCGCATTCTCAGATATCGATTTTGAAGCAAATCGGTTCAGAAACAAAAATGTTCAAGATGGCGGCGACTTTTTTAATATTCGACTTCAGAATCATGATTGGACTCCAACCGCATCCTCAGATATCGATTTTGAAGCAAATCAGTTCAGTAACAAAAAAGTTCAAGATGGCGGCGACTTTTTTAATATTTGACTTCAGAATCATGATTGGACTCCAACCGGATCCTCAGATATTGATTTTGAAGCAAATCGGTTGAGTAACAAAAAAGTTCAAGATGGCGGCGACTTTTTTTAATATTTGACTTCAGAATCATGATTGTACTCCAACCGCATTCTCAGATATCGATTTTGAAGCAAATCGGTTCAGAAACAAAAATGTTCAAGATGGCGGCGACTTTTTTAATATTCGACTTCAGAATCATGATTGGACTCCAACCGCATCCTCAGATATCGATTTTGAAGCAAATCAGTTCAGTAACAAAAAAGTTCAAGATGGCGGCGACTTTTTTGATATTTGACTTCAGAATCATGATTGGACTCCAACCGGATCCTCAGATATCGATTTTGAAGCAAATCGGTTGAGTAACAAAAAAGTTCAAGATGGCGGCGACTTTTTAAATATTTGACTTCAGAATCATGATTGGACTCCAACCGGATCCTCAGATATCGATTTTGAAGCAAATCGGTTGAGTAACAAAAAAGTTCAAGATGGCGGCGACTTTTTTTAATATTTGACTTCAGAATCATGATTGTACTCCAACCGCATCCGCAGATATCGATTTTGAAGCAAATTGGTTCAGTAACAAAAAAGTTCAAGATGGCGGCGACTTTTTTAATATTTGACTTCAGAATCATGATTGGACTCCAACCGGATCCTCAGATATCGATTTTGAAGCAAATCGGTTCAGTAACAAAAGAGTTCAAAATGGCGGCGACTTTTTTAATATTTGACTTCAGAATCATGATTGGACTCCAACCGGATCCTCAGATATCGATTTTGAAGCAAATCGGTTGAGTAACAAAAAAGTTCAAGATGGCGGCGACTTTTTTTAATATTTGACTTCAGAATCATGATTGTACTCCAACCGCATTCTCAGATATCGATTTTGAAGCAAATCGGTTCAGAAACAAAAAAGTTCAAGATGGCGGCGACTTTTTTAATATTCGACTTCAGAATCATGATTGGACTCCAACCGCATCCTCAGATATCGATTTTGAAGCAAATCAGTTCAGTAACAAAAAAGTTCAAGATGGCGGCGACTTTTTTGATATTTGACTTCAGAATCATGATTGGACTCCAACCGGATCCTCAGATATCGATTTTGAAGCAAATCGGTTGAGTAACAAAAAAGTTCAAGATGGCGGCGACTTTTTAAATATTTGACTTCAGAATCATGATTGGACTCCAACCGGATCCTCAGATATCGATTTTGAAGCAAATCGGTTGAGTAACAAAAAAGTTCAAGATGGCGGCGACTTTTTTTAATATTTGACTTCAGAATCATGATTGTACTCCAACCGCATCCGCAGATATCGATTTTGAAGCAAATCGGTTCAGTAACAAAAAAGTTCAAAATGGCGGCGACTTTTTTAATATTTGACTTCAGAATCATGATTGGACTCCAACCGGATCCTCAGATATCGATTTTGAAGCAAATCGGTTCAGTAACAAAAAAGTTCAAGATGGCGGCGACTTTTTTAATATTTGACTTCAGAATCATGATTGGACTCCAACCGGATCCTCAGATATCGATTTTGAAGCAAATCGGTTCAGTAACAAAAAAGTTCAAGATGGCGGCGACTTTTTTGATATTTGACTTCAGAATCATGATTGGACTCCAACCGGATCCTCAGATATCGATTTTGAAGCAAATCGGTTCGGTAACAAAATATTTCAAGATGGCGGCGACTTTTTTAATATTTGACTTCAGAATCATGATTGGACTCTAACCGGATCCTCAGATATCGATTTTGAAGCAAATCGGTTGAGTAACAAAAAAGTTCAAGATGGCGGCGACTTTTTTTAATATTTGACTTCAGAATCATGATTGTACTCCAACCGCATCCTCAGATATCGATTTTGAAGCAAATTGGTTCAGTAACAAAAAAGTTCAAGATGGCGGCGACTTTTTTAATATTTGACTTCAGAATCATGATTGGATTCCAACCGCATCCTCAGATATCGATTTTGAAGCAAATCGGTTGAGTGACAAAAAAGTTCCAGATGGCGGCGACTTTTTTTAATATTTGACTTCAGAATCATGATTGTACTCCAACCGCATCCTCTGATATCGATTTTGAAGCAAATCGGTTCAGTAACAAAAAAGTTCAAGATGGCGGCGACTTTTTTTATATTTGACTTCAGAATCATGATTGGACTCCAACCGCATCCTCAGATATCGATTTTGTTGCAAATCGGTTGAGTAACAAAAAAGTTCAAGATGGCGGCGACTTTTTTTAATATTTGACTTCAGAATCATGATTGGATTCCAACCGCATCCTCAGATATCGATTTTGAAGCAAATCGGTTGAGTAACAAAAAAGTTCAAGATGGCGGCGACTTTTTTTAATATTTGACTTCAGAATCATGATTGGATTCCAACCGCATCCTCAGATATCGATTTTGAAGCAAATCGGTTGAGTAACAAAAAAGTTCAAGATGGCGGCGACTTTTTTTAATATTTGACTTCAGAATCATGATTGGATTCCAACCGCATCCTCAGATATCGATTTTGAAGCAAATCGGTTGAGTAACAAAAAAGTTCAAGATGGCGGCGACTTTTTTTTATCAACTTTTATCTCAGCTTGGCAGGCATAGCACTTGCACGGATTTATATACTTAGCACATGTTGTTCATTGTGTAAAGTTGCTTAGGAAGACCGCTAGGGGCGCCACTGTCAACCTTATAAAGTTTCTTCTGATCTCCGCTGATATAGAGACGGCAGCACTCAGACAACGATGATGAGCAAAGAATGAAAAAGTGATAAATTGTGGTCGATTCTCTAGGTTACACTGACTAAAATTACATGACAATATTAAGTTTGACAGCTCTTATACTGACGCCATAGATTCCATTTTCGAACTGACTTTTGAATTATTTTAATGTACTGATGAACTAATTCAAAAGTGAGTTCGAAAATGGAATCTATGGCAACCGCGTAAGAGCGTCGGAGCTAATATTGTCAAGTAATTTTAGTGCTTGTGTCCTAGAGAATTGTAGGATTCCAGTCCGTGAGGATCGAACTTGGATCACTTGTGTTACTCAGTGCTGGCCCAAAACGATAACAATCCGAGCCATTGCTGATACTAAGAACTGATTCGAATATTGGCATATGATCGTGCGGGCATTTACGTTGTATTGATTGTGCAGGTAATTTGGAATAATAATTGAAACAAAAAGTAAACTTTAGAAAAAACCGACTTCCACAAACACTATTTGATTAGATTGAGTTTAATACAAACTGTAACTCCTAATCCCCAATTGGGGAATTATTTTGTCAAATCCCATCTCAGTGCTACCCCTCGCTACTAAGGAACCTCTGTACAAAGTTTCATTGCTCTAGGTCCACCGGTTTAGGCTATGCGTTGCCTGCCCGTCAGCCACGCATTGTATTTGTACCTAGTATTGAGCAGGTCTGGTGGCCATATGTGGTCTTCATTATCAGTTCCGCATCACAATATCATTATGCTTATCATGAGTAAATACACGAGTTATTATGAATAATTGAAATAACCGGCCAAGTGCGAGTCGGACTCGCGCACGAAGGGTTCCGTGCCATTATCTATAAAAAACCGCAAAAAAAATATGTATGGGAGCCCCCCTAAATATTAATTTAATTTTAATTTAATTATTTATTTTTTTAAGTAAATAATATACTCAATATATTGTGAACATTTTAAGCGTCTACCTGCTACCATTATCAATATCGAGCAAAAATTAGCAAAAAAATCACGTTTGTTGTATGGGAGCCCCCCTTAATATTAAATTTCTTTTGATTTTTAGTATTTGTTGTTATAGCGGCAACAGAAATACATCATCTGTGAAAATTTCAACTGTCTAGCTACCACGGTTCATGAGATACAGCCTGGTGACAGACGGACGGACGGACGGACGGACGGACGGACGGACAGACGGACAGCGAAGTTTCAGTAATAGGGTCCCGTTTGGCACCCTTCGTGTACGGAACCCTAACAAAAAGTAAGCTAATACCCGATACTACGCCATACCCATATTGCAAATAGAAATTTGGCTCGGCAGCCATCTGGAAATGCAAAATGGACCCCTAATTCGTCACTAGAACCCTAAAATACCTCGAAAACCATACCCATATTACAAAATGAACTCCAAATTCAGATTAGCTCGATGGCACCATATTCCTAAAGGACTTGTCACAACGAACCTAATGAGATGAGTATGAGAGTAGATAAATAGTGTATGAACTAAACATGGTGTGAAACTACACATAACTAGGTTTAAAACTCTCGTGGGATACTATCAAAAACACCCACTCGTGTTTTAATACCCCTCATTATGGAACAGTTTCATAAACTACTATTTCAATCCTACTGACTACCAGTAAGACACCGTACTACCAATTTTCAGGAGTATCAAGACGAATCCCATAAATTTTTTAGGCCTTGGCTACTTTTGAGGAGGAAAAACCGTATTTTATTATGCCATGACGATGCCGCGTAGCAATTATTTTATGACTGACTTTTATTGAGACGAGCGACACAACCTCTCCCTTCGAGAGCCTAAGCGGTAATGCCTCCCGTCGCCTTCGCGCATACCCGCATGCAATTTATTTCAGCGCAAGTGATAAAATGAAGATTGATTCGAAATCGCCGATTAATTCTTAAATTTTAAACACTAAACTTTAAGATATTTCGATTACCTATTTTTAGACACAAGAATCAAACCAATATTCCTCGTAGAACTGCTGGAATAACTCGATTTAGGTAAAAAAGGACTATTCGTTTATATTTTTTTTCATATACTTTATGATGACAATAAGATCTTTTCAAACACTAAATTTTTAGGTAAGGGACTATTTTATAACATATATTTTTTCTGGATTCAGAAAGTGTCTCAATCTGCTGGAATAACTCAATCTGTTGGGCATTTTAGCTGGACGGGCGCCTTAAGATTTTTCAACCGACTTCAAAAAAAGGAGGAGGTTCTCAATTCGACCCGTATGTTTTTTTTTTTTTTCTATGTTTGTTACGCGATAACTCCGCCAATTATGAACCGATTTGAACAAATCTTTTTTCGGCGTATAGGTAATACCTCAAGGGTGGTCCCATTGACACCAGGTCAGGATCTGATAATGGGATCCTGGAGAAATCGAGGGAACTCTTCAAATATTATAGGCAGACCTATAGTGATTTTTGTGTTTTTCATAATAACTCGTGCAAATGCACATGGTAAGCATAATATTGTGATGCGGAACTGCTGATGAAGACCACATATGGCCACCAGATCTGCTCAATACTAGGTACAAATACAATGCGTGGCTGACGGACGGGCAGGCAACGCATAGCCTAAACCGGTGGACCTAGAGCCATGAAACTTTGTACAGGGGTTCCTTAGTCGCGTGGGGTAGCACTGATATAGGATTTGACAAAATTAATTCCCCAAGGGGGGGGGGGATAAGGGGTTACAGTTAGTATTAAACTCAATCTAATCAAATAGGGTTTGTGGAAGTCGGTTTTTTCTAAAGTTTACTTTTTGTTTCAATTATTTTCAATGACGCTTATATTATGGAACAGTTTCACAAACTACTATTTCAATCCTACTGACTACCAGTAAGACACCGTACTACCAATTTTCAGGAGTATCAAGACGAATCCCATAAATTTTTTAGGCTTTGGCTACTTTTGAGAAGGAAAAACCGTGTTTTATTATGCCATGACGATGCCGCGTAGCAATTATTTTATGACTGAATTTTATTGAGACGAGCGACACAACCTCTCCCTTCGAGAGCCTAAGCGGTAATGCCTCCCGCCGCCTTCGCACATACCTGCATGCAATTTATTTCAGCGCAAGGATAAAATTAAGATTTATTCTAAATCGCCGATTAATTGACCGAGCGAGCGAAGCGTCTCCGTTTCAGGTTTGGGCAAAAATGCTTTCGTATGTCTGTCCGGTTGTTCTCCTCTACAGGTCGCATTTATGAACCGATTCTCGTGAAATTTTGTGAGCAGGTTGGAAAAATAAATAGAATTTTTTACTCGAGCCAGTTTTTAGATTTTTTTCAAAATGGCGGAGTAATGGGGTTTGAAAATGTAAAAAAACCGATATTGCCCAATTGGCTTGACGGATTTTAACAAATGAGGTGTCGTTAGATTTGTGGAGATCGTGAGAGTGACACAGACCATATTATTTTAGTGAAAAGTCAATAGATTGTATTTCAAATCGTAAAATGTAGTTTACAAAGTTATTGGTGCGGCTACTTTCATACTGTATGTACGTAACCAGGTACATTCATAAGTTTGTGTGTGTTATTGAAAGAAAATTATTGTGTGTTAGCAGTTCAGCTTTCCCACCGACATACTCGCGAGGTCTACAGCTCAAAAAAGCCACTAGTTCTAAAATGTCAAACACTAAACTTTAAGATATTTCGATTACCTATTTTTAGACACAAGAATCAAACCAATATTTCTTGTAGAACTGCTGGAATAACTCGATTTAGGTAAAAAACGACTATTCGTGTTTTTTTCATATAGTTCCTGATGACTTTATGATCTTTTCAAACCCACATTTTTTAGGAAAGGGACTATTTATAACATATATTTTTTCTGGATTTAGAAAGTGTCTCATCTGCTGGAATAACTTTTTTAGTTGGGCATTTGAGCTGGACAATCACCTTAAAGTAATATTTAATGACCACCCTGCGTACCAAAAAGGAAGTTAACACACCCCTTCGCTAGAGTACAGAAGAGTTCTTGTCCTTGACAGTGGGTACCAAGACGTTAATGTCTATAGCAAAGGGATGAGAACTTGATTTCCCCTAATTTTAATGTCATTTTTTTTTCCTTTTCGGCCAGGCGAATGACAAGCTCTAGTCCGAAAGGTTAAGGGTATGAATAAGGCAGAACAACCTTTTGCAAAATTAATTGTTTCATGCAAGAACAAACGCTAGTTTTATAGCAATTCAGTAGGCCTAAACAAAGTTAATAACGCTATGAAAACGAAACGAATCGAAAACTCAAAATGTATGCGATTTGATATTTGGTGACGCTAGAGTAGCGTGACCAAACGTCAAATCGCATACATATTCTTAACGTTTCGTGCGAACGGTAAAAGTGTTTTGCATCTTGTCTACGGGGGATGGCCTTTCCCGATCGAGACTCTAGACTTGAGAGCCATTGAAATACGCATACCAAATGTCTCAATTGAATTTGCATGATCAAATGATCAAACCCTTGTCCAAACGTCTGGCGGCTGAGAACTTGAAACTATATCTGATAAAGTTATTGAGTTAGGTACCCGTTTCTTGGCGAAAGTATTTGAATTTAATATTATCGGTTTAATTAGCCGCCGTACTCAGGATGATTTCATGAACCATTAAAACGATTCTAAATTAGATTTTATATACAAATTCCTTTACATAGTACACCTTCAACATATTGACAGTATTGACACTATTTGGCACGTTGCGCTTGTAGTCCAGGAAAAGGGAACCAAAAAAGGGCAATTTTAGATCTATAGCACAGACAGGCCCTGCCTAATAATCATTAATTACCTACATTTTAAACTCTTACTAGGAAACCATCCAATGTTAAACCTCTATGTAACAGATTGTAATATGTCAAATAAATAATAATTATTATAGGCAATAAGCCGAACTATTTAGGGAGTTATAAAAAGCTTCAGGATTGTGTAGGGTCTGATCTCCTTAAAAAAAATCAAATAAATTTCTCCTATTTACCTGTGCCGCTGTAAAGTGGGTTGGTAAAGTTCCCTTTTATAAGTTTTCACTAATAACTCGAAAACCATTAAAAATATCAAGACAGTTACTTCTACATCAATTAGGTACTTATGTTAAATTTTGTACAAACCATGTCATATACATTTTTATTGTAGAAGCACACACACACACTTTAAGAGCGCAACGGGTCCAAATAGTTAATTAATGTAGAAGTAACTGTCTTGATATTGTAATGGTTCTTGAGAACTGGTAAAAGTGACCTTTTACACTCCACCACCACCCTAGTGGCACAGGTAAATAAGATGAATTTATTTGACTCTTTTCAGGAGACTATTTTCTCCCTTCTCTTTTCTTTTCTTCTTTTCTATTAATATAATATTTACTGTTGTGCACAATGTGCTCTAGTCTTCCTTTTAATAAATAATGCTCTCCATCCTAGGTTTTCTGGAAGAGATCTCTTTTTAGAGATAAGCTCGCCTTTGTACATGTTTTTTCCAATATTGAGTTTTCTGTGCAATAAAAGTTTAAAGGCTAAAGTATAAAGACCTGCCCCTACACAATCCTGTAGCTTTTTGTAACTCCGAAATACTTCCGATGATTTTCCTATTTTCAAAGCAGTTTTTAAGGTTTTTTTGGAGTCGGTTCGGTAGTTTAGGAAGACGTAGAGTGTTTTGATGTGACGGGACTCGACATCAAGTTACCAAATCTATCAATCTTGCAGGTTCGTATAGAGGCGCTGGCGGTGTCTGTACGACGCGTTTTGTTGCGTCGCGCTTTAGTGCTTTACGGCACGCCGATGTTGCTACTCTTTGAAGTCGCTGTTGAGGTAAAACTGTCATGATACCATCTCCTTCTCCTTTCTCTTCTTTTTTTTCACCTCCTTCATCTTCTACTTCTTCTTATTATAGTCTTCACAAAATAAAAGGCCCGTTTTGACAGTTCACGCCCATGAAGTTTTAACCCCTAATGCGTAGGTAATAAAAACCAACTGTTGCGTACAAGCAAAGCATTTAAGTTGCACCTAGGAAAACCGCTTCTATTACCTACGCGTTAGGGGTTAAAATTTCATGGGCGTGAACTGTCAAAACGGGCCTTTTATTTTGTAAAGACTTTATTATTCAGAGGGCGCTTGAGTTAGGTCTTTCTGCATGTCCTCTTCGCATTCAGGCTACCATTGTAGACAAATTCAAGACAAAGTCAAGGTCATTTAGGAAAGACAAAATTATATGTGACACAGACTGACTCAGTGAAGGCTTCGCATGCTTAAGCTTTACCGGCCGACATAAAAATTACAGTTCAGTTCAGTTCAAATTTTTTATTGACCATAAAATCATACATATTACTTAGTCAACGTCAATATAATATTAATATTTTTGTATACTACCGCCCGTTCGGAAGTTGTGGGCTTAGGGATGGAGCAAAGAAGGGCAAGAAACTCCCTCGTACCTCTTTTAAAATATCAGAGCCTTAAAAATACAATGTTATGTATTTCTACTTAAGTCTAAGGAAATACACCGAGGAGAGACGTACTGACTCAGTCCATCGCCCCTCTTTGGATTTCCGTGTAAAATATTCTTTTACACTGTAATAAGACTTCTTCAATAGGCCGTTTTTGACATAGTTTTTGAACCTCCTTTCTGGTAGGTCCGTTGCTTACATTACATTTCATATTGGCGGTTTTCGATATCGTGTTGGCGCTCCGTTAGGTTTGTGCCGCTGTTTTCTTATTTTGTTTTTTCCTCTATTATGTACTTTAAATGTTCATTTTATCCTTTCGTATACTGTCGTACAGGGTGTACGTGTGTGCCTCGAACTACCAGCCGGGGACGAGCGTGTGCCGATACGACGCTCTGAGGTAACTTACGATATAATAATCAAAAGTTGCTTCCTCTGTGTCTTTGTATTTGTCAATATTATATCCAAGACAGAAGCTGATACATGCTACTTACATAAATTCGACAGTAATGTAAGGAAGCGCCTTCTCTAACGTTCTTACAAAAAAAAATACTACCAAAAAATACCACCTTTTTAGAATATGCAGATGTTTAACATATTATTCATATTCATATTTTTTACTGCACAAAAAAAGTTAAATAATACATTGAAAATAAACATTTAAGTATAAGTGCAACGTAACGTCTTTTACTGTCACTAGATACTTTTATTAGAGCCACGAAACAGTGTTTTGGCTCTTCTTAAGTGTCAGTTTTAAGCGCTATTGGCCATGCATGCCTCATGATATAAATCCAAGTCTTCGCTACATACTCGTATTATACGATATCGTATTATCATATTATTTCAATGCTCAATCGTATGTTTCATATACCTACCTAACGTCATGCATGACTCATGAAAAACATTCATGCCATATTTTTTACAACCAGCGAGAAAACGAGGAAAGCTGCCATTGTCACTATGGGTGCTGCTGCCATGATTGTGACGAGCCAGAAAATCCAGCTGCCGTGTTTGCGAACGAAGACGCTCTACGGAAAAGAAATAAAAGTAAATCAAACCTTCACCTATTACACCTTCATACATTTACTTTCTGCTAGGTATAGGCGTCTTCTTTACCACGCCATTTACTCCAGTCCTGGCTCTCCCGCATCCACTGCCTACAGGTCAGTGTTTTAGACCTGGCACGTTGAAAGAACTATTGGACTTTGGAACGAACTTCCCAGTGCTATCAGGGACAGTCCTTCACTCAACATTTTTAAAAAACGCTTGAAGGAACACTATCTTTCTCTACCTTAATATACCTTAGTATCTATTTATATATAATATTTTGTTTTTTGTTTTTATCTGTATTTATGTATTTATTAGTAAGTAGTCTATTATTTTAATATTTATCGTTGTGCACTTATGTAGGTCTACCTTTTATTAAATTATCCTCTCCATCCTAGGTTTGCTGGAAGAGATCTCTTATTAGAGATAAGCTCGCCTTTGTACATGTTTTTTCTAATATTAAGTGTCTGTATTATGTTTTCTGTGAAATAAAGTATAAAGTATAAAAAGTATAAAGAACTCACACTAATGCAAAGTCACATACATACATAACAGGTCGGGTAAAAAGTCTTTTCGTATTTTGTATGTGTATATTTGTAACTAAATATCTTTGAATGTATTAATTGTATCTGCTGGTTTTGATGTCGATAAAAAGTTATATTTCAAAAAAGGAATAAGTATAATAAAATATAATAAAAAAAATCATTTGTTTTTCTTTATGTCAAAATGAGTGAATCTAATGGATAAATTCAGTACATTTTAAAGATTTAGAAAATAAAAGGTAGACATGCAACGATGGCCGTGAAGAAAAAAATATGTTTATGAACATAATACAGTGTCAGTAAAAGTAGCACAAAGTTGGTTTAAGCCACAGATGGAGGGTGATCTGTGGTTTAAGCGCTTTCAATCCGGAATTTTTTAAGTCAAAGATGCACCATTTGTTCGAGCTGTTACGGTCTTCATACAAAATACGAAGAAACTTTTTACCCGACCTAATACATATGCCTTTTTCCCGGAAGAGGGGTAGGCAGAGACTAAAGACCTCCACTTGCTACGATCCTGGCATACATCCCTCGCTTCCTCAACATTCATAAGTCTCTTCATACATGCTCGTCAGTTACGGGCAGAGACTATATATCCAATTGACTGCGCCTGCGGGGGAATGCGGCTCGCCCAAATGTTCGCATACGCAACCTATGTACGATGACGGACCACCAGACAGTTTCGCAGCGGCTGACCAATCACAGCTCTTTTACCTCGTCCCCCGCCGCCGCCCGCAAATTGGTGAGTTGTGCTTCAATTTTTCAAAGGAAAATGTATCTTTGCGCTCTCCACTGGATAAGTGTTCCCTGGTTACGGGTTGCTTACTTCTTAATTGCTTCTTCTTTAATTCATAGTGAGATTGTCAGAACTACTGGATTCCCCCCGAAACACACACACATACACACACACACACACACACACAAACAGTGCACATATTACTGTATACTGTACCCACCTTTAAGCACATAGATGTTTACTCTCTTTTTCTAAGTTACTTGCTTACCTGTCTCTTTGAAGTACTCTCTCACCTGTCCTTATTTGACTATTTACATAGTGAAATCCTTAATTGGCCTATATATTTAATTTATATTCTTGTTTATTTTTTATGTACAGCTTTGGATTCTCGTTCAATAAATAAAATAAAATAAAAAATAACATAAAATAATGTTTTATTTTTATTTTTTAGTTAGGTATCCGATGTGATGTGAAACAAAATATTGCTCGTTCTGAGAATGACCCGTGGACCTTTCGAAACAGATATCATTATTTATTATTACAAAATCGGCTCAACCCAACAACAGATAGTTGTTTATACATTGTGTGTTTATACTCAGTCTGAGTTGTTAAGTAAATATTGAAGGCTGACCGAGGCAAAGGCACGAAGTTTATTAATTAAAGTTAGGGATAAGTCCGCCGTCTAGCCAGACCTAGATAGTTGGGAGATGAGCGGCCGCTGCTGATATTTAGCCGCTTGATGTCACATTGCTGCAACCGCAGAGATTTCTTGAAAATCGATTTGTAATCATGTCCCCTCCCCTTTTATTATTATACTAGCTGACCCCGCAGACTTCGTACTGCCTCAATTTAATATGAACTTTATTGAATAGCAATAAAGTTCAAATTGACTCTAGAAAACGTTTGTATGGGAAATAGAAAAGGGCTGTTTTTATGGTTTTCCCGGAAATTATTCGATTTTTTCTCGCCTTTTAAACCTTCCCTAGACCTCCACGAACATTTCAAGACTAAGATAAGATAAATCCGTTCAGCCGTTCTCGAGTTTTAGTGAGACTAACGAACAGCAATTCATTTTTATATATATAGATATAAGTATTTATATCTAGTGTCCCTATAAACTTACTG
Source organism: Argyresthia albistria (assembly GCA_963457715.1). Lineage (NCBI taxonomy): Eukaryota > Metazoa > Arthropoda > Insecta > Lepidoptera > Argyresthiidae > Argyresthia > Argyresthia albistria. Next base: position 8,476,041 of record OY735266.1, on the reverse strand, counting down.
TTAATTTAACTTCAATTTACTTCCACCACATACTGCATGTTCCATTTATTTTTATACAAACTGCATAATTATGTATATGTATACAGTACACCGTTTGCCAAAGTAAATCCTGTACCTGGAATTCGTAAGTCAAAGATCTGGGCCTCACGATACAGGTCTAACCTAGTGTGAGGGCCGCCGGTAATCCATGTCATTCCTTATGGCCGTTCTACACTCTCGCCGAGTGGTCTCGTGATGTCTCGGGCGAGAACTCTCGCCCGAGAGGCCTGCCACGAGAGGTGCCCTCTACACTCTCACCGCTTCTAGTGCAATGCTCTCGGGCTCCTCGCGAGACATGCCGAGACCCTTTGACTCGGGCCCAAAAACCGCCGCCGGAGCGAGAGCAGGCGAGACATCACGAGACACCCCGAGCGCGGCGAGAGGTACCCTCTACATTCTCCGTCTCGGCATGTCTCGTGTTGTCTCGGCGAGAGTGTAGAACGGCCATTATAAATTACGCATCTAGTTAATAAGTGAACCTGTATACCCTTTTTGTTAAATAAACGATTTATCTTATCTTATCATCCTGAGTTGCACGAAAATATTTTGAAATTAAAGGTTGTCAAGAATCTCATAGGATCGTAGTTTGTTTTTGATGATAACGATATTATGCTTCATGTTTCATGCAACTCATGGATAGACATGGATTAAACATTTATCGTATGTAATGGCACATACATTGTTTCTGGCTCCTAATTTGAATACTCTGTGTCGTGGGAATGGAAACAGTGACGTCGCACTGATATAAACCATAGAGTAACTCCAAGACTTGGGAGTTTTGATCCTCCCCCCCCCCAGGCACGTTTCAAACCCGGGATCTTCGCTTGGAAGGTAGATCTTTAAACGGCACCGCTTACGGTCTCAAACATAATCACACATACGCACATTCGCACATTATAGTAATTTTATTTTTCTTTGTTTCTACCTTACCCTATCTATTTTTTTATTGCCCTGTTTCGTAATTGGCATTTTATGTATTTAATATTGATTGCATCATTTATTTTCATAGGCTGTGAAATGGCAAATAAACAAATGAAATGAAATAATCGTAAATAGGCAATACATGGCGTGGCATAAAGGCAACATAAGCAACTTGTAAAGGTTAATTTTTTGACGACCTCTGTGGCGCAGCGGCTGCGTATCTGCCTACCTTGCGAGAGGCCCCGGATTCCCGGCTGGGGACATGTTTGTGATGTCGCTGTTTCTGGTTCCAACGACACAGAGTATGTGCTTGTATATAAATGTAGTGTTATGTTGTTATTTACACGATGCCATTTTTAAAAGCGTATGGTTCATCCTGGTCATTAGTTCTCACGTTCTCACACTCGCGGTCGCTCGATCGATCGATCAAGATCGCAATACGCAGTAGACAGGTTTTAGTTTTTTATAAATAAATATCTTGTCTAACTTCATCTTGATTTTGACAGATTGGATATGCCGTTGCCGCAAGGTATGGAAGACCTTACCTCAGGAAATTGGAAGCATATATGAAGGAATTGAGATTGGTAAGTATGCATCGCAGCTGGTTTCTCTACCTCCAATTACGGATTTTTGTGTTACAGATGACACGTGAAGCTGTAGCACAGAAGAGATAATAGTACTCCGTACAGAACGGCCACTCCCTTCCCCGCGCTGATTCAGATACCGCACCCCACCCCTGGCGTCAAAGGATTGGTTAAAAGGATCAATAGACAGGGCGTATACTAAATATCGCTGCATTTGCCGCGCCACCAGAGCCCTGGCAAAGTTTACGAACACATTTGCACGTATACAAACATCATTTGGTTATGTAGTAGTAATAGGTGATTATTTTCCGAGCGTTCTATGGAGTGTCCGAGCTGTGGCTGTAGGTCCCGGCTATTGGCACTTGGTAGTAGTAGTTTTCATCAACCCGCACTGAACCAGCGTGGTGGAGTATGGGTCAATCTTACTTGTATCGTCGATGTATTCTATTATGTTCTGTTAACTCAGGCCTGTGCCCCTCGGTGTGGATATTAATATTCTCCCTTTATCATTGTAGTGAAATCACCACCAGCTACCGTAAAGGTCTGTGCATGTTATGCGTGTGGTAGACCGATTCTAGGCCCTCCGCCGGACCCACCAGCAATCATCTTCACTCGAGTACCTGTGCATACCGGTAAATATATGATATTTCATATCAACAAGTTTTACAAAATAAATAATGTATAAAGGCGAGCCTATATCTAATAAGAGATCACTTCTTGCAAACAGTAATAGAGATTTCATAATTTCTTTATTGCACACAAAAAAAGTTAACAAAACACGGTATAGGTAATATAAAGTGTTAAATGGCTAGCTGTGATATAATACCATTTAATCAAAGACAAAGAATAGACTTAGGTCCTGAGCTCACACTTACAGAGTCTTCACGGTTGATGTGGCTGTACAACTCTGGCTCCATACCGGCAAAGTGGCGCACCTGTCTGAGAATATACGCACGTCCGTCCGACTATCTACGCAAACGGTTGCTGGGTGACTTTGGAGGTGAGCAAGTACGGTATTTTGAGAGGCCTTTTCTCTGATGGAATGTCAGAGGCAAAGTTGCGCCCTGTTATTAAATGCTTCATTTTGTTAGACAACGGATTTTGTAATCGCCGTAGCTGTGGAAATATGAAGGACAATCGAAGACTCATTTGACCAGATTCTCAAGATTTTAAAGATACCCCTTTTCAAATCTTTATTTTAGTCCTTTACCGAGAATGCAACCAATCCAATCGGTAGAACGTGCAATAGGGCGCATAAGTCTCCCGAAGGTTCTATTTTGATGGACAAGTTCTCTCTAACCATGGAATTCATTAATGTGTAGAAAAAATCACAAAGTGGTTTAAAGAAACAAATACCATACCAAACATAGAAGTCACATTTACAGATTCAAGATCGGAATCAGGTCCAGGTCTTCAAATCTGGTGTGATCCGGCTGAAGGCACCCTTCTTGCTGGTGAACGAATACCGCTGAATATCACTCTGCTTGCTCGTAGACCTGGTGTATACCGAGATCAGCTGCTTGTACAAGTAATAATTATTTCCTTATACCTGATCCATAGGGTTGGCACACCTTGACAGGTCATCACACGTAGATGGAGTGTTGGGCTACGTATGCGTATAGTACCTACGTATGTAGTAATAGTAATAGTTTGTGACACCGCAAACGTGGGTCCAGCACTAGAGAATTCTGTAGATAAAACTCATTTGCTTGATCATCATTTAGCTGTACCATCATACACCATCGTCGTCATGATTTGTTAGCTCATACAGCTCTATTATTAGCTGTTGATAGCTCCCTGTTTGTTACTCAATTTCAATATTACATGCATAGATTTGCTATAAATACCACTAACATGTTGAAAGATTGAGATTTCAATGTCAGTCACTTGGAAAAAGGTAAGTTTTATTTTTATTTTTTATTTTTGAAACGGGATTGTCTTTTTGTTCCAAGGACATAATCTGCATTTTTACCTTATTGCGTACTGAATGTGTTCATTATAATTCAATAAATATGTCATATTCAGGTGTTGCGAGTCCAGCCAATGGTGTTCGATGTCTGGGTGGAGATTGTGGGGACGCAACTGCGATTGATCACCCTACCGACTTCCTCTGGAGATGACCAGTCATACACTCTTTGGTAACGGTATTTTTCATCAACATCATCACTTTAAAAGATCTATTATCAGATGTTTTGAGCAGCAATCCAAGATACACCTACAGTCATGATTAAACATCCGATTTTGTAGCGGCAGACACAGCGTAATGCCGTATGGACTAGGTTTTGGGACATGCCGTTTTGTCCTTTTCTGAAACTAGTGAATAAAACTAGGCCTTATCGAAGGTCACATCTGAACATTTTCTTTCAGGCTTTCGACAACAGACCCTGAACGGACGTTGCGTGCTCAGAACGTGTCAGGAGCGACGCTGAACATACAGGCGTATATTTTTCGGGAACATGGTCAGACCATTATAGCATACGTTGTTTTTCTTAAGGTTGAATTGAGTGAAGACTTTAGGAAAAGATTTATAGCTCCATAATTGACAACCTTTCATTTTGATAAGGTACTAAAATTAGAAAACCATTTCGAGATTTAAGTGTTCTGAGCTCTTAGATATTTTTTCAGAATTATTAGATCAGTAATTTAAAAGTTAAATAATAAAAACTGAAATGTTGTCCAAATTATCAATGTCAGGATTTATGCCATGTGTTCCATAGGCTAGATATAAATAAAAAAGCAACTGTCAGTCATCATCTGTCATCTAAATTTTGTCACTGCTGGTTGTCAACTTGTCACGAAGTTGCACAACAACAAAAGAGTATTTACACATATTGACAGTGCGTTCCGCGACATCGCCGTCAGCGCCATAATCGAATACAGCGTCTAAGATGCCATCGTTTGTATCGCCAAAAGCCCAAAACTGACTCGGACTGTAATCGATTTTGGCGTGACTCGGAACAGGGGGTGATATTATGACAGAATAATGACATTTTAATTTTTTATTGATGCAATGACGGGCAAAAGTTCAACGTTTTATAATCCTGACATTGTACTTACGCCCTTTTAGAATGAGTAACTCTAAAAATCTTGAATTATAACTTAAAAATAAGAATAAACACTAAAATAAAAAATACGGGTCCCATCGTTTCCCATCTATTTTCGTATGAGATAATAAAAAGAGCTCCTATTTTTTTTGAAATATTATCAATTGACGGGCTTAATGAACAAGCCTCTTACCTCTTACACTTTGGGTAGAAAAGAGCGTGATGCTGTGTCGACATGGTGAATTGCGTTACTAAGAATGCAATTTCTTTTGTTTTATAGACAGTCCAGAGGATAAGATGCCATTTCGACTGATGTATCGCTTCATCGACCTTAAGCCCTTGACATGCCCTTGCACTGCAGTGAAAGGTTATTTTGTTATTAACTATGAGTGTATGGTCCGAGGATATGATCACGTCGAGTATGGGATCTCATAGCATGCAGTTGCCACAAGGCCATAAAGACTGGCGCTATAGAGAAGATTGCGATGATGATGATAAATGCACATGTCAGAGTACTCGTTCGTCCGTATCTCCAGCCTACCCCCATATCGAGAAGTTCAAATTGATGAAAAACAACAAAAGATCGTGGTCGTGGTATTTTGTGGACGCTGGACGTATCAGTCAGTAGTTTACCCTTCTTTATCACCACTTAGGAGCCTCCAACTGGCAATTTGAAAAGTTTACTGATGGAGATCATCGTAGTCGTTTCTGTATCTAGTGTGACGTATACAAACGATAACCTCTGTACGTAGCTCCGAAATATCTTAGCATTAATTTGTCTTTTAAGAGACGGATAAACAGTCAGATAACTTTATTTGACACTTCATGTACTTGTGAAATGTTAAGTCAGATGGAACAGACAGATAAACGCTATCTGAGGATGGAAAGATCGACACTTAGGCAACAAACAGTCGCTTACTAACATAGATTGATTGCCTATACTTCTTACCCTAAGACCTGGAATACAATCAATGAAATAAGATTTGTCAGTTTTTGTTTGTGAATAAAATACCTACCATGAGCTATTTAAATCGTATTTCTCCTGTATTTTAAAGCTAGGAGTGAGTGAGACCAAAAATATCTACATTATTTATGTATGTTTTGGACCCACATTCCAAGGTGGGGTACCTTAGTTTGAGGCCAGCAGTAATGTGTAAGCTAGTAGTTTAATGGTTTATGTTTATTTTACAGATAGTTCCTGTCAATTCTCAATCGGAAGAAGCGAGTCAACCGAAAGTGTTGCCACCGAGATGGCCACCAGTGTTGAGGTGTTTTTAACTCCAGATGCCGGCTATGAAGACCACAAACACTTTCAGGTAAAAATATTCATCTTGAGCCAATATCCATCTTTAGCCATTATACTATGCCATCAGGAACAAGTTCTATCTGGAATTTACCTGATCATCCCGAAACTGAGGTTACCTTGATATCTTCATAGCCATCCCATATAAATTTGAATTAGTATAATGGATTAGTATAATATTATATTATAGTATCTGTATAGCGAGCTGTAAAAGAAGAAATTACTTTTTTTTTTGATTTGTTGATGTTTCACAGCATGAATTAAAACAATAAAAATAACAATAATATAAACAGGTAGTGCCAGTTACGAAACACATTCATTTTGAATGGGTATTTAAAGACCCAGTACCTAATGAAGACATGTATAAATCTACCTATATATACTTTAATTTGTCTCTGCCACAGTATTTCATCTTTTTAGTCTCTGGAGAGGGAGGGGGAGATATCTATAACTAGCGTTAGTGGCCTCAATGAATTAAGAAAAGAAAGTATAAACTCTATTTTTGAAGTAAATTATCTGAAGTAAAATACTTTTCTAATTCATTTTACTCGCCCGGTGTCTTGCATTTGTGAATTTGAGAGATACCTTTTCTATTAGGTGGATCCTTTCACGACCGTGTTGCCCCCTGGTGGTGTGGGGGCGTGGAGCGTTAAGAGTATACGTCAGGCCGAGCCTCCGCCACCCGCCAGGCTCTTGCTTCGTATTCAGTTGGAGGAATCGGAGAGGTAATGTAGATAGGATTATCGATAACTAGGGAGCACTTGTCCAGTGGAGAGCGCATAGATACATTTTCCTTTGAAACACAACTCACCAATTTATGGGCCGGCGGCGGGGGACGAGGTAAGAGAGCTGTGATTGGTCAGCCGCTGGGAAACTGTCTGGCGGCCCGTCATCGTACATATAGGTACCGCCATCCACGATGACGCGTGACGTAGCTATTTGCATCTTTGTCTTTCAGCAGAGTGCCCGGATGAAAGAGAAAGATGCAAATAGCTACGACACGCGTCGTCGTGGATGGTGGCACCTATAGGTTGCGTATGCGAACGTTTGTTGATTACAACAAACGTTTGGCGAGCCGCATTCCCCCGCAGGCGCAGTCAATTGGATATAGTCTCTGTCGATAACCGACCTTCTCGCTCCGACGTCTGTTTTTCTCCACTGTAAGTATTTTCTGGTCCTAATGAGACTTTACGTGTTTAAAATGGAGTAATGGTTGGAAGAAACAGCATTAGGCAGCAGCAGGATTAGGACATCGTTGTACACGTAACAATTGAAAATGGACATGGCGTTGCAATAACTGAACTCTAAATATAATAGCAATAGCAATCAATCAAAATAAATTATTGTTTTTACGAATGATCCCAAACTTGACAGGGTTGCGTCTTTTGCTAACAGAGTTCCCATGGCCACCTTCCGGCTCCATCATCAAACCATGGACTTGATCCAGGTACCTCACCAAAGTTCTCGTCAAGACGATTAAAATGAGCCCAAACTCGATAAAGTTACGTCGTCTGGTAACAGAGTTCCCATGGCCACCTTCTGGGTCCATAATCAGACCCTGGACCTGATCCGGGTACCTCACCAAAGTACTTAACAATATGAATCAAATGAGCCCAAACTCGATAGGGTTGCGTGTTTTGGTAACAGAGTTCCCATGGCTACCTTCCGGCTCCATCACCAGACCCTGGACCTCATCCGGATCCCTCACCAAAGTACTTGTCAAGACGAATCAAATGAGCCCAAACTCGATAATGTTGCGTCGTTTAGCAACAGAGTTCCCATGGCCACCTTACGGCTCCATCATCAGACCCTGGACCTCATCCGGGTACCTCACCAAAGAGCTTCTCAAGAAGAATCAAATGAGCCCCAACTCGATAGGGTTGCGTCGTTTGGTAACAGAGTTCTCATGGCCACCTTCCGGCTCCATCATCAGATCAGCTCAAAGTCACAAAAATATTGCATTGTCATCCAACTTATATACGTATTACGTGTGCAAAATTTCAGCTCAATCGGATCACGGGAAGTTAGTAGGTCAAAAACATACAAAGATACAAGTGAAGCTAATAATTATAAAAGCATGTCAAAAATAAAATAACCTTATTGGGCTATATTGATAGAATCCTAAATCTTGCAGAGAGTGGCAATTTGAAGTCTAGCCACAGATCTAGCCAAAGATCTAGCTTTAATCTTCTTCAGGTTTAGCTTATAATGTTGAAGGGAACCTCCACCGCTAATATACCTACCTATAAGTAATATAGAACATGACAAGAACTACGTGTACCCATAGCATAGTATGACGCAGCCAACTGGCTTAGTTCATTAAATATTCCCCTGTAGCCTATTCACAAGAGCCATACGATTAAATAAATAAGTATAAATAGCAATACACAAAGTGATCACGACTTCGTTTTGCAGCCACGATTGGTGGAAGCCTACACCTGGCGTGTACGTCGTCGACCTGCGTGTGACGTCACGCACGCCTCGCTTGCAGGCGCCGCGGTGCGTGCGCATGCGACTGTGCGCCTTGGACCTGCCGTGCGGTGACGTCATGAGGTGGGCTGATATCAATCTACCAGCCCAGCATTCACCCACTGCTGGGTATAGGGCTCTTCTTTAACGGCGCCATCTTCACCGGTCCTTAGCCTCCCGCATCCGCTGCCTACCAGCTAATGCGATCGTGTGATCCGTCCATCTGGCCGAAATGCAATGTGACATTAACCTTCCCGCGAGTCCGTGAACATAATATGTCCGTGACTTTGACAGTGTCAGTGGGTACCAACCAAGACGTCAATTAATATCTATATTGCAAGGAAATGAAAACTGAATTCTCCCTAATTTTAGTGTCAAATATTTTTATGTTTCGGAAGGAGAAGATAGGAGAAGAACGGAAAGGGTTCATAATGCAAAATAAGAAGCTAAAGAGTCTGTTGCGTTAAAAAATGTGGGGCCTTAGGGTTATATACCCGAAGGATGCCAAAAGGGACTTACAGCTAAGCCGCCGATTTCCATTCGTCCAAGAAACGTGTTTATTTTGTACTTTTTTCAGAAGCCTTCTTGTGGGAGTCTGACTCGCACTTGTCTGATTTTTCTATGTCTCTGATGTGATATTCATACTGTGTGTACCCATATTTTAAGGGGTCAAGGACAAGTCAACTAAGTATTTCGACATAAGCTAGTTACATAAAATCTTATGTGAATTTTCCACAGCAAAAGCGCTGGAATCAATCACACACGGACAACCCAATCTAGGATCATAAATAATACATACCATCACTCAACCTCAAAAGTTAGTCCTCTCGATCGTCTTCAAACGTTCGCTGGCTCTATTATAGAAGCTGTGATTTACGTGATATCTCGGGATCTTTGGAAATGGAAAATGTTGGATACAAGCGTCGTCGTCGTCGTGTAAACCGTTTGATTTGGTCGTTAGATAAGATGGATGCTTCCAATACAAGGTCACTTTTAATTAATTGACCTCGGTGAATTACCCATTATTATGATTCATGGAGACTCTGGTAATTTATTTATCAATCAAATGCAAAAAACAACAAAATTGTGACCAAAAATAAATAAATAAATTTCTTTGACATGATGACAAACAGATATCTTAATACAGAAAAATCTCTTACTCGATTTAAGATTTCGTTCAGACAACACTATATCTGCAGAAGTCAGGTGCCTGATTCTGTCCCGGAGAGCACCCGCGACCGCGCACTTTAACTTTACCTTTTTTTTTGTATGACGTAAATCGGCTAAGTCTTATGATAATCGTAATTTTTATTTATTTTGTAGTTTATCTTTTATATTAAACTTTTACATATTTCTTTATCTTTGTATTGTAGGTGCTATATTCAATATTCATATTATGAATATTTTTATTAAATAGTTTAAACTCATTTCCTTTTGAGTTATTTATAGTATGTAGTTTTGTTAACACCCACCCACACACTTACTTACTCACTCACTCTCTAATAGGTACCGACAGAATATCAGCGTTGCAGAATCTCCTGGAGGTCCTGTATGTAACACATGCTGAGTCGGAGCCGTTTCGCTGTTGCGGTACACACTTCACGGCGCCGTTCTGCCCGATCTTATTTTTACTGTTCTTTTTGTCATGTGTATATTTTAGTTCCTACTTGTTTCTGTTTATAATTTGTTATTGCTGTGTTTTGTGTATTGTGACAGTTGAATAAATGTGCTTTCTATTCTATTAAGTAAATGTAAATGTAGCCCATTAATGTCCCCACCGAGGGGCACAGGCCTTTACCCGGATCCGAGTAAGATTGAGCCATACTCCACCACGCTGGCTCAGTGCGGGTTGGTGGAGGGGTTTTACGACTACTACATACTACGAAGTAGTGATAGCAGCCGGGACCTACAGTTTAACGTGCCATCCGAAACACGGAGTGTCCGAAATTAATCATCTCATTGGTACATGGTCAGCACCGGGATTCGAACCTGCATCTCCTGCGTGAGAAGCAAGGTGAAACCCACTAGACCACGGAGTACTTTCTATTCTATTCTATTCTAAAAATCTTGTACAAAGGCGAGCTCATCTCTAATTAATAAGAGATTTCTTCCGGAAATTGTTACCGGCTTGACTTGCTTCCGTCGTCGGTCGTTAAGTAAGATGGATGCTTCACTAAATAATGTCAGCTAATGAAGGCATGACTGACGCGCGCGCCGCCGCCGCCGCGAGCATAAATCACCTAAAGCGGTTGGTTAGTGACACTGATATAATGCAGGCGCCAGATAAAGCCAAAAACATTTGTTCAGAGTAGGTATAGCTTTTTTTTCCACCTCTTAAGAGACCGGTGACCGCGTAAATTTCTCATACAAACATAATACAAAAATGATTTGAATTTGAGAAATAGTTTAACGTATTTAGACTGTTAATCGGATTTATACACTGTTTACGCAGGTTCCTGGTCTGTATACCAGGGTTCCTCTTCAACCCATTTAAAAATATTTTTAAGCAGTTTGAATAAGAACCTTGGTATATGACCAGGAACCTGCGAAAACACTGTATTAATCCGATTAACAGTTTAAATGCTTTGAACTAGTTCTCAAATTCAAATCATTTTTGTATTACGTTTGTATGGAAAATTCACGCGGTCACCGGTCTCTTAATATATAATTGAAACAAAAAGTAAACTTTAGAAAAAACCGACTTCCACAAACCCTATTTGATTAGATTGAGTTTAATACTAACTGTAACCCCTTATCCCCCCCCCCCCCTTGGGGAATTAATTTTGTCAAATCCTATATCAGTGCTACCCCACGCGACTAAGGAACCCCTGTACAAAGTTTCATGGCTCTAGGTCCACCGGTTGAGGCTATGCGTTGCCTGCCCGTCAGCCACGCATTGTATTTGTACCTAGTATTGAGCAGATCTGGTGGCCATATATGGTCTTCATCAGCAGTTCCGCATCACAATATTATGCTATGTGCAGTTGCACGAGTTATTATGAAAAACACAAAAATCACTATAGGTCTGCCTATAATATTTGAAGAGTTCTCTCGATTTCTCCAGGATCCCATCATCAGATCCTGACCTGGTGTCAATGGGACCACCCTTGAGGTATTACCTATACGCCGAAAAAAGATTTGTTCAAATCGGTTCATAATTGGCGGAGTTATCGCGTAACAAACATAGAAAAAAAAATAAAAAAAAAAACATACGGGTCGAATTGAGAACCTCCTCCTTTTTTTTGAAGTCGGTTGAAAATGAGACAGATGATGGCTATTTATGAGCTTTGAAACGTGCAATAGGAAGGGAAAGTGGTACAGCGACTAGGATAATTAATTAAAAGCCGGAATAAGGAAAAAAATAACTACTTTGTACTTTATGATTATTCGTGAATCCAACTTGGTCAAAGTTAATTCCCCTGATCATGTGCCTTACTGATTAAGTTAACAAATTGGTAAAATCAGCCTCGTGATTGGCTGAAACTGATTTAACCAATTCGATAACTTAATTAGTGCCCAGAAAACCGGTCGTTAATCGCTTTAAAGGTTCTGCTAAGCCCCCAGGGAGGGTTCTCGGATACTTTACCGCCTAGCAGAGACAATATATCCAATTGACCGCGCCTGCGGGGGAATGCGGCTCGCCGAACGTTAGTTGTATTCAACGTACGCAACCTATGTACGATGACGGGCCGCCAGACAGTTTCGCAGCGGCTGACCAATCACAGCTCTCTTACCTTTACTTTATACTTAACTATTGCACAAAAACAGAGTACAGACACTTAATAAAGGGAAAAAAATGTACAAAGGCGAGCTTATCTCTAAAATAAGAGATCTCTTCCAGCAAACCTCGTCCCCCGCCCGTAAATTTGTGAGTTGTGTTTCAAAGGAAACTGTATCTATGCGCTTTCCACTGAATAAGTGCTCCCTGCCGCCTAGGTATCCACCATTTATATATATATATATATGGCTAGATAACCGGAATAACCCGTTTATCTTTCCACAGGGTGCGCAAGCCTATCATTGTCAGCAACAGCGGCAACGGCGCCATGACGATCACAATGCGCACCAAAGCCCCCTGGTCACTCTTGCAGTACGGTGACGACATAATGCCACAATACGTCACGCAAGAAGCGGCAACGGCACGGCTACGGCACGAGTGCGGCGCTGGGTGCCGTTGCCGTGGGGAACCTATTAGGGCCGAGGAGATGAGTGTAGTGTTGCCGCCTACTTCTTCTATCCGGGTGAGCGTATTACATAATAATTCGCCAAGTTAAAAACTTAAAAAAAAACCGACTTCGAGACCTATTATTCAATACTATACTAACTAAACTAATTAAAATGGTGTGTTTGAAAATGGAATCTGTGGCCACCGCGCAAGAGCTGTCGGATTTGAAGGTAGTCAGTTTAGTGCCTTTAGTTCCTCTAGTTTAGTGGTTTTGACACCTCAAGAATAGCCCACAGTGACAGGGGACTAGCCAAAGTGCGGAGTAATTATGTGTCAGATGGTTCATTACTTTGGAACAAGCGACAGAGATCACGCATAAACCACGTAGGTTTCCGTGATCGCTCCGTAAACGTTTAAAAAAAAACATTTTGTAACATGGATAATAAAGAATAAAAATGAAGATTTCCTCACTAAGTTTTCCATCACCGTTGGAACGTCCGTCGCTCGAATATCGAATTGAGATAATTACCATAACTCTTTAGTACATGGTCAGCAACGGGGTTCAATCCTGCATGGATGCGTTCAGGTTCTATTGGGTTTCGATAGCGTGAAACCCAATAGACCCTTATTATTATATGTTACTAATTTTTGGTAGAAAATAAATGGGTTCAAGAATGATTTAGTTCATTCTAATGTCTCCATATAGAATGATAATGATAGAATTGATAAGAGAGCTAGTAGTGCTAGTGCATATAGCTTGGCGGCCCACTCATTTATTTGCGAATAATAAGTAAGAAAAATTAAGCATTTGCAATAGAATAACTCACAAACAAAAACGCGTGTAGCACCGTACACGTGTTAGAAGTAAAACTTCTGTAGCTAGATCATTAAGTGGTACCTATACTATACACCTATACCTACCTATACTAAAAGAGATTTAAATTTCCAATTTTGAGATCCAATCTCTGCTTCAAGTTACTTTTAAGTTTCAGACGTCCGATTATTTGAAATTATTTTATACTTGTACTTACTTTTAATACGTCATGTCATTTTATTTCCCACCATTCCTTATCTACAATTTTTCGCGCTCGTGGTGATATACTTAACTCATTCAATAGTGTCACTACTATTTGCATCTCGCTCAGATTATATACCATCTGACGTCACGTCTTTAAGCCGTCTCGCTCAAATGTATGCATTGCTTTGCTTGTTTTAGAAATCCATATCGACCCGTGTGACATTGATGAAACTCTTTTCTTACAAACTGTATGGATCGCATCGCACAGCTGTCAAACATAAGTTCCGGTTCCAACAAAGAGGTTTTTTGTTTGTCCCAGCCAGCGGCGGCGGCGGCGGCGGCGGCGCCATCTTGGCCATACCGGAAATCAAGAACTCGTGGAAGAATGCTTAAAATAATTTTTATTTGTTAACGTTTCATCAGGTTTTTCTCTCACTAATTAACATTCTTTATTGTACGAATGTATTATTATCTTATCTGATTAGTTAAAAACCGTATTGAAAATAGTTGCGGTTTTAAAAGTCTTCAGCCGACCCTGACGTCACCGATTCCAATTTCCGTTACATTTCTTAGCCACTCGTGATAGCACCCGGCTTGTAACAATTGAAAAGCAAATATATGAATAACCCACAGTTGAGAGGTTAAATAAATTTTACCCCCGTGCCCCAAGAAGTTTTACTTCAAAAATGTGGGCTCAATTTGCTTCTGACATCTCAAATGGCAAAAAGCGTAATGCTTTCAATGTCATATTACATTGTGACAAATATTTATTACAAATTCTGGATGTAAAGAATTACTCTATTCATTTTCATTCAATTTAGTATGAATGAGAACATCACTATCAAACTGAACATGGCAACATTATTTCAAGAAGTTCAAATGAAATCAAATCAAATAGTTTATTTGTAAAACATAGGTACAATAAGTTATTATAGTGTGATTGGATCGCTATGTTTCGCCATAAGGCATACAAATATTTTTAACCGACTTCCCAAAGGAGGAGGTTTACAATTCGTCCGTATGTTTGTTTTTTTTTTTTTTTTTTTATGTCTACACCCCGATAGCGCCTAAACGGATGGACCGATTTGTAAAATTATTTTTTTGTTTGAAAGGGTTTACCTTCCCATTGGTCCCATTGACACCAGGTCAGGATCTGATGATGGGATCCTGGAGAAATCGAGGGAACTCTTCAAATATTATAGGCAGACCTATAGTGATTTTTGTGTTTTTCATAATAACTCGTGCAAATGCACATGGTAAGCATAATATTGTGATGCGGAACTGCTCATGAAGACCACATATGGCCACCAGATCTGCTCAATACTAGGTACAAATACAATGCGTTGCTGGCGGGCAGGCAACGCATAGCCTAAGCCGGTGGACCTAGAGCCATGAAACTTTGTACAGAGGTTCCTTAGTAGCGTGGGGTAGCACTGTGATGGGATTTGACAAAATTAATTCCCTAAGGGGGGGGGGGGGATAAGGGGTTACAGTTTGTATTAAACTCGATCTAATCAAATAGGGTTTGTGGAAGTCGGTTTTTTCTAAAGTTTACTTTTTGTTTCAATTATATACATCTAGGAATAGTACATGCAACAAATATCTCAATTTATTTTCTAATTTTTTTTTTAATACATTGCTTCTGGCCCCACACTAGGATACCCTGTGTCGTGGGAACCAGAAACAGCGACATCACAAACATTTAACATCCAAGACCTGGGGGCTTTTTTTTTGTCCCCAGCCGGGATTCGAACCCGGGACCTCTCGCATGGTAGGCAGATGCACAACCGCTACGCCACAGAGGTCGTCAAAAATCGTCGTCGTAAATCCAATATGCATATGCATTTATGTAATTTGGCGTAGGCTTATGTCAGTATGCTATGCATATTTGTTTATAATACAGTGCTGGGTCATTGAAATATTCATTTATAGCGTAGTATGTCTTATTAATAAGTAACTTTCTCAATTTCCTCCTAAATTGCATTATATTTTCTATATTACGGATACTATCCGGCAGCTTGTGGTATATTATTGGTGCCATGCCACAAATATTATTTTTAAGCAAATCTATTTTATGTTGGGGCATACATATTCTAGATGTGTGACGTTTACTTGTTTAGTTGGTAAAAAGATTCGAATTAATTTTGACAAAAGTAGCTAGCTCGTAATAAATGTATAGTGAAGGAAACGTTCATCGAAAACGAATCGAAATCGAAACATCAAAGTTACGTTTGATGTTGTCAGTTTACTTCGTTTTTAGGGTACCGTACCCGAAGGGTGCCAAACGGGACCCTATTACTGAGACTTCGCTGTCCGTCTGTCCGGCCGTCCGTCCGTCCGTCCTGTCTGTCACCGGGTCCGTCTGCACGAACCGTAATAGTTAGAAAGCTGAAATTTTCACAGAATGTGTACCTATATCTGTTGCCGCACCAACCACAAATACTGAAATACGAGAGATATTGCAAATTAAAGGGGGCCCCGATACAAGAGACTTGTTTAGATACACTTACGCATTTCAAAATGGAGATCTTGTCTGAAACTGTTTATTTATTGTCATAGCAACCATGTCATAGACACATATACTACACATTTAAATATGATAGCATATTTCGCGTCAACCCACATGGTTGTGGTTAGCCGGTATGATGTAGACTCTCAATCCGGAGGTCGTTGGTTCAAATCTCGTGAAGGCATAAACTTTTTAAATTTTCTTTTTGTTTTGTTTATTTTTTTATTGTTTTGAGTGCTTTTGATTTGTTGTACGATGGTACGGTACCCTTCGTGTGCGATACCGACACGCACTTAACCGATTATTAGTTTTTATAGTAAAAAGGGTATAGAAAAGATGACAGTCTATAAGAATGGTGTTTTCATATTTTATTTGGTCACTAGGTATACCTTTGGGTATCTTCGCAGCACGTGTTTGTAGTATTCTCGTAGTTCCCCGTATCTGCCTTTACTAAGAACCCTATCTTATCTTCACCAGGTATTCGTAGAAGTGCAAGTATCAGAGGCCGACTGCCCCTGCCCCCCAGTTCACCCCATCCCGTCGATCGTACCCGCAGACGACGGTGAACTCACTCCTGCCCGTCCCCTGCCCCCTAAGCCACCTGTGGATAGAGCGAAGCGAGATGCGCTGTTTGTGTTACGGGGATGGTTAGAATTTGTTCAGGATGAGGAGGTTTTGCAGGTACGTGTACTTTCACAATAACTTACACGATCTCCAGTCTTCTTCTTTTTGAGGATCTATTTCGTCTGATTCCTCCGTCTTGAAACTGGCTCACTCAAAAACTGCTCCACACAGTTAGGTATAAAAAACTTATAACTCTGTGTAGTTGGAAACATTCCCTGTATTGATAAGAAAGGGTTCCGCAAAACAAACGATTTACGACAGTTAATGATGAATTAATTTTTGATAGTTCCTCAAATGACAATTAGTTTAGCCAGTACATTTGACATGACACTCTACTCACATAGCTATTTCTGTGTTTCTCAGACAACAACATTATCTCTATCTCTGTTCGTCCCGTTGCTAATGGTAGAGCCGGCGATAATCGACTTTGGGTTTGTGACAGACGGAGACACTCGCAAGTCGCACTATTCTGTGGGGCATACTAGTGGTGAGTGAGTTGATAAAAATAATGCTCTTGAAGAAAGCAATTTTCTCGCACTAAATAAAGTAACATGTACAATCCAGACTAAGATTTCCAAAGACTACGTAAATATCACCAGGATCCACAATTTTTATGCTTGCCAAGGTTTGCCGAACGCGCACAAGCATAACTCGTGCTGGGGGGGCGGTGGGACTCGCCGCTGCTGGCGCACTGGGTCAGTCTACATGCGCGTGGATAGCCGAGTGCTCCAGCCGCGGAGAGTACATCTTCTCCTTCAATTAATTTATTATATAGGTAGGTTGTTGTTTCTGTTTCTGTTCTTGTCAATGTTATGTAAATGTTGTCTATGGATCTTATGCCTGAAATAAACAAATTGAATTGAATAAACTTGTAAACGGAGTGTACGCAGTGGACCGCGTACTTGAAACTTGGGCTGGCTTAGGCGGGTACCTACTTCACATCCTACATTGCCCTTGTGCGGCAGGTGTGTACTGTGTACCTACACTACACAGTACACACCTGCCGCACAGTAGGGAGACGCCTGCTACTAATATTAACTTATGAGGGCTACCTCTTTGGGTACACTTGGAGCGATATACTGATACACAGCAGGTGGTGCCGCCTACTGTGTGTGAGTGTCTTTATCTTTAGCACACTTTTACGCCCTAGAAGATTGCCCCTGCGGCAGGTATGTAAGTAATTCGCTTTACGTGGGTTTGTTGTGTACTATTGACGATTACCTGTACTTGTAGGTTGGGGGAGTTTTACCAAGTGGCAAGCATATCATCCAGCAGTCATTGCATAATGTAATCTCATCCAAGCACATACCTAATAGGCTTGTGGCCTGTCAAGTCAAAATAGATACTTTTTATTAACTGTCAAAACGGAAATTTTGTTCCTGAGTTCTATGAAAAGACAACAGAATGACGTCATGTAAAAGTGCCAACAAATGCTGTCTTTTTTTGCACTAAATTGACTTTATAAAATATATCTGCTGGAAATATACAATTCTGAGAATGTCAAGCCATTTTGCACATAATGCTTCAACTTAAGATTTGTTCCTAGATTTATTAGATTACCTTGGCCACAAGCCTATTATACAATATGAAAATCTCACCGACGACATTATATTCCAGCGACTGAAAATGTTGATGTGAAGGTGTCCTGCAGCGGTTCGGGCGACTTCGAGATCTCACCGAGGTTCCTTCGTCTGACACCGGGCGCTCGTGCTCCTATCTATATTCTCTACACTGCCAAGTATGATTAATTACCTTTAGACGACTTTAGAATTTCAATGTATTCCGACCTGATACTATACATTGAACTGTTCAGATAGGTACTTACAGTTGTCGCAAAATTGATATGCAAATCTTGGGGATTTTGGTTTCGATTGTACGCGCAGCGATTCGATAAGCTTCTGCTAAAGTTTCAAGCCTTAGGCCTCTGTGTCGTGCGGATTTCATAAACGCTGGATTGACTCATATTTCAATATGGGGCGCTGGGTCAATCCTCGACAATCTGGCGGGCGTAATCAAATCAGCACGAAACTAAAAGAGCCTATCGCTTGAATTTATTATTCACAAAATATGTAATCGGGTAGACCGTAAAATACTCACGGCTGTCAGAGCTTCAGAAACGAATCAGGGGACCAAGTTTTGCTCGGCGGTTGGTTGGTACAAACACAATAATAGTACATTACTGCCGCGGCCTGTAATGGCGGCGATGCTGGTCGCGCTGCTGGTGGCCGAAAGCGCAGCGTAGCGCAGCTCAGGGCCTATACAGCGCGATCAGCATTGAAACCTTCCATAGACAAGCTAGAATAAAGGCCGAGACCGAAGTTCGAGGTTTTTATAGCGCGGACATCAAAGGTTTGAGGCTGACCAAGCTTAAAGGCCGAGATCGTAGCTAAGCTAAGCTCGAGGCCATCATAGCGTGGCCAGCAGTGCATTCATTGCGGGCCAAGGCTTGTATAGTGCTTTACTCAAACAATGCTAGTAATATGAAAGACAATGCTAATGAAATAAAACCAGCTAAATAAAGCTACTTAATACAGTTACTAAAATTCCATTCCGTTTGTGCTTCATCAAAACAAAACCGTGCTCTTCAGCATGGAGTCAGTATTCCAGAGAGATTAGGGCTTCATTATCTTTGAAAGTTCACTAAAACAGGCTAGAAAATCGTTTTTCACCAAAGGCTTTCATTTTCTGTCCATTTTCCACTGCACGAACTTTTCGTATGCAAGTTTTTATTTTTCCTTTGACTTCGGCGGAAAATTTTCTATCACTAATTCCGCTTCCATATTAATGTCCGGCAGTGTTATAACATTGAATTAGAGGATTCTTTGCTTGTAGAACTCATTTTTAACAATTTGTTTGGAACACGGAAAGAAAATTGCAAAAAGAAATCCCGCTCATTTGTTTTTTTTGGCTTCCTGTCGTCACACAGATCCAAATTCTAGTCGAGTTCCGTGACATCGTCGCCCCGTCAGCGATTACAACGTCTACAATGCCATCGTTTTGTATCGCCAAAACTGACTCGGAACGGCTTCTTAGACGCTGTAATCGATTTTGGCGTGACTCGGAACGGGGGGATTGAATAAAATTTTTTGCACTACTACCTTTTTTTGTTACCATTTTTGAAACAAAGCTCGACAATCATTGATTTTGACAGGTAGGTAATTGCCGGTCGCTACAGCACGACTGTAATGGTAATTGCAGGACACCTTGTCTGGCTCCTCCAAGTAGCGCGGCAACGTTGATTTTGCTCAAATAAGGTTGTCAAAGTAATGAGCACATTACTAGCTTTGTTTGAGTAAAAGATTATATGTAATTCACCAGAATGCATATCACCAATCATATACTGTTCTGTATTTTAACGGCCTCTATGCAAACGAGAAGTAAACATGCCAGTATGCGAGGTAATCAAAGTGCGTGTTTGCTTACCGTAGCAAACAAGGAGGTTGAATAGCAAATGATGAACATAATAGTGGATAAAGTTTCAATATCCATCGCTGTAACAATCCGAACGTTTGCAGATGGACCGGTTGCAATGGCCCTGTTGAAGGCATCCTGACGCTCACGGCACGCGGCGGTGCCAGCCGGCCGGTCATGGCAACGGCACGCGGCACCGCGTTACTCGACAACAAATGCCACCAGCCGGTGCACGACTACACTGATAGCGCTACACCCGCTGTGTACGACCATTGATGATGGAATGCGGCAATGGATGGTGAAATAGTTGCGATAGTGTATTGACCTGGATTCGTAACTTAGCTGTCTGAGGTCGAAAATATTCCAACGAGATGAAAATGCAGTGAACGTGTTCTAATGTGTGGTGCATTTTTTATATTTATTATTTTGATGTAGATGGGTGAAGATTTTGATATATTTAATGCTATTGCCATTTCAGGAATACTATGTTCGATAAATAAAATGTATTGTACAAGTTTATTATTATGTTATGAATTCATTTGTTACATAAGTATGACTTTTTGCCGCGGCTGGATTCCATAGCGTGCCGTGCGTGGCATATCACATCACAGCACCCCAGAGAATTTTTCATGGCATACAACGACGGTAACAATTTAAGAGTTATCTTATCTACGAAGCACCCGTCAACCTATTTAATTATTAACCAGTATTAGTGCGTATTCGGCGCGTATCGGCGCTGGTCCCGCTTATCGGCGCTGGTCGGTGCTGGTTAGGCACAAAGTATAGAGACTGTCTGCGCCGAATATCTGTAGCCCAACCACGAACAAAGATTCGATAGAAAACTATCGAAAAGCCAAATTTCAGTGATTCTTATTCTGTAAGACATAAAATATAATTTCCTGCGTTCTCGAAAACGTTCTACGATCTCGAAAACGTTCGTGATCAAGGCTCTGCGCCGAATAGCGGCGGGCGGCGCCTATAAGCGCTGGCAATCGGCACTGGTCAGAGAACGCTTCAGGTAGAACGCTGGCTACCAACAGCAACAGCTACATAAAGAAAGCAGGCAGAAGCTGACTGGCACAGCCTCTATGCGTAGCACGCAAGATATAAAATAGCCTACCAGCGCCGGTCTGCGCGGATTGGCGCTGGTCGGCGCTTATCGGCGCTGGTTCGGCACAAAGTATAGAGACTGCCTGCGCCGCCGACTACCTGCGCAGACCGGCGGCGGCGGGCGGCGCCGATAAACACTGGCGGTCGGCGCCGCTGGTAGCCAGCGTTCTACGTGTATACGCACTTACTTTTTAAATTTATGAGTGGTGTTTGTCAAATTGAAAAAGTTTCCCGTAATTGAGTTGGTAGAGGGGCTCACGCCTTGTTAACGCATAATGAAGTACGTCACGTTACTTCATTCGCAAATGTTTTCTAAAGTAAATTAGTTTTGTTCACAACATGACAGATACAGGAAAAGCTACTGTTGTATCTCTCCTTGTTTCGTGTGCCGTAGGGGTTGAACTCGCAATGGTGTAGATGTAGCTGATCTGTTACCGACTGCACAAGTTACTTATCATATAATATGTCGAGATGTAGGTATGCCTTTGAGTACGGAACTCCAAAGTTAGGGTTATGTGTTGTTTGTTGAAGTGCAATTCTTTTTAAAATAATGATAATGGGAGTTTTGGCTTTCTTTCTTCTTTTGCTTCTTCACAGTTTTGTTGTAAACTTACATAGCTAACGTCCGTTTTCAATAACCTATCTATCCTTAATCTGTAGATAGATAGTCTTTGACATAATTCCTATAAGGGTGACATTTAATTAGCTGACCTTATTTTGGGGAATGATAGTACCCATCATTATGAACATCTTTCCCCAAGAAACATATTAGTAAAAATTTGGGTCTCCCATAGTAACTTGAAATCAGCAATATACTGGCGGACGAAATTTTTTTTTCATTTGCGACTATATGTTTCTTGGGGAAAGTTGTTCATTTATAATTTATGGGTACTAGGTAGGTATCATTCCCCAAAATATGGTCAGCTAATTAAATTTCACCCTGTATAATTTACTCTATGGTGTGAAACATGGATAGATAGGTCATTGAAAACTAACGCAAGTAAACATTTATATTTTTGTTTCGTAAAAATCTCAAAGGGCAATTAAACTCAGCAGATAAATAACAACAACATCAGAAATTCTGCCTCGTTGGTAATGTCGTCTATTATTTGTTGTTTAACTTTTCACTTCAGTACGAGAGCCAATTAAATCTAAAGTTCTCGTGGTACTATTGTTGGTATTCCAATGGCGATGGAATGAGGTTTGCTGGCAGGACAAGATAGTGGCCTGGGCAGGAAGTCTCGTACAGGATGTCATGGAGATGGCTTTAGCTAGACACAAAAAGCCCGTTTTGGCTTGTCGACGGTGTCGAGACGCGTGCGCAGGCTACAAACAACCCGGAATATGCGCCCCCGCTAGCTATTGCCGTGCGATTCAAATCAAATAAAGTTTATTTCCAAAAGAACAGATACATTATGAAATTATGTTTATGGTCTCTACACTAGGTATGACCTGTGTCGTGGAGGCCTAGGTACAGATTTTATTTTATGTTGCTGAGAGTTGGAAACAACAAAACTGTTACTAGGGTGACCAAACTACTATTCATAAATAAATGAGCAATGGGTGGTAGGATATAAATATAAGAGATATAATAGTAATATGCGTCTGTGTAAAATCATAAATAAATAATAGATAAATTAAGTAAATACAGTGTTTTATGTTTAGCCAAAGAGCGCTTCTGTGTTTTCGTAGTCCAGAGTTCGTAGCCATTTTTGTAGGACAGTGCAGGTTTTTACGTCGGTGTTCCTACATATTACGTTGTACAAGTGCGGAAGGGAGAAAAAGCTGAATCGTCTAGCGAATGTAGTGTTTGCAGTAGGTTCCTGAATCCTATAAATTCTTTTTTCCAGGAGACTCGGGTATTCCTCTGAGCTAATAGTTGTCCTATGCTGGAGTAGTGAAGCCCTAAGAACGTAAAGTTGGCGCACTGATAGGACGTTGCATTCCGCGAGGATGCAATTGTGGGGAAACGTAACGGTTTTCCCATCATGACTTTGAGGATCGAACGCTGGGCTCACTCATTCAGTATCGCGACTCCCAGCCCTGGGTCGTTCCCGAGCTGCAAAACCATTATACATGGGTTCACCACCCCATTTCGAATTACATTTCGTCGAATAACGTTTGGGCGAACGTTATTTACCCGAAAGTTGTTGCGGCGATGGTTCATTTCATCGATGCAACAACTTTCGGGTAAAACACCCGATCACATTAAATGTTATGATTTCTGATTTCTGATGAAATTGTATGCAATCTTCATAAATAAAATTGTGTATTGGAAGTGTAAGCCCAACCAATAGTCATGAATGTTTACCTTCTACCCGAGTCCCGAACCGAAACTTCATCCGTTTCGGTTCTGCCTTATGCACTTTTGTATGCAAAATTCCTTTGCCCCGCCAAGTTTCTTTGGCTTTGAGCGAGCTATGACCTCTGTGTCGCTTACGGCAAGGTGGGTTGATTGAGAGAGGTGGCTGCTCGCTCAAGTCGCTCAGCAACCGAATGCTGAGGGCGACGCGAGTTTTTTCGCAGGGATGTGAAAGACAGAGTTATGCCATGGAGAAAAGTCATATTCATCTGAGTGCGCCACACTCGGCATTCCACAGTTACAGAACCAACGAGATTTGAAGCGAACTGTACAACAATTTTGTTACATTTGCTGCATTCTCTTCCGGGACAAGATGACTTATAGTATGTACCTCTACATTGCTGCGACTTGGAGAGAAAAGTTCCAAAGTTCATTGGGCATTTTCGACCCGGTACCTCGAGTTCGCATCCAATAAAGAAATGTGGTTTGTTCTAAAATGTGCTTGTTTTAGTTTCTAAACATTTAAATGTAAATGTATGGGAAAAACAGTTATGGTGTTTTAAGTATTGTTTGGGGATTTACCTCGAAAATGGTATCATTTAGAAATATTTCAGGCGTCATGTAATGAAGTAATGCTACATCTATATGTATAAGAACAATTTGAGCTCTAACGCATCATCTAACTGCATCTCTAAACTCTCGTCTATTGACTCATATCATAATTCATAATTTCTTTATTGCACACAATTAATTGCAATGACAAAAAGTAAATAAAAACAGTGTACAAAGGCGAGCTTATCTCTAAAAAGAGATCTCTTCCAGCAAACCAAGTTCCGATGAGAGAGTTTGATATATCAGCAAGTTCCGATGGGAGAGTTTGATATTTGACTCTTGCTGGTATACAGGGTGTTTGGAGTATGGAGCGACAAATTTTTTTGGGGAGTACAGGACATCATTTTGAACAAATTTTACAGTAAAAGCGATTTGATCAGAGCAACATTTTTTGACATCTCAATACATTTTGGGCCGAGCGATTATCAGATGATTTGTATGTAGAAGTGAAAAAGAAAGTTGCTCTGATGAAATAGGTTTGATAGTGAAAGTTGTTCAGAATGTACTCCATAGCTCCCCAAAATGTTTTGTCGCTCCATACTCCAAACACCGGTACTACTAATACTACCAATAGACGTAATCAGATTGTGTAACTGGCTTTACAGCACAATCACTTTATCTGGCCGGCTGAACTCACTGCAACACAAATATCCTTTGAGCGTAGTAATAAAGTCACGAATCCAAGTGCACAAATATTGTTACCATGTTGCACATTCGCGGTATATTGTTGCACTGTAAACGTACGAATTTCCTCATTTCGCCTGAATATTGTCCTTTTGTATTTGCTGTACCGTGAAAGCAGACCGTGCTCATGAAACGTTGATGGCATGCAGCCAGTTAATTAAATCACCGCATATAAATATAATATAGCTATAATTATACCTAGCTTGGGTATTTCAATCTCATTTTGAACTGTCATTTGTCATACAAGTTATCCCCGGGATAGTTATTCTCCGTTTAACTTTTCGTTCGTAAAATCCGGGCTAAATCACAGAACAATTTAAACCAATTAAGGCTGGATTTTACCAACAATAATTGAAACAAAAAGTAAACTTTAGAAAAAACCGACTTCCACAAACCCTATTTGATTAGATTGAGTTTAATACAAACTGTAACCCCTTATCCCCCCCCCCCCCTTGGGGAATTAATTTTGTCTAATCTCATATCAGTGCTACCCCACGCTACTAAGGAACTCCTGTACAAAGTTTCATGGCTCTAGGTCCACCGGTTTAGGCTATGCGTTGCCGGCCCGTCAGCCACGCATTGTATTTGTACCTAGTATTGAGCAGATCTGGTGGCCATATGTGGTCTTCATCAGCAGTTCCGCATCACAATATTATGCTAACCATGTGCATTTGCACGAGTTATTATGAAAAACAAAAAAATCACTATAGGTCTGCCTATAATATTTGAAGAGTTCCCTCGATTTCTCCAGGATCCCATCATCAGATCCTGACCTGGTGTCAATGGGACCAATGGGAAGGTAAACCCTTTCAAACAAAAAAATAATTTTCCAAATCGGTCCATCCGTTTAGGCGCTATCGGGGAACATACATAAAAAATAATAAAAAAAAAAAAATAACAAATATCCGGATGAATTGTAAACCTCCTCCTTTGGGAAGTCGGTTAAAAAGTTATCCGGAGAATAACTATCCCGTGGATAACTTGTAACTTTTTCATAGACACCAGTGACACCTAGGTGAGGTGATCTGATCTTTGTTGGTCGAATCCAGCCTAAATCGAGATTTTCGTTACCAGAATACGTCTTAAGCCATTTTGTTTGACGACCTCTGTGGTGTTGTGTTGGGAGCTGTGCGTGCTTCCTAAACCTCGAGAAGCCTCAGAAGATAGGCATGGCATGTATATTTAGAAAATTTCCCCTTTGGATGCATGGCCAATAACTGGGAGAAGGACGGACATTTGTCATGCTGTTGCTGACTCTCGCCCAGAAAATGTACGAAACGAAAACAACAGTACGAAAGCGGCACTTTATTTGAGCAGTTTGTACGTTTGGACCGCGACTAAATATTTACAGGGTATTGTTTGGTTAGAAACTTCCATCACGTAAGGTCCAACTTCCAACTTCCAACCACCTTCCACCCACTACGTCCTACATCTTTAACCAACTTTACCAAAGGATATAGGATAAAGGTACACGAATTTTTTTTCTTTAGCGGTCGTGGTATCCAAGTAATTTATTCGAGATAAGTGAAATGAATTGCTTTCGGGTTGATTTTATCCTTTGGGGCTTTGTATTAGTCATTTTCCTTATTGGGTGAGTTCAGATTTGACAAAAATATTTCTTACTGGCCTGACTGATATTATTCATTATTCGATTTGACTCTTTTGGGTTTATTTTTAGGGTTCCGTACCCGAAGGGTGCCAAACGGGACCCTATTACTGAGACTTCGCTATCCGTCTGTCTGTCTGTCACCAGGCTGTATCTCATGAACCGTGGTAGCTAGACAGTTGAAATTTTCACAGATCATGTATTTCTGTTGCCGCTATAACAAAACATATTAAAAAACAAAATAATTTAATATAAGGGGGGCTCCCATACAACTAACTTGTTTTTTTTTTTTGCGGTTTTTTATAGATAATGGTACGGAACCCTTCGTACGCGAGTCCGACTCGCACTTGGCCGGTTTTTTAACTTTGTAACAAGAATAACCTTTCTAAGCATTCAACAAATAGATCCTCCAAATCAGTCCAGCCTTTCGCTGTACATGTTTTTTGGAGAAATTTGTTCATAATGAAATGATGGCTCTACTATCATTCCACATAATATGGTCAGCTAATTAATGTCACCTGTATATACAATGTTTACGCAAATGACACGTACCTATTATCTCTGAACACGTAACACATAAGTAACACTACGAAGAGTACGAAGTCAAGCTTCCTACAACGCACGCTAAAGAAAGTCACACAGGTAAAGAAACGATGAAATCGGATCCCTAAATCAGTGGCTACAAATCGGCGGGATCCGTTTTTTACTCCAAACTGAACCCAGCTGATCGCAGGATACGTGGAGAAAACCGAGTGAGAGATAGTGAAAGGATGACTTTCAGCGTCCTTCAAAATATGAGTCGTTTATGCATCAGCCAGTTGCGATGTAAATGGTTTCAGCTGTCTGGATTTCATACACGTAAACGAATACCTATATGTGTTTCGGGTCTATGGGTCGGCAGAGATACATTTAGTTAGTTTATACACAATACACATTTATCCACGTTTAGTAAGTAATTTCTAGGTTTGATACAATCTCTAATAATTAATAACATACTATTAGTAAGGGCCGAAAGAATCTAGTTTCATACTTATTAACTGGAAATTAATGTCAAGGTTATGAGCTCATTAAGTAGATGCGTGTTTTTATATCGCCGACAGTACAGTATCTATCATAAGAAATAATAAGACAAATGTACTTAATATCACTCTAGGAGGATCTTACATCGTTATTTCTTTTTCTTTCCTTCTAAAGCTCATTTATTCCAAACTTATAACAATGAGAAATATTTGCAATATCCTGAAAAAGATGTAAGTATGTGAGTATCTCTTGGTAACATCGCAAAGAGATACATTCCCTTTAAACTTATTGTTATTTCTCAGTTAACTGTTCTGAGGAATAATAATAAGGTTTTACAGTAAGTTAAAGTTCTACATTAAGTTCTGCAAACAATATCTAAGATTTATCTTCTACATACTTCTTGAAATAGAGCCTTTTCAGTTCAAATTCAGCTCCAAATGTTGGAATAAAACAAAATGACGTCAACGACAGCCCTTATCCTGTACTCTTACATCGAGAGACAACTTACAAGTACTTGCCATGTCTATAATAATGGTCGTCCGTCTCCCTCTCCCGCATCGCGTCAAGAACGAGACACGTCGAGACATCTCGGGCTCGATAGAGCAAATAACATTTGTGCATAGACAGGGACCTTTCTCGAGCGTGGCATACTAAGCGTACTGCCCTTCTAGGCAAAGTTAAACGCTAACGCTAGCGAAACGAAACGATAGGTAACTTTTATGTATGCGATTTGACATTTGGCTTCGCTAAGGTGACGTCACGTAGCGATTCCAAATGTCATACAATCGCAAGTTACCGTTTCGTTTCGCTATCCTTAGCGTTGTCTACAGGCACTGGTAGCCATAGATTTACTTTTCTTACTGAGGAGATAACTTTTAAAAAGCAAATCGTGTTTTGTCACAAAAAGTAAAAAATAAAAACTATGATTGCCATTTCCTCCATTTTCTCCATAGCATCGTTTCTGTGTTTTAGATTTTTGTCAAAACGTGTTCTGTTCTATCCAAAATCTTGGCTCAAAGACGACATTACCAGCAAAAAACGTTTTGTCCATCAGTTTCCGATGGACGAAACACTTTTTGAACGAAACTTAACGACTGTCACTCATGTCACTCTCGAATGAATACATTCAAAAGTGATTTGTCCCCTGAAGTTCATGCAAGAAAAGTTTTGTCCAATTTTATTTTTTATATTCTAGCTAAATCAGGTTGAATCTAAAAGTAAACGGAACAGTTTTATGCTCCTTAAGATAATATCTTGCGTAAAAAATAAACATCCAATTGTTTTTGTAAGTTAGGAGATAATTAGAAGTTTTTTCTGTTTTCCAAACATTTGGAGGCGACGCACAAAACACGTTTTGCTTTTTACCTCCTCAACTACAGAGCCATCATGTTAGCTGTACAACGAAGCGTGGCGCCTGCGCCGCCGCCGCCGCCGCTGCGCGACCCGTTTCCAACTGAACAACATACACTATAGAACAACAGAACTGACAGTGCCGTTTTCAAAGAAGCGTCAGTAGTTTCCGCTTCGGCCGTTCTACAGATAACTTGGTTGCTCTGTATTTGTAATTTAGTTTTTGTTCTGGAATCGCTTGACACCTGTTGCATTCGGTCCCATTTAGACTGATCGAGCAGAAAAATAAATGAACTGAAAACTTCCGTAATGGATTGCATGCACTATTGAAAATATGTATCATATTTTGCTGAATTTGTGGCTCTATACATAAAATATGAGTGGGATGTTGAGAGCTTTTTATTCAGAAAGCTAACTATAAATAGTGCATTTCCATAATGTAAAAGTAGTGCTACTTTGTGTTGCACCATAAAAGATAAAGTGTAGTCGTAAAGTGCAGAGGGAAATAATATTCGAAAGTGTATGAAAATGTTTTTCTAAGCGGAAAGGAAAGGGAAACCACATCGCGATGTTTACAACACATATTTTTTTTTAAATGTTTAAAAAATATTCTGATTTTTGAGATGAGATCTGAAATATTTTTTTTGGCGGTAAATTAATTAATTAACCTTGTTTCTTTCTTTAACCTATATCAACTTTGGAATTCTTTAAGCGAAAACAAGAGTAAATCTCATCGATCATTAATATTACTTTTTAAAACATCAGACAAAATCTTAGATTTCACTGTACGCAAGGAAAGCCTAAAAGTTTCTTCTTGCAATTTAAATTCAATAGATACCTTGTCCAATATGATGACTTTTTGAAGTAAAACTTCTTGGGGCACGGGGGTAAAATTTATTTAACCTCTCAACTGTGGGTTATTCATATATTTGCTTTTCAATTGTTACTAGCCGGGTGCTATCACGAGTGGCTAAGAAATGTAATGGAAATTGGAATCGGTGACGTCAGGGTCGGCTGAAGACTTTTAAAACCGCAACTATTTTCAATACGGTTTTTAACTAATCAGATAAGATAATAATACATTCGTACAATAAAGTATGTTAATTAGTGAGAGAAAAACCTGATGAAACGTTAACAAATAAAAATTATTTTAAGCATTCTTCCACGAGTTCTTGATTTCCGGTATGGCCAAGATGGCGCCGCCGCCGCCGCCGCCGCCGCTGACTGGGAGAAACCTACAAACAAAACCAACTAGCATGACTCAAACTACTTCGTTCAACCTCTTTGTTGGAACCGGAACTTATGTTTGACAGCTGTGCGATGCGATCCATACAGTTTGTAAGAAAAGAGTTTCATCAATGTCACACGGGTCGATATGGATTTCTAAAACAAGCAAAGCAATGATACATTTGAGCGAGACGGCTTAAAGACGTGACGTCAGATGGTATATAATCTGAGCGAGATGCAAATAGTAGTGACACTATTGAATGAGTTAAGTATATCACCACGAGCGCGACAAATTGTAGATAAGGAATGGTGGGAAATAAATGACATGACGTATTAAAAGTAAGTACAAGTATAAAATAATTTCAAATAATCGGACGTCTGAAACTTAAAAGTAACTTGAAGCAGAGATTGGATCTCAAAATTGGAAATTTAAATCTCTTTTAGTATAGGTAGGTATAGGTACCACTTAATGATCTAGCTACAGAAGTTTTACTTCTAACACGTGTACGGTGCTACACGCGTATCTTTTTTTGTATCGGTCAGTCTATAAATAAAACGTTGGCTTTCGTATTTGGTGGCAGATTGAGCTGAAACTATAAGTAATATCGCTTTTTCATGTATCAAAGTCAGTTAAAGAGATAGACCCTTCCAAAGGGAAAAAATTGCGCCCCCCCCATTTAACTTTTAAAGTAAGAGAGTGAAAAAAAAAATAAAAAAATGCTGTGTATTTCAATACTACAAACTTTCAACGAAACTTGGTTTGAACAAAATATAAAAAGTAGTTTTGAAGATATAAAACATTTATTAAAAATCGCAAAGATAACTTTGTCATTCATACAAACACTATGAAAAACAAAGTTACAACACAAACATCCTGTCTTATAATTACTTGCTACTACGGAACCCTTCATGGGCGAGTCCGACTCGCACTTGGCCACTGTTTATGTTTCGTTTACGGTTTTCTTTTAAAATGGAAAATACCGCGCGCCAGACCACTTTCAATGGCGCGGGTGGGTGACGCTCGCCCCTGAGGGGGAGGGGGAGGGGGAGAGAAAATTTTCAGGGTACCGTACCCGAAGGGTGCCAAACAAACAGCAAACCAACAAAACAAAATTTACATACAGGCACATACATTGCTTCTGGCCCCACACTAGGATACACTGTGTCGTGGGAACCAGAAACATCGACATCACAAATATGTAAACATCCAAGACCTGGGGTTATTTTTTTTGTCTTCAGCCGGGATTCAAACCCGAGACTTCTCGCATGGTAGGCAAATGCGCAACCGCTGCGCCACAAAGGTCGTCGAAAGATGCATTACTTTGTTGGCGCCCCCTTGCGCTGGCGATATTTAATACCTTTTGTCTTGCTCATTAATGCATTTATACAAACTTTGGATTTATACGAAGATTTAGGTTCCAGCGCAGAATAACATATAGATAGTGGATCCGGATAATATATTGGGAATTAAGAGTGGTAACTTTTATGGATGGAGAACACACAGAACTTTTCTTTTTCGGAGTAATATTTGATTCTGCTCGATGCGTTTCTATTAGTTACAGGCTAATTCATACAAATTAGATCACAAGTTACGCGTTCTATGGATTTGGTTAATCTATCGTAGTATACCATAGTGTATATATAATTATATATAGGCATATATATTTTATGACGTGATCGACTATTTCTGGATCTTGCCGGCTATTTCATACAACTGTTGTCTACTTGAAACATAAAAATGATTTGAATTTGAGAACTAGTTCAAAGCATTTAGACTGTTAATCGGATTAATACAGTGTTTACGCAGGTTCCTGGTCTGGCAAATAGTGACGTGCTACACTTATTGTAAGACAAGTTATCGATCTTGACTCCAAACATATAATAGAATATTGATGATATTGTGTAAATAAAATAGATTGCAAACAAAAAGGTAAATGAAATAGAATTACTACGATCGTACGTACGACTAATCCTACGATTCGACCAATCTACCCAGGAACTGATTATAAATCTACAAGACTGCTCCAGCGAGTCCGAATCAGACTTTGATGATGGTGATTTGGGCTGTGAATCGATTTAACAAGAATAAAAATTGATTTGATTTGCTTGAAACATTCAGAAATTTTAGTTAGAATATCGATAATTTGTATCGACATTATCCCCATGCCTAGTAAAGTCACAGTGACAAGCTGTCAGAGATCATATGATGAATAGGGTATAGTTTTGCACTGGTTTCAACACATGCCCAGAAATCTAATCCAGCACTGTCAAACCATTTCTACGATCGTTCTTTCCTTCTTTTTCGCTAAAGTACCAATTTTATCCTGGCTTATTCCCTTGATAATAAGGGCTACTCATTGGGCTGTAAAGGGTCGATAAAAGACGGTCGAATAGCTGGGGTTTCAATTCAACTAATAGCACCACTGGTTTGTCATCAACATAATAAATCGTCTGTGAATACACTTAACTTAATCTTCACTCAAATATATACTTGTTTTGAATAACTCAGCATAGCTAGGTACCTTCGGGTAACATGCGTCATTCGATTAACACACACGCATACACCCTCTCATACACAACAGCTATGAACATATACAATAAGTACATATTATGTCAAATATCGAGTACCTTATCAACTATCTACTAAGGGATTAACCGAACATTGGACCACTATTGTCACAAAATTATTCATTAGTAGAATTGGGTCTCCGGGCTCTCTAGTGGCTGAATCAAAGGGTTTATTCGTTTGTAAAGGACTGATAAGTCAATGAGCTATTGATCTGTCTTGGACGCGAAGAGCACTATTTGAGACTAAAATCTTGAGAATTGGCTTCTGTTTCTGAAACTAATGGAGCAAAAATTTAAGCAAAAAAGAGTTATAGTATACTTCTACAGGGAGTAAAAATAAAATAGGGTTGTGTCCTACTTGTCAAATAGATCCTTTCTTTTGAGAACTGGTTGTTCCTGAATTCTATGAAATAGCAAAAACGGACGTCATGTGGAGTGTGGCATCAAATACTGTCTTTTTTGCACAAAATTTACTAGATCAAATTAATACAACTGGAAATATACAATTCTGAGACTGTCAAGCCACTTTGTACATTGCTTCAACTGCAGACTTGTTCCTAGATTAATTTGATTACCTTGGCACCAATTTTACTGCTCTCCTTGGGCCCAATTATTAAGTTTAATAAATTGATCCTTACATGTGGAGACCTATCTCGACCGTGGGTTCCCTGACCGGCCGATATTATATCAAATATATTTATTTCAAAAACAGGAAATGTACAGCGAAAGGTAATACAACAGATAGTAACAAAGGAATCAACTAAATATTTTAAGGGTTATACGTACACATAAATATGAGACATTTTGTAGTACATTTAGGATGAGAGACGAGCTGGTATCCTAGCTAGATATTGATTATTAAGATTTCACCCTTGTAACAAGATTAAACATAAATTAATATCCGGTCATTACTATAGCAGATGTTTTTTTTAACCAAAACCCCTTTTTAATACCGGTAAAAGGATTCCATTATCCGTTTGCCGCTTCGGCGAGATATTTCATTTCTCAAAGTGAGAATCAGGCTGTGAAAGCTGAGAGTTTCCACTCCAATATAGGGTGGAACAGTAAGTTTCAGTCATAATACTTAAGTTAAAAGTATTATTAGTAGTAAGTATTTTTCACTATAAAACGATTGGAACAAAGATGGTTGGTTATGTCTCAAGCTCAAGGCATTTCACTGTAGGACCGATCTTTCACTCCTCTGATAGCGTTTATCAGAGGAGTTTGACATTTGACAGGTGCTAGCTGACTTATTTGGGTGTTGAAAGATCGCCCATGGAAAGTATATGATTTATCTGTTCAATAGGGGGCGTTCAATACTCCTTTGTTTGCGAATAATAAGTAAGAAAAAATAAGCATTTGCAATAAAATAACTCATAAAAAGTGAGCTCAATTTGCTTCTGCCATCTCAAATGGGAAAAAGCGTAATGCTTTCATTTCAATGTCATCAATTAAATCGTCACAAATATTTATAACAAATCCTAATTGTAAAGAATTACTTTATTAATTTTCATTCTTTTTAGAATGAATGAGAACATCACTATCAAACTGAACATGGCAACATTATTTCAAGAAGTGTCGTTTGATAATGTCAGTTTACTTCGTTTTTTTTTTGTAATTAGGGTAAAGTATAAGTATAAATAATCATGTCGTCAAAACACGACCTCTAGTCGAAGCATTCAATAAATCTGGTGGAAATATACTTGTATAAAAACGTTATGACATGACACGTAACTGACGTAAGAATATGAGAAAGTGTTGCAGCGCCTCATTCATAAAGCTTCAATGTCAATCTCGTCAATCTGGATGTCATTGCTTAATCCGCATCCTTTCTGTAAAATTTTACGTGACATGTTGATCATGTTTGTCCTCCCGTGTCTCCCCACCCTCTGTCCTCAACCAGGGACCTGTCACTTCGCTCGTCCGGGATATGATTCCCGTGCATTCGATTTAAGAATATCGACACCTATAATGAGTAAATTCCATACAAAATTACTAGAGGTGACGATATCCGTATAATACACAGGGTGTAACAGAAGGGTGCAGTCATATTTTAGGGGGTTATAAGGGAGACCATTCTGGATTGCTGGAAGAGATCTCTTTTTAGAGATAAGCTCGCCATTGTACACTTTATATTACCTACCATGATTTGTTAACTATTTTTTTGTGTGCAATAAAGAAATTATGAATTATGAAATTATGACTACACCCTTCTGTTACACCTTAAAGAATGTGCGAGAATCGTACCCCTGGTCTTCGCAACTGAGGGCGGGCGGGATTTGGAGACAAGATAAGGAGATTTGACTTATTTACAAAATAGTGGGAATAAGCCAGTGATAATGCTTTGTAATTGTTAGGGGCCTCTAAAACAAGACAATTGAGGTACAAAAGTTAAATGAAACAATAATCAGTAATTTTAAATACCGGGTTACTTTAACTACTTTTTTTACTTATTACAATAATAATTATTTCGTCTAAAAGACTTTATTCAGGATTTTTATGCTAAAATCAAATTAGTCTGTCTAATCGTGTAACAAAGTCTAGTGGCTAAAAACATGTATCTGTCGTAGCCAAATCGTCAAATTTGGCCATGACTGTCATGATAATATGCCGGGTTTCAAGGAAAACGTGTCTTTTTAAAAACATTTTTATTCAGCACTACGTGATGTTTTTGTATGATACATGTTAAACTAACACAAAGATTATTCTGGGGCTCCGCTGCGCTCGCTCCCTTTAGTATTCATATAAGCTACCGCAGCGTCTGCCCTAAATTATTTCATCATTTCATGATATTTCATGGCTGGCCATTTCACGATATGGCCAATTCGACGATATGGCCACGACATATCGACCAACAAAGTTGATACGGGATTAGTTGCATGCAACGATATGTTCTGTATTGTTAGTTACAAGTTCGGCTGGAACTTGTTTTAAAAATGGAGTTGAAAGAGAGTCCCAAAACACCACAAAACGCCGCCGGTTGGTTTTTCGCGTAGTTGGTATTTTGCGTGGTTGGTATTTCATAATTTCATAATTTCTTTATTGCACGCAATTCGTTGAAATAAAACAATAACATATTTAGCGTAATCATTTTTATAAATCCGCAAAACACCGAAAAACCTCCGGTTGGTATTTTGCGTAGTTGGTATTATGCGTCTAAAGGGATTCAATGTGCAGATAGTTTCTAAAATAGTTATTCTATCATAGTGCGCAGCTTCCCGATAAGCAACTTCTCCCGCAGGAACCAGTCAGACAAACCGACCGACCGGGTTCTATTGACACCTCAAATCGGAACAAATAGTGATGGAACTGCCATCCACCCGCGTATCCTTCTGTACAGTGCCACCATCTTATCTGTAGAATGGAGCGATGGCGCCACTATCTTCTCCAACTGAACTGCATACACTACAATTGTCAGCAAAGTGACATTTTCAAAGTGGCGTCAGTAGTTTCAGCTTTGACAGATAAATTGGTGGCTCTGTAAAAGTTTTTCTTCAAACATCAAGATTTTTCGCGGCAAGTAATGTAATGGCAATGGCAATGGCAGGGTATGTCCGCATTTGTTCCCGATTGGTGGCGCTGGCGTAGTTAGAGGTATTTTTATTGTATTTTACACCTCTGGAAATTAGTTAGTTTAGTTCTAAACGGAGGCATAGAGTTAGTAAGTAAAGAGTTTCGTTCATTTGACGTTGGAAGTTGGATAGAATTTGAAAACTGCTATACATGCTGTTTATGCATAATATGTCATAGGTAAGCGAGCTTAAGAACTATAAGTTATAAGTAAGTATATAAATATTCCCTTAAATTTTCCACGACACAAAATACGACGCTATTATTAAAAGCAGCCTATTTCATTCGGAAGACTACTATTAGTCAATTAATTCTTGACAACTCAAGACCAACATACATTTCTGACATCTGGCAATGACAAAAACCTATTATACGGAATTGTAAAAAGTTAAACAAAGGAATGAATAATAAAACAATCCAGTTATATTTGTTCCGCACTCTTCACACCGTAACGGAATCCAATCAACCTGAATCTCGAGCCAAGCTCCGCTAGAAGCAAGTGTGGTAACATAAAATTGATGGAAAACCCTGGAGGAAAACATTCAATCAGGAGAACATCAGGAGTTACTTGACTTGGCTGCCAAGATGCCGGATGAATATCATCGCTCGTAAACATGAAAAAATATCATGGCGATTTTGTTCCAGATCAAAACGCCATATCAGAAGCGCATATAGCTTTACGACCTTGAGGGAAAATCTCTAGTCGTTTTACTTGACCCATCCAAAAATCGTCCACAATTGGAGTTGCTTAACCTCAACGATCAATCAAGCTGAGCTATTACTACGCTGTGATTATAATTACGTTTCCACGCTTAACTTGCTCCTAGGAGATCAATACATCTCATAGAAGTCATAAACCTAATAAATAGCTACAAAACTTCGAACTCCTCTAACTCAGTCAGGCAGGACTGTCTACAGATAGTCATACCAAAGACACTATGTTAAACTAAGTTTTATTTGTTACACTATTGTGCTCTTGAAAAACAAGGTTTGGTTGATGGCCGCGCGAAAAAAAAAGGCGGCACTTGAGCATTGGATTTTGTGTACAGTCGGGTACTACAGTCGTTCTTCATAAGATTTCGTTGATTTTTCCTAATGTTCTGTTTCTACCATTGGCAAGAAACAGAACGTTAGGAAAAATCAACTAAATCGAATAAAGAACGGCTGTAGAGAACCCTTGTCACCGTCTGTCAGTGGCATACTTTTTGAACGTGAGGACGGATGTAGGTTAGACGCATAGACAGTGAGCAAGTGACAGATCCCTGGTTAAGGCGAGGCATAAATAATTACAAACCAAGGTCAAAGAAGATTGCGGAAGTGAGAAGCAAATATTACTCGGGAATAGGAACAAGTGGGATGGAAATTGTGCGCTCGCACCTAACCTGAATCAACATAAGCGCAAAAGCGAAAAAAAAAACATAAAAACCAGGTCACTTGAACCAGGGATCTGTCACTTGCTCACTGTCTATGCGTCTAACCTAAAGGATACTTCCGATTGGCCTACACTCATGAGGCAGAAAGCAAGATCCTATAACACAAGTAAAGGAAAAAACTGATAACTGCAAACTGTCCTTCTGCAAAATTATGTAACTATGTTTACATGGATGGCATTGTACTTTTATTTTTATGTAGAAACGTAACGTAAACACCGGTTACGAGGTAACGATTTACAAGGGTGATCGGAACCTTTGTTGCGCGTGTCCTACTCGCACTTGACCGTTTATTTCATAACTGTTTCCCATACTGATTATCTTTATAACAAAACAAGTGCTAGCATACGCAATTACGCACGCATTCACTGTCTTAGTGAATTATTATTTCTGAATTGTTATCTTACCTAGACAAATATTTGATACATTTAAATTGTACATAATATACTGTACTTTTATTTACAAAGATGGCAAATTGAAGTGAATACGAAAGACTGTACACAATATCACTTGTTTTTCTTTTCGCAATTAACGCGATGCAACAAATAAATAAAAAATCGGTAAGTGCGGGTCAGACTCGCACCACGGTACAAAAGTCAAAAACATAAACTCAAAACAGTAAAAAAATAAAAATAATGAAAGGTAGAAATTAATATTATACCATCACGAGGATTTAAACCCAGGATTGCTCGACCTACATCATACCGGCTGTGCCACTACAATACACCACAATCAAATCTCGTGTAGTTCATTATTTGTTTCGGCAATAGAAATACACATTCTGCGATCAACTCTTTACCTATACCTAAGGGTTCGCCCCAGAGAGCCTGCTGACAGACAGATAGATCGATGGACAGACGGACAGCGGAGGCTTAGTAATAGGGTCCTGTTTGGCAACCTTCTGGTACGGAACCCTAAAAACAAGTGTCATTTATTTGGTTTATACATCTACATCAATATACTTAGATATGACGCAACGAACACATCCTATATAATGTGTAACAATATTGCATCGAACTCTTTACTTTTTCTCGTCCGTCCGGTTGATCATCAAATCAATAAAAATGAAATTCTTGTACTTCTTCGTCGCCATGTTTGCAATGGTGAGTTTTATTTTGCGTTACTATATCAGCCACGATAATGTACAATGCCAACTAATTATTGAGTGTATTGTACAATGTACATAGAATGACACGTTTGTTCTTTTTATATCAATACATAAAAAGAACAAACGTGTTATTCTTATTTACAACCTTTTAAATAAGGGTTCCTTTTTTCCCTATAAATCACTCTCAAGTATGCTACAAAAGCTAAATCACATCCAACGTTTCAGGTTCTCTCGTATGGTACGCCAACGCCACAACAATGTAAGTACTCATGCCAACCGAACTTGTATTATTTTTCTTTTAATAAGTCCCGCATAAGTGCTCATTCACACGAGAACGGCTCGCGTTTTTTGACGAATCGGGTTTTTTTTACGGTTTTTTTTAACTTTATAAATGCCCGTGTTCATACGGATCACGAATCGTGAAAAATTACGGATACGTCTTAAATCACGTAAGTATATAAATGACGCCAAACATCTTGAGCAAAATGTGACGTGGTGGGGGAAAGTTTGCGCATGTACACTTACGTGCCAAAAAAACGACGCACTTAAAATTCTCAAAACAAATCGTACCTACAGTATACTGCATGAATCTTAGTGGACAATACTATATACTTACTTAGTTCAATCGATAGAAAATGAGAAAATATACTGTACCATTTGCATGAGGGACTGAGCGGTAACAGGTGCACAATAATTGTTTGAGACACGCGAAGTAAGTACATTTGCTACGAACTATACAGATTTAATGGTCTGTGGATATGACTATCAAAATAAAACTGTAAATTATTTAGCGACATTTGTTATCTTTATTGGTATCTATTAACAAAGAATAATGATTTAACAAAAGACAAGATTTTTTATGGGATACCTACGATTGAAATTGCCTAAAATTACGTTTTTCCACGTACACCTATAAAACATAATAATATCTCCATCGATAGAAAACTCATCATATACCATCTTTATGGCTTGCCTTTTTAAAACTACGTTCGGACGTCGAGGCATTTTTTATCCGTGATTTCACTGCACGCAAGTGTATTGGGCAGCGACGAGACGTGAACTCAAAGCAGGAAACGATGGTTGACTGATCTACCAACAGCGTGGCTAGGCGCGCTCGATGTGATGCTCCTTCCGCACGCCGCGTCACGCACCCCATACCGTGGTGCTCAGTATCGGCTTCTGCGCATGCAAGGTCATTTGTTCAAGTTGTTTGGCGTCTATTTATACCTATCGTGAGAGATTTTTTTGTATTTTTTTTTGTCGATAATATTTGATCATCTTTAACCCTATTTAATATGTCCAGTTTATGCAGACTCGCACTGTACATTATATAAAGTGCGTCATAAATGCGTGCGGCGAGAAGCGGAAACTATTGTTATATGTAGCCATTTTGTCGTTCTATGCTATGGTGTTGCCATTAATAATACTGGCAATGCCATAGAACGACTCGCACGCCCGCCGCAACCGTTACGCCCGCCACCCTTCAGGTGCATTCTATTCCAAGACGCACTATTTAGTGGCCGTCACACTAACACACACCTATCCAACAATATTTTGGCTTACGGTGAGAGATGAAATGCCCATCTAAGTTATTCCAGTAGAATGAGACTTTTTTTCTGAATCCAGGAAAAACATGTTTTATAAAAACATTCTTTGGCTACAGTTTCAATGATTAAAAACATCTACTTTATGAAACATATGAAACCTAACATTTGTTTTTTTTACGCAAAAGGAGTTACTGTTAGTGTATTGATTATGTTTGTGTCATCATTATCTCGCCATTCAATGAATCTGTATTATTTTATCTTTCAGGTCGAGATTATCTCCGTATAGTTAGACAGACGGGTAAATATTAAAATTGTCACTAAAGTAAAGTGAAAGTTTATTTATTTATTTTAATTAGGTCTACTAACAATCTATGCATTTGTTAATGGAAGGGTACTTGTTTATACAGTGTGAATGTGAATCTACTCTTACCAGGATAGAGTGATTACAATGTAACAAAACTTTTATCAACAAAAACTAATTTAAAAATAAACCGATAAATGAAAGCAATTCTGCACTAGAAATAACAAATCAAACAGAATTTAAGGACAAAACATTCAAACATAAATTCAACAGGGAAAATGGATGCGTCTTACTCAAGCAGCGCGGTCCGGAACTGAATGAGGCGAGCGCGTGGCGCGCGCCCTTTTTCATACCGTTCGGCGCAGGCGGGTATTTTTCCCACCCCGGCTACACTGACGTCTCTAATACGGCCTCTCCTGACAGGAGTCCGTCCTTGGGCACAGAAGAGATAATAGTACTCCGTACAGAACGGCCACTCCCTTCCCCGCGCTGATTCAGATACCGCACCCCACCCCTGGCGTCAAAGGATTGGTTTAAAGAATCAATAGACAGGGCTGAACGCCGGACGAGTGACGACGCGTATACTTTAATATCGCTGCATTTGCCGCGCCCCACCAGCCCTAGCAAAACAACGCACACATTTACACGTATAAAAACATCATTTGGTTATGTAGTAGTAATAGGTGATTATTTTACGAGCGTTCTATGGAGTGTCCGAGGTGTGCCTCGGGCTCCCTTTTAGCTGTCTTGGTCAGTCTCCAGCAGTGGCATGGAGAGTTCAGGCCCGAGCTCCTTCGCAGGCAGGGTCTGGGCAGCTTGTCGCTCGGCTGGTGGCTCAGCTTGTGGCTCAGCTTGTTGCTCTGTCAGTGTCTGTGCACAGAACAATATTCGTAGAAGTTCATGTAGGTGTCAAACATGTTAAGTGTCGAAACGTTATCGAATTATATTTTATTTCACTTCTCAGCTCCTTTTGATTTTAAGCGTGATGATATGTACCGCAGATTCTATTCTAGATCATTTATTTATTTTTCAGCGCAAGCGCAGCGCAAGCGCAGCGCATCCCATTTCGATAGTTATTCGATGGACAGTTTCTTTACGCGAGTCAGGGGAATTCAGGGGAGACAACAATAAATGAAAATAATTATATTAATAGTATGTTCCCACCGAGGGTACCAGTAATATTGGGCCATACTTCACCACGCTGGTTCAGTGCGGGTTGACTTGACGGAGGTGTCACGGGCTAGTGACAAACCCGACTGTCAGAAGTTATCAACCTGGGCCCTATTACAGCCTCTGACAAAGCTTTACGACTATTAGGTACCACCGAGTATCGATAGTAGCCGGGACCATCAGGTACCACCGAGTAGCGATAGTAGCCGGGACCATCAGGTACCACCGAGTAGCGATAGTAGCCGGGACCATCAGCGGAATAAGGAAGCGCCTGACACAAATGCCACATAGAAACGGATACCCAACAACATTATTAGTTTCTAAATAGTCTGTTTATCATTCCAGTCAATCAAGGGGGATTGTTGCCGCCGAAATTAGAAGATGCGCAAATCCAGTACTGTGAAGGAATTAAATCTGCAGATGAATTCTTCGGTACAGAGACACTCACAGAAATGGACTTCAATCAAGAGCCTCTTGATTAGAAAGGTGATGGGTAATTCTATGTATACGTCGACTGCCTCAGACTTGTACAAAGACTTCTCAATAGCCAATAGCATGCAAACCCC
Source organism: Argyresthia albistria (assembly GCA_963457715.1). Taxonomy (NCBI): domain Eukaryota; kingdom Metazoa; phylum Arthropoda; class Insecta; order Lepidoptera; family Argyresthiidae; genus Argyresthia; species Argyresthia albistria. The sequence goes on along the minus strand of OY735266.1, from coordinate 8,433,783 downwards.
ATGTAGTTTCACAAAACCGAATTGGTTGCTTATTACCCTACTAAAGTTGAAATGCGTCTTGTTGCCTAGGAACGTTTAGACAACTCGTTAAACGTTTTGTTTGTAACGCTCCATCCCTCAATGAACTAATTTAACACACGCTTTGAGCATCTGTTAATTGTGGAAATATTCTAAAGTAATATTTCTCATGGTAATGGCCATATGTGATCGTCTTATTGTAGTAGGACTTGCTACGTTGTTGTGTACTTTTTTGTTTTAGCAAACCCAGATTCTTTTAGAGGAATGAAATAAGTAGAGAAAATCCATGATAAAGAAAGTAATCGTAGTACATAATTAAAGTTGGTCGTTATATAGTTCCCTAGATCTACATTATGTCGCTGCCATTATAAAAAAGGAAGGGGGGGGGGGGAGTGGAAATGCCCCAACCCCGCGTCTCCCTATGAATTACAACCGTGGCGTTGCTAAGTGAAAAGTCTCGCAACTAAGATGTTATGTTAAATTCCCCTTTATTCATTTCAAAATGATTTCTTTTTCATGTTCAAATATAATTGCAATACCTATGTTTTTAATTTTTAGATGTTGTTTGTTGTTGGATTATGTGTAACATAAACTAGCAATCATATTCTGGGAAGAGCGCTGTAGCCTGAAATACAGGTTTATACCTAGCTCAGGCTCGGATGGTCACATTATTTCTGTATTAATGTTTTAGCTAAGTACGTTTAATATTGTAACTTTTTTACTGTCCAAGTTTTTTGATGAATAAATTTTTATTATTATTATTTATTCATATTCATATTCATTTATTGCACGCCATTTAGGAGTAGGAATTCCCTACGATAGGCACAGGATGCTACAATCGGGCCTAACGATATTTAAGCAATGCACTAACTGGCATCACCATAAGGTTATGTCAACACAGAACCAAACAAACAATAGGTAAACCGGCACCACATTGAAGCCTATAACAGCATCAACTCGACGGAGTACTTATTTAAGCCTATAACAACATCAACTCGACGGAGTACTTATTTAAGCCTATAACAACATCAACTCGCCGGAGTACTTATTTAAGCCTATAACAACATCAACTCGACGGAGTACTTATTTAAGCCTATAGCAACATCAACTCGACGGAGTACTTATTTAAGCCTATAACAACATCAACTCGAGGGAGTACTTATTTAAGCCTATAACAACATCAACTCGATGGAGCACTTATTTAAGCCTATAATAACATCAACTCGACGGAGTACTTATTTAAGTCTATAACAACATCAACTCGACGGAGTACTTATATAAGCCTATAACAATATCAACTCGCCGGAGTACTTATTTAAGCCTATAACAACATCAACTCGACGGAGTACTTATTTAAGCCTATAGCAACATCAACTCGACGGAGTACTTATTTAAGCCTATAACAACATCAACTCGAGGGAGTACTTATTTAAGCCTATAACAACATCAACTCGACGGAGCACTTATTTAAGCCTATAATAACATCAACTCGACGGAGTACTTATTTAAGTCTATAACAACATCAACTCGACGGAGTACTTATTTAAGCCTTTAACAACATCAACTCGACGGAGCACTTATTTAAGCCTATAACAACATCAACTCGACGGAGTACTTATTTAAAAGCCTTTAACAACATCAACTCGACGGAGCACTTATTTAAGCCTATAACAACATCAACTCGACAGAGTACTTATTTAAGCCTTTAACAACATCAACTCGACGGAGCACTTATTTAAGCCTATAACAACATCAACTCGACGGAGTACTTATTTACTACTAACAGTATCCAAGCCAAGCGATTTACGTCTTAACAAAGGCAAGAATTCCATCTCCGTCGGAGCAAGGAAAAAGCCACTATCTCCATAAGAGAATAGGTCTTAAAGCACACTAGGCAAGGAATTGTCAAGTCATGAAATATACACATCAGAACCAAAGCAGTGAAACCTGCCCCTTGGCGTCCCCGTTCCCGACTATCCGCTAGGGCATCGTCATAATGGGTTCAGCTTGCCACAGTGGAGCGAGGAAAAGCTTCTTTACTATCGTACAAATTGTGTAATGTAATAAAATGACGCATTTGATTGAATTGAAATTTTATTTTCTTCTTTTTAGGGAATTAAATAAAAGCTTTATTTTTTTATTTATTTCATTTAATTTTTCTTTTTGTTTTATTGTTTTCATTGCTTAAGTTTTGTTGTACGATGGTACGGTACCCTTCGTGAGCGATTCTTACCCGCACTTGACTGATTTTTTAGCTAATTCCCGGCCCAAACAGATATTCTTCATAGAGTAGAGAGAAAGATAAAATTAAATTTCTTATGACAAAGAGAAAGAAAACATAAAACAATCGGTACTTGTACTTACCTACAAATTATTATGTTCGTACTTATTGCAAAAAAAAACAGTTCCTAATAAATTCTAAATCTATAGAGCAAAGAAAAAAAATACATTCATAATTCTTTATTGCACGGAAACCAATGTGATACATACCGCCGTACCCAGAGCCATTTAATGATTCAAGGATTACTAAGTAAAGGATTTTGTATGTAAATTAAAATTTGGAACTGACTGGTTGATTAAATCTCTCTGAGTGCGGCGGTTAGTCTTATAAAATAAAGGCAATTAGGCAAAGGCGAGCTTATTTGCTTATATTTACTAAAGGGAGCTATATTTGCCAATAAATGAAATAGCCAAACTTGGGGCGCAACTGTGCCTCTGGAATCCCGTAAGGGAAAATGCGTGACATTCTGATTTCTGTGTCTGTTTGCCTTTATCGTTTAAAAGCCACCGTAGTAAAACACATTCAATATCTCAATATCGATAATTACAATCTGCAAAGCTATCGGTTGTATGTTCACTTAACTGTTATTATCATTGGATATTGGCAACAAGTATTTATATTTATGTAATGGTTATTGTATTGTGATATCCATTGCTCTGTAGAGGGTTCGGGTCATTGCGAGTATTAATAAATTAAATATTGTACACGACGACGTTGTGAGGACCTTGATTTCTCGCAGCGGCGATGGGCTAGCCCGCTGAAAATCATAAATGGGTTTTGTACATCTTACTTAACGTGGATGCATTTGAGCCTCTGCCGACAAAATTAAATAAGCTGAAAAGGCTTGGCGCTTTTTTATTTATTTATCTACTGTCTGTCCGAAATGTACTGAAAGAGCGCGTTACCATTAATGTCGTAACGGTTAATTTATCGTTGGACGACTATCGTCTCTACCTGTTTTGTTAAATTTGTCTTCACAGTCTGTCGTCACAGTAAATAAACGGTCAAGTGCGAGTAAGACACGCACAATTCATACTTGGAGATTCGAGATCGAAACTAGTGTAATTAAGTTTCTACTTAAAACAAGTATATGTCATCCATGTTAACCAAATTACATATTTTTGCAGAAAGACAGAAAACTGTCATTAGATTTTTCGTTTTTACTTGTGCTAAGACCTTGCTTTGTGCCAAAATATCCGGATCAACCTTGTCCGACAGATAAATCTTAAATCACGTAAAATCACGGTAGTGCCTTTCAGATTGAGCAAAGGCACTTACCATCCTTTTTCTTGAAGCTATTCGGGGCATCTTCTATCTATTCTCTTGTGATTTCTATTAAACTTTACTAGTTTTCTTGTATGTAAACAAACAGTAAAGTCAGATTAACGTACACCCTGAGGGTATAACTTAAATCACCTCGATAATTACCTCCCAAATAAAATAAAATAAATAAACTATTAAAGTTTGATACAGTTATATCACTCACGTCACGTAATGAGATGACACTTTCGATATAATATCTCGTAGTAGTTACATAAAATTACTTGAATTAGTTTCATTTGTAAAGAAAAACACTGACAACCAATCGTCGTGTCATTGAATGATGAATAGTTGTCCAATGTAAAGAAGAGGCAAAAAATTACGTGTACTAAGAATATTTGTAGCTATACCAACAGTGACTTTATGATTCGTTATATTTTATAACGAGTTTAGTTGTTGTTTTGCTATAGATAGTTAGTTTGTTAGTTGTTGTCTATAATCGTCTCTATTTTAAATATGCTGACCCCTCCCCTCGCAGAAGGACACACCCGAACAAAGACAAAGGGTACCAATACGTCAAATATTGAATTTCCACAAAGGAGAACGCCCAGTGGCCATAGTAACTTAGGCCTCGATTGCCCACTTTTGAGAGTGTGTAGATATATATGATTTATTGCATCCTTTTTAAACTATCCACAAAAAATTTGATTCTAAAAAAACTTCGGGTTTTTAAGATATTAACGATTTTTATTTCACTTGTTCATTCCGTGATCGTGATGAGAAGCGGGAGCAGGTTCCGTGTGCAAGCCGTTGTCGTCAAGGAATGTGGAGCCGGAATCCATGTGCAAGCAGTGGTCTTAAGGGTTAGGATTATTCAGGTCTATTGATAATCAGAGTCGTCGATTTTTAACAGAAAAAAATAATACATCAAACACAATTCAAAACACAATGTTTTTTTTCTAAATGTCAAATTGACAAATTGCTGTGTTGCAACTTCTGAACTAAAATCCAAAAATCGATGAAAGAATCGATAAGTGCTCATCATCGTATCCAGCCATGATTCAAGTAATACGGATGTATCGAGCAGAGCAAGTAATGACTAATGAGCGACTTTCTGGTAGTTAATTATCTGCCGCCCATTGTCAATTCAAAACTGATTTGAACTACAAATCGATGACATATCAAACCCGTATTTTATTGAGTATCGATCGATATCAGAACATGTTAGTTTTTGCATATGACAACACTGATTTTAACGTCAAGGAAGATTTTAGAATCTTGGGAGGATCTGGAGGATAAAATCATGATGAAATACTTTTCAATAACAAAACCTTTTCTTTTCATTCACGAAACCTCCATCTTTATAGACCAAAATAATATGATGATAATTGATCTTGGGTATTATCATCATTATTAGTAATTATCTAGTGGTTGGGCAGTCTTGGGCCTAACATGGGCATTCTCCTTTAACTAAGAATTTTAATTTCAAATATTTTTCTTTTTCGCAGAAGAAGCGAAGAGGTGCTGAGCCGATAGGATTCGACCAGTCAAAACTTTTTAGAATAGCAACGCAGTGAAAACAGGATTTTAAAGAAAAAAACTTGAAGTGAAACTGAGAAAGTGAAGAAAAGCGGAAAATTGTTTCTTCTTTTCTTTATAATTGTTTGATGCTGCAAGTGGAAACTTTACGCAATTAACACGAATAGCTCTCTAGGTCTTCATTAACTCAGCAAAGTACCTACTTTGGGGACAAAGTAAAGTTGGGATGTGACTAAGACTGTCATTACAGCTGAGGCTTGCTCTAAGTTGAAAAACTAGAATTTTATCTGAATTCAGTATGAAGTCTACCATGTGCCATAAGCTACTCCATGTTTACGCAAAATGGAGTATTATTGAATAACTGATCCTACCTTTCTTTGTACCTAAATTGTATATTTGGGTTTACAGTAATACTACCATTTGATGTAGCTGTTCTTCAAGCCTACAAGCCTGTTAGGTATCTCTTTTAAGACGACCTTCCCGATTCTATGCACAATGTTTAAATATGTGTAGAAATCCTTAGAGACGAAGAATGACGAAACGAGACGATTTTTTTTCAAATTCAGAAGTACAACAATTAAGTGGGCGTTTGATATTCACGCACAAACACTCACACCCTCACACACACCCTAACACATACCCTCACACACACCCTTAACATACACACCCTCACACATGCACACCTTCAGACACACACACACACACAGACCCTCACACACAGCGATACATCTCTATCCGATACGAGGTTGCAAAGGCACAATTAATTATGCCCATTTTTAGTCAGTTTTTAAGGAAAAATGGGTGTTATAAGTTTAACGTGTGAAACACTGTGAGGGTGTATGTGTCTATGTGAGGGAGGGTATGTGTGTGTGTGTGTGTGTGTCTCAGCTCATAGAGAGTAAACGGGTGATTCAGTTTGAATGTTGTTTTTTTTTTATTTGAAAGTAGAGTTAGTTCTTATGGTACCATCGAGTTGATCTGATGGTGAAGTTCGAAGGTGGGAGCTGGAACCCTGGGATGCTACTAGTAAACTCATCGAGTTTGGGCTCATTAGACTAGTAGTGAATCTTTGAGGATATGGTACTATCGGGCTAATCTGATGATGGTGCTTGAAGGTGGGAGCTGGAACCCTGTTATGCTTACTAGTAAACCCATAGAGTTTAGGCTCATTAGATTCGTTGTTATGAGACCTTTTAATTTCACCTGATGATGAGACATGGTGATGAAACTGGAAGACTGGTTTTATGCGGGGGTTTTTAATGCTAAACTTATTCATTACTACATTTTGCGTGACAGGGATACTAACCATCGTCAATAATTGACAGATCTTGGGCAAACATTTACTTCTGCCACCCCGAATAGTAAAAGGCATGGATTTATGTGTTGGTATGCTTGACTTGATTGCTAAATTAGTCAAATCAAGAATCAATTTTGAAAAATAAAATAAACCCAAGATTCATGGAACAATCATGAATCCAGTACCTGCCAGTTGAGATCTTATATTGGGTTGAATCAACATTGTAAAAGTATTAGGTAAATATAGCTTTCACTTTTGGTACTCGAGAGGTATTAGATGATTATGTACGCTATGATGTCCCGTTTGATAAGGAGCCGAATTAATATATATATTTGTTTGACTGTATTCTACCCAATATTTTAATGTATGAACATAAATAAAATATTCCGCCATGTCTTGTCCCATAAGGGTTGGCACAGGTACACAGGCTCGTATCCTGCTAGTCAAAATATATGCTTTTTAGGAACTATGAAAATTATACTTTTGCTACTTGCGCAGTTTTAGTTGCCCATCTATATGTCGTAGCCATATCGTGGAATTGGCCATATCATGAAATGGCCAACCGTGAAATATCATGAAAAGATGAAATCTTAAAGGGGGCTAGCGCAGCATTTTATGATATGGCCAAATTTGACGATAATTATGGCTACGACATATACCTTACATGATGCAAATCAAATCAAATCAAATAATTTATTTGTGAAACAGGTGTAGGTCATGTACATTCAGGTGTATTAAAAAAATATTTTATGTGTCTCTATGTTTAGCCATCGGGCATACAATTATTTCATGCAGATATGTACATGTCAATAGTTTTAACAGAAAATAAACACTTGGAGTCACTAATCATAAGTTTTTATCAAATGTGATGCGGTAGCATGCTGAGTGCGGGGGGAGATATTTTCGCGGAAGGTGAGGGACAGGGACAGATACTTGTAAAGCGCGTGTAATGTCCTCTCACTCCGCGACCCCCCGCGGGGGCAGGCATGCTACGGGTTCTGGTAGCAGCAATGTCCTTTTCAAAGGCATTTTATTGTGTCTTTGATTGTCACTATTCACAGAAGCTTCAGAGCTTTAAAGCGCACGTAGACAGGAAGTGACGTCACACTCAAAGCGCGGAAGCTGCTCGAACCAGAAAACTCTCATAAAGCTTCCTTTACGATACTTTGAATTTTTATTTAGCAAAGCTTGCTAGCTTGCGACAATACAGTCGTTATATGCCTCGTAGGAATTTATGATATTCGTTTTTGTTTTGAGAGTTTTGTTTAATTTTTATGGTGATTGTGTCAGTATGGTGTATGAAGGAAGGACATTGGGCCGAACGAATATTTCGTATACATAAAGAAACGTGAAAATACATTTTAGTCTAATGACAGCTGATATTTTTAGGGTTCCTTACCCAAGGGCAACCAACATGGACCCTATTTCTAAGCCTCCGTCGTCTTTCTGTTGATCTGTCCGTCAGTTCGTCAGCGGGCTGTATTTCATGAACCGATAAATGTGCAAATTTCACAGAATGTGTATTTCTGTTGCCGATAAAATACACAAGAATAATAAAATAAACGGGTAGAGAGTTAAAATAAAACATCCGGACGAATTGTAAACCTCCTCCTTTGGGAAGTCGGTTAAAAAGATTATTTTGCATCACGCCTCTTCACGCGTTTGCAGAGTGATGCCCGTTTCTTTCGATTTAAAATGGGTAGTTCATCTAACTAAATTACTAAGATTCCGCTAGAATTCACTTCGTAGCAGAACCCCAGTGACCCGCTCCCCGCAATTACCGGTATCTCTTCCCCACACTAGGCAATAGGCAAACCCATCCATCTACGTCTGTGTCTGGAGACCGGAGATAAATGATGACGGGCTTTGTTCATGTATTGTTCCACTAGGGTTCACTTGCGATGATGCTTGGAAGCGTGTGAGTGAGTAGGTAATCTTGGTTTTTTAATTACTTAGCAGTTGTCAGTTGATATATATACTACTACTTGTAATTGTTACCGGAAATGAACATGAACGGTAATTGAAATATTTTGTCTGACCATTTTTTACCCTCTTCATGTGTTCGTTCCGTACCCTCCGTTTTATATAAACCAGGGGTATGATTCTCGCGCATTCGATATACGATATACACCTATATCGAGTGATTTTGTATGGGAATCTGTCATTATAGGTTTCGATATCCGTATATCGAAGGGGCGAGAAACATACCCCTGACTACCCTTCTTAAATCCATCCTTTGGACCTCAGATCAATTTTGTTCACTAACCCCCAGTTTCTGAGACGCTGATCATAGGTTACGATTAGCTAACAGAGTGATTAACTAATTTCAGCTAATTACGTGCCCCCATCAGCCGTGTGCCGCCATTTTGAATTAACCACCTATTAGTTAATGGTTACCTGTGATCAGCGTCTCAGAAACTGGGGATAAAAGCCGCATATCTCGGTTTTAGGTCGTATAGGATGCCCACTAAAAAGACCGTACTCTCAGGCGTAACCGCAAACTTAGTAAATAATTTCCTCGCCACTGCAGTTTAAAAGTAAACTGCTCCTAAGTTTAATTAAAAGTTCTAAGTAGCTGCGATACACTCACTTGGGTCGCTGAACACTTTTACTGCTGCAGTTTAGTCCAAGGTTTATTGTTCAAGATAGTGATACTATATGAAGTAACTGTTAAAAGTTTAACCCTAAATCGCAGGTTGTCGGTGAAGTATTCCTCTGGAACCAAAAATATAAACAAAGGGTCACGATTTTTTCCTTTCAGCGTGCCAAAGGCAAGGCTGTGACCACTTTTAGCCAGTAATTACCAGATCTAAGATGATATGGATTCCTCACGATGGTTTCCAGCACTGAAAATAAAATCAGTTTATTGTTCGAATCCTGGCAAGGATAGAAGAAAAACATTTATTTTGTGAGCGCAAGAAAAGCACTTTTTATATGTTTATTTATCCAAAGTTATCTGTATGAATACAAACATATAGATATTAGAACAATAAAAAAATCGTCATTATGAAAACTACGTCCCACGATTCGAATGACAAACTTAATTAAAGTATGAAAAAGGAAGTCATAAAGCGATGATTTAATGCAATATCGTGAACTGAGCCGCAAGCGATTGGTAAACTTTCTGTAATGTGCTAAGAAATCCCCTCTACCGTCCATAATGTTTCCTCCAACCCCCTAACGCCTTCCGTCGGCCACGCAGTAAATCAAAAATATGTGGAGTCCTCTATTGCCGCTCATCTGTGGGTAAATAACGTAAATAACAATTACTTTTCAATTGTTAATGGCTGATTTCGTCATTGGGGCTAAGAATTATTTTTAACGACTTCAAAAAAGGAGGGGTTATCAATTCGGTTGTATGTGTTTATTTTAAATATTTGTTGCCTCGAAACTGGTGAATCCAATAGTTTGGTCCCATATTTTGAAAATCAGGAATCGATCCTGCAGGTTCGGTTTCTACATGAAAAAACTGTGAAGTTTAATTTGGTTTTACCTGGATGACATTATACATCTAGCCTTTTTGTGACTTTTCGATGTTTATAGTCATTGTCACGAGATAAATACTGGCTCTCAGGATAATTATATTCGTTTATATTATGTAATATGTTTGGACTTCACCGTTAGGAGACAGAATTTGTAAGTCGTTTTCGGGTTCATAGATGACTTCTGTATACTGAGCTGGGAGGACTAAGGTCATGAAGTCGGTTTTTTTAAGTTATTAACTTGGTGAATTATATGTCATCGATTTATGTATGGATACTCCGTATTCTGTGTTTGTAAAAATGCATACGTATGTTCATATCTTTAGGGAGATTTAGAACCGAGGGAGCTCCGATGGTCTAGCGATTTCAGGCTGAGAAATCCGTGGCTCATCTTTTTTAGGGTTCCGTACCCAAAAGCTGCCAAACGGGACCCTATTACTAAGCCTGCGCTGACGGACGGTCTGTCTGAGATATTAACCTCTCTTTCTCACACTCACCCTTAACTTTTGTAAGAAACAGAGCAGTTCGTTTAGAGCAAAAAAAAAGTGGCTTGTACCGGCGCGGTGGCGGCGGCATAAACTCACATAGAAAAAAGCGGGAAGACCTAAATATAAATAAAGGTCTGCTGAGTCTGCTAGACGGTTAAGCAACTCTAAAATACATAAACTCAGCGGCATCAAAGATTTAGACAAAATTTTGTCAAAAATGGACCTCGAAAGTTGAAAATATATTCCAAAACCAAGCCACGGTTACTCTGAAAACCAGTTTAAAAGTTTTAATATGACGAACATTTTGAGGGCACACTTCCGCTCTGAAACAATTACCTATTTAGTTAAAATTCTTCGTGACCTTTAAGGGTTGCGTACTCGTGGCTAACACGGTTAACCCTATTAAAAAGCCTCCGTTGTTCGCCTGTCTGTAAGTAGGATGTATCTGACGTAAAGTCTTCACAAAATAAAACGCCTGTTTTGACAGTTCACGCCCATGAAGTTTTAACCCCTAACGCGTAGGTAATAGAAGCAGTTTTCTTAGGTGCAACTTGTACGCTTTGCTATTACGTAACAGTTGGATTTTATTACCTACGTATTAGGGGTTAAAACTTCATGGGCGTGAACAACCAAAACGGGCCTTTTATTTTGTGAAGACTTTAATAGGCAAAGAGTTTAAATTATTACGCGATTTACAGTAAATCAACCATGGCGGCCTCTGTGGCGCAGCGGTTGCACGTCTGCCTACCATGCAAGAGGTCTTGGGTTCGAATCCCGGCTGGGGACAAATAAAAAACCCCAGGTCTTGGATGTTTACCTACATGTTTGTGATATCGCTGTTTCTGGTTCCCACGACACAGGGTATCCTAGTGTGGGGCCAGGAGCAATGTATGTGCCTGCATGTAAATGTAAATGTAAATTTTTATCTTATGCCTTATAGGCATTCGTCTAATCTGTGCTGTGCCACCAGCCACTTCCAGCAACCCCGACAGAATATTGACGAGGTAATCTCACATCACCATTTTGGTTTATCCCTAAGCCGGTACCTTAACTGTTTGTTTGTTTGTTTTTTTTTTAAGATATTTATTTACTTGAGACATAAAATGATACAACCCAGTGTAGATTTAATCCTAGGTTATAGCTAGTTCATAAGTATTAACAGATGTTTAGCAGGCTAGAATATTCTCTTAAAATTTATATCATAAGTGTAATCAAGACATAATTGTATTGTTAAAGAAGTAGGAGAGTGTAACAGAGTTATTTAGCGAACTTCATTGTAGCTTGCAATCTTTGCCATCGGTAGTAAAGTAAAATATTACTTGCTATCGGTAGTAAAATATTACTCTAAGTAAAATGCCGTACCTTAACTAAGCCACTGACATACATAAGTACCAATACTGAAACATCTGTGATAGATACACCATAATGCGATATTTACCCACAGAACAAAGCTTTCTAAAGCTTTCCGCGATTGAGCTTTGACGCCTCCCGAGAGTGACATAAATTTGCACAAAGACAAGGGGCTTTGGTTTCCTAGTTTATGTACTCTTCTTTGTCGATGAGTTGTACTGATGAGTTCCCCTTCCCCCCACGAGGGAGGGGGGTGCTCAGTGAGAAATAAAAGTTCCTCTGTCAGGCTAATGACACACTATAAAAGGCGTCGCTTGTTGGTAAGTACTCTTTCACACTATGCAGCGGAAGTTACTGGCTTGTGAGTCGCGTACAAAATCGCACGACAGTGGCTACCTATTTAGGAGGGCGCAAAATTTGGGTTTTTTTGTAGCCCGTGCGACGCGTCTCGGCATCGCTATAACTATTGCCATGCGATTCCTCACGCGACTCCCGGGCCCGAATCCTACTGTACACAAGCATACCACAAGCCTGGCACAAGCTTCAATACGACGCATTTGGTATTCTACTAAAACCGGAATCGCAATTCACAAGCGCCAGCCTGACGCCAGCCTACTGTCCGACAGTAGAATATGATGTAGTTTTTGTATTGGCTTTGATCGAATTTCAATAACTTATAAAACAAAACCATGGAGCGAACAGGTTAAGTGTCACAGCAAAAAAAAATTATTTGTGTGTTCTATCCGAATATTACAGTTTTTTTTCCTGGCCAACACTTTCACTTTTGGCCCAAATATTTATGGACCGTGAATGATCTATCCTTTACAAAGTATGTAAAACAAAACATTGAATGTTGGCTTTTCTCTAAAGAAAGATTTCTTCCAGCAAACCTAGACAGCACAGAAAAGATCGTGGTGGTATAATAAGTTATAACACAATAAATAAAATTAAAGTGAATGAAACTGCATAATTGCCATTTATGCATTAGATCCTAGTTTATCTCCAAACTTAGCATAGCATAGTGTGGCCTTAGCCTTAGGGCAAATCCCAACAAATGTTTCTGTCTAAACTCGGGTACTCATTTCCGAAGCAATGCAGTCGTAATGCGATGGTAAATTTGGGCAATAAACTGCTTTGATACTGCTCGTTTTTTTCTATTCTATCTGGACCATGCTTTTGCTTGGTAATATATTTCTGTCTTCGGATACCTGTAACTGATTTTTATTTAACTCAAATTATTGTTTAGGTAGAATAATGATATAATATGTACAATTAAGTTAGCTGATCATTATCTTCATCATCATCATCATTAATGAACCATTTTTTTCATTATTATACTTTACATACAAAATATACTTTACTTAGTAATCCTTTATCAATCATTAAATGACTCTGGGTACGGCGGTTAAACTCTATTACCAAGTCATAAAGTTTAAATCGCGGGCCATCGCTTTGAGGCTAGACGGTTGAGTGGTTAAGTTTACTTTTAATCTTTAAGACCCTGCAATGCATAAAAAAGTAACATAAGTCGAAAACTAATAAATCGCGTGCTAATATGTATATGTATAAGTTACCTCCACAGCTTTCTGGCCGCAGAGCGGCTGGTTGGCCTGCGCGTACGAGACCACCGACTGTATAGCAAAACACTTTCGTCCCGTTTCATTTGCATACGCTTCGCTCCGCTCCGCTCTGCTCGCCCCGGTTTTGCTTCTTCTAAGTTCCAACCTAATCCAGTTGAAACTCAGCCACAACAACCTACTCTAGCCAAAGGTGTAGTAATATTTACCTAAGAAATTGGTTCCTTGTTGGATTTATTACCTAAATCAAAGACAGTTGTGAAATAATAATAATAATATCAAAATAATAATCGAGAATAATAATTATCACATTTTTTATGCTTTGTCGTTATTGTGCACATTTAGTACCTAGTTTTTCTGCAGATTGCCAAGTTAATGTGAGAAACAATTTTACGCACTTTAACGGACTCAGCTCTAACTGATTTGCTCACTCTAACATTAACATAATATACATAATAATCGATCAAGTGCGAGTCGGAATCGCACAAGAATGGTACCGTTCCATCGTCGAACACAATTTATGTACTCAAAATAATAAAACAAAATCAATGATGACAAACAGATATCATAAAGAAAAATCGTGTACAAAGGCGAGCTTATATCTAATAAGAGATTTCTTCCAGCAAACCATGTTGGGTAGGAGAGTTGTTGTGGCAACAGATATACACAATCTGTGAAAATTTCAACTTTCTAGCTATTACAGTTAGTGCTCTAGGACCCGCTGACGGACGGACGGACGGACAGACGGACGGACAGACGGACTGCGGAGCCTTAGTAATAGGGTCCCGTTTGGCACCCTTCGGGTACGTTACCCTAAAAATACGGTCAAAACTGGGCCTCTACCACACCGTATCAGAAAATACGTGACGAAAATGTTAAAGTCTTAATTCTCAGTCTTTAATTGATTGAAACGGTGATATTAAAGAAATAAAGTAACAACACTTAATAAGGCGTATTTTATGTTGAGCTATAAAGTTAATATGGTGCTGATTGAAGCCTCGCCAGCATTCTCTAATTAAAAGGATCTTATTCCCAGAAATTCCTTTAGTTCAAGTTTCTTGTGTAAATACTTTTGTAACTTAAAGCTTCCACTTCGACGTGCAGCGCCATTTTTAAACGACGTTTATACGATATTTTAATAATAATTTTGGTCATGTGTTTGTTTATTTACATGAAAAAGTCCAAATTAAAGTGTATCACGATGTCAAGAAACCTTTACATAGGAAGCTCTAACACGAGGTTAGATTTTTACTTTTATTTTTATATTTACCCTAATCCCTTGAGACACTTGTTACATACAAAAGTTGAGTGAGATTTTGAAATTTCAGCGAGTAACGCTGACTCATGAGATCCTTTTAATCTATTATCCAATGTTTTAAAAAAGATGCTGGTGTTAAGTTAATACTGTCGGCTTGTTAACTGGGCTAAGTAAATTAAATTAGCAAAATAAACGAGGAAACGCTGACGCCTAGATATTTTTCTTCGGTGTCTCACAATTTTTGGAGTCTAAAGTTTTTATCATTTTACTTATTTTTGCTGTGCCGGATCTTCTAGATTGACATGGGCCACGATTTTATGAAATCCCGAATTTTTATATGAAGGAAAGGTGCAATGGTACTATACAGTACTGCTAAACTGAGATTATACGCCTAGACAAGAAATGATAACTATAATTTAACCATATCAACATTAGCTGGCAGAAATATGCAGTCTGCAAATGTTGCCATCATTTATTATCTATCATTTTCTGTCAATGAAAAAATTCTAAGAACTTGGCTCATTCGTCACTTATCATGAAAAATGCGTCATTTGTCCGACTCGGTGACTTTGAATAGAGCGGCAAATGAGAGTCCGGTGGAGATTTATTTCTTTGTGATGCCGATCCACACAGAGGACAGACAAACTGACGCCAGTACCGAAATGCAGAAATATACAATCTAATCCAGCCACAGGCAATGGCAATAATTGGCAGACCACCTGCAAGTGGATCTGAAGACAAAGCGAAGATAGGAAACAATGGACGCGCGGTTGCTAAGGACCGAGCTCTTAATTGGACTGAAGAATTTCATATTTCACCAGATTTACTTTATGGCTTGGTAATAAATGTAAAAACCAATTAAAAAATTCTGCATGCTGAAGCCCAATTGATGGTTAAAATTGTGGGCAAACATTGGGTTTCCGAACGGGATGATAAATTAATTTGTGGAATATTTTGCAAGCTATCACTGTCAATTTGTAGAATTTCAAATATTTAAAATTTGTGTCATTGGGCCCTGGAGCTAAATTCTTTAAAATTGACATAGAAAATGACAAGGTAGATGACGTAGATAGCATTTGCTGTACAAAATATTATGCGCCGCGCCCACGAATAACGTCGATGTAGGTACCTTCTCTCTTTGAAAAAGTTATTTAAAGAAAAGTTGTCTACTTTCACGAAACAAACTTGAGGCGTAAGGAAAAAAATCACGTGTTTTCCTCGTTCATGAATAAAGCATTCAGTGTAAAGTCCCGCTAATGATCTCATATAATCACATTTAGATTTTGAATTCTCAATTTCTTCTCAGCGAGTTGCGTGTATGGAAATCTAATCAACTGCGCATCTATTTACACATTTGGACTTGCACTAGAGTTTTAATAGGAGCCCTAAAACCCAGTTCTAAAAGCAGTCCGGCTCTCAGAAGCAGAGCCTCAAACAGGAAATATTACAGAGCGAAAAAGTGCTCGAGTTCGCTGATGCTGCTGATGAAATGAACCTTCTGTTTTATACATATGTATAACGCCATTGAAATTTCAATTCAAACTTTTTCGATGAGTAAGTAGGTAATTTTTCCTGCTACACAGTACTCTCCTGGCAAACACTGATAGCAGATTCTTCATGCATGCGCGGTAGCGTACAGAGAGTATATTAAACCTAACGTACAAATACTCCACCCAGAGACTATTTATATACAATTAACTGCTCCTGCGGGGGAATGCGGCTCACCAAACGTTAGTTGTATTCAACCTACGCAACCTTTGTACAATGACGGGCCGCCAGACAGTTTCGCAGAGGCTGACCAATCACAGCTCTCTTACCTCGTCCCCCGCCGCCCGTCAATTAGTGAGTTGTGTTTCAAAGGAAAATGTATCTATGCGCTCTCCACTGGATAAGTGCTCCCTGACTCCACCAAAACGTTACGCTACTGTAGCACTAGCTAGTTTTAGACCGCGCCAAATACCTTTGGGTCGCATAAAATATCTCTCTCTCACACCCTGCCTTACCCTTTTTTACGTAGGTACGTACTAGGTACTATGCTAGGTAGTAGTAGTCGTAATACCCATCCATCAACCTGCACTGAGCCAGCGTGATAGAGTACGCCTCAATCTTACTTATTTCCGGGTAAAGTAATACCTACATTTTTATCTGTTTCTTTTGTTTTTGTATTATATAGTATTCAGTAAAAAATATAATAAAATAACATATTGTATCTACCGTACATATGTTCTTGTTCCCCAACCAAGAAACCTTACTGCGTACACAATCCATGACACATACTATTTCAGGAATCCCTCTGTGTCGTAATTATCATTATTAGTCACACTGATGCTCTTTGACGTGTATAATTCTGCTTTGAAGCAGTAATAATAACACACACACAACCACACAACTAATCTAATAACAGTTAAGGTGCCTCATGAATAAATTAGGGGTGCTTTTTTCATGTGTATTTCAGGAAATACTTGGAAAATCGTAATCAATTTCTGGTATATGTAATTTGACTGTATAATCTAGGGTTTTCATGAAGGAAAACGTGTTTGGATAAAATTTTCTCGATAGAAAATAAATCCAAAGTCAACCCTGTTTTCCAATATTTTTTCCTATTATACCGCAGTAGTAGTAAATATGATCTTTCTATTAATTGTAATATGTGGGGAATTGTTGTTGATTTGAAGATTGAAATGTAATTCCCTGTAATAGCTTATTTTTCATGATTTTTTTCCTTTTTGGCGCTTACGGTGATTCAGATTAGGCGCGAGCGCACAATTGCCATCCCACTTGTTCCTATTCCCGAGTTATATTCGCTTCTCACTTCCGCAATCTTCGTTGACCTTGGTTTGTAATTATTCATACCTCGCCTTAAGTCAAACGTACTAAAAGCGTGCATCTAAGCCTATTATCAACAATCCACATCTTGATTTAGTGATGATTGGCCCCCTTCGGTACGGTACTATAGTTTCGGTACCGTCTCTGTACTAAATCTTTAAACAAATAATTTGTACCGAAGGTTCGGTTTGAAAGCTTTCAGTACAGATTCGGTACAGGCACCGAAACAAAAAGCACCGACCGGTCAGGAATTATAGTTAAATTATGAACAGTTACCCAAGAAATATAAAGTAAATAACGTCAATAACATTGTTATTTAATTGTTATTTAATATCAGCTCAGAACGTCTATGTTTCTATGAGAAAGTTGATCTTTACAAGCTATAGATAGTTTAACCCTTAATTACTCGCGTGGGGTATATTTTACCCCAAAGCATGTTTGAATGCTTGTTACACCTAAACTACTGATTTTTTCCTTGTGGCCTTCCCAGTAGCTGCCTAAATAGCTCCCCCCTCCATGATTAAGTCACCTGCGCCACGTAGCAACATGTTGTCGTGCCAGGAAATCGCGTCTGGGGTATATATTGCCCCACGCGAGTGTTGGTGCTACTATTTTTGACAAGTAAGTAGCAAACATTTTTATTTATTTTTGCGTTGAATGCTCTTTTGTTTGATTGTTTTCCAATTTTTGAGTTATATTTTTAGGTTACAACGTTCAAAATGGCAAACCGATGTCTTTGTGTCAATCATATTGCTCAGTATTTAATGGAAGATGATGAAAAAGAGCTATTGACAGTCCCGATGAAAATGAAGTGGAAACTGAAGTTATACAAATGATGATTATGATTCCGCCTCTCAAGAAAGTGCCAATGAAACGGACCATGAGTGGAGCATCAGTAGATCTGACAAGGGCTCACAAACTCGAGCAAAAATGCAACAATTACACAGTGCCATACAAAAACGTCTCAAAAGAAGTGCCGATGTCCAGGCTAGTAGCTCCACGTCCAGAGATAGCCCATCCACTTCGTACAAGAGGTGTCATCTCTGCCCAAGGTCAAAGGATAAAAAAATAAGGATGACGTGTGCCAAATGCAACCAGCACGTCTCTCATGACCATTCCATCAGGACATGTGATGAATGCAAAGACTAAATGGTTCCCTGTTTTATAGATTGATCTCATCAAAATGTTCCTAGAATTATTGATTATGAATACTGTTATTCTCTAGCGTGAAGTTGATTCTTAAAAGATTTACTAATAAAAATAATATTAAGCAGTAATACTTTCTTTTATTCCATTTTTTTATTGGGGTAAAATATACCCCACGCGAGCGTTAGTGTAGCTTTTTTAACGCGAGTAATTAAGGGTTAAGTTAAGCAAACATGAAGTTTACAGTGTACAGTGTACTTCTGACTGCCATACACCCTCCTATATTCATTTGTATATCAAAGAGACTATTATTGTACTGCATGAGGAACCTATATCTGATCATGACTGTACTTCACCTGAATATTCACGAGGACACTCGCAGAGCTCAACAGACGCAGACGTGACTGGGGCGCCTGATTCAGTAGTCACTTTTTCGTAACTTCTCATTGTGGTGCATGAAATTTTACACACAAAATAATTCTCATAGCTCTTAAGCCGGGTATTTATTATTAGGAACTGGCTCCTAAAACACAGGTCATAACCTAGTTTAGTAGCCAGGGCCGTTCATTCATTTTATATTTATGATTTATGTGAAATAAAATAAATTTCATTTCATTTCATTTATAACTGTAATGTGAGAAACTGTTGGCAGGGCCCGCTAGAATTGGAACCTTTTTGAAATATCTCGGTTTTAGTAGGTTTTAAGTCGAGATTTCGAATGAGAGTAACACAAAGAGCCATGGAGAATTCTACGCCAGGCATCACACTCCTAGATAGAGTCCGCAACACAGAAATACGGCGACAGACTAAGGTCCAAGATGTCGGAAACCGTATTACTAGACTTAAGTGGAGGTGGGCAGTACACTTGGCGAAGCGAGGTGATGATAGGTGGAGTAGATCCCTGACCAAGTGGTGGCCGAAAGAGGGAAAGAGAAGCGTGGGTCGACCGGCAGACAGATGGGTCGACGAAATTACGCATATTGCGGGGAAGCCCTGGATTCGATTAGCACAGGACCGGTTAAGTTGGCACAAAAGGGAGGAGGCATAGGAGTGGGCGGAAACAAGCTGTCGATTATGATGATGATGAGGTTGTAAGTCTGTCAAGTCAAGTTATAAATCTGCCAACTTAACTGTGAAAGGGCGGGTGTCTTTATATTGATGGATTTACACATACACTATTTTTTACAATTATTGATTTTTAGGGTTCCGTACCCGAAGGGTGCCAAACGGGACCCTATTACTGAGACTTCGCTGTCCGTCTGTCCGTCCGTCCGTCCGTCCGTCCGTCCGTCCGTCCGTCCGTCTGTCACCAGGCTGTATCTCATGAACCGTGGTACCTAGCTAGACAGTTGAAATTTTCACAGATGATGTATTTCTGTTGCCGCTATAACAACAAATACTAAAAATCAAAAGTAATATTAAGGGGGGCTCCCATACAACAAACGTGATTTTTTTGCTCATTTTTGCTCGATATTGATAATGGTAGCAGGTAGACGCTTAAAATGTCCACAATATATTGAGTATATTATTTACTTAAAAAATAAATAATTAAATTAAAATTAAATTAATATTTAGGGGGGGCTCCCATACATTTTTTTGCGGTTTTTTATAGAAAATGGCACGGAACCCTTCGTGCGCGAGTCTGACTCGCACTTGGCCGGTTATTTTCAAATTAAACGTAAAAAAACTGGAAAAAGTCTGAAAAAAAACGGTTTATCGCCCCTCCTTAAGTTAGCACAAGCTTTATTTGTTCGGAAAATTGGTTATAACACTACTAAGTAGTCACAAACAACATACTTAAGTTGAATTCGATATTTTCTTGAGGTAAAAGTCTCTGCCGACTTGAGTATTTTGATTATTCCCAAAGATCTCATTATATTCTACAGTAAATGTCTGGTACTATCCCAACCCTGAGGCTAGTTGGAATACTATTGCGGTACTGAGAGAATGTAGTAGCTTAGTGCAGGGCGGCGAGCATGCAAATAATAGTTTGGCGATGTCAAGCCACGCTTTGTGCCGACCCGTCCGCTGTCACAGACTTACTGCAAGAGTATACAATACAGTAAGGGGCCATTGTTTTGGCACGTCGGGGCGGGACCCGACGTGCTCCGAGTATGATACTCGGCGTTTGCTTGGCGAGAGAGAGGGGGGGGGGGAGAGAGAGAGAGAGCGAGATGAGACCGACCGACGCGACGTGCCAAAATAATGGCCCCGTACTGTACTTCTGAACTTGCTTTCAACCGTTGTATGTATTTCATTGCCTTAGGCCTTAGTAGGATTATTGTACCGTCGAGTGTACTGTACCCGGTAAGGTTCCTGTTCATAGTCACAAAAAGACTAAAATACACAACACTAAAAGGCGAGCTTATCTCTTAAGGTTACACGCAAAGAGTATAGAACCATCATTTACACGTTTGCCTGTCATGTAGAATATGCGATCTTCAATCCCGGTAATGTTTTTTACCAATGAGGCAATTTAGCTCACTATATGAAAATTTTAACGGTCATGGAAAACATGGCGACGAAACCTTCACATAACCATATCTGCGGCGATAGACTAACCCCTTTTAAGCCACGACACTTCGTAGTGGTTGGTTTAATATGATGGTATGAGACATTGTTCGAGGGTGATGTGATGACGTAAACGAGCATGGCCTATTATTTTTGTTTACTCCCCATCCTCCCCAGTGAGTTTTGTGAGTTTGTGCTAACAAGCCCAGTGGAAAATCTATCGGGAGGATGACACATAAGAGAATAATAAATATCACGTATTCACATAAGCCAAATATTTCTCTACCTAGATAATATACAGTTATAGGCTACTTTTTAGGGTACCGTACCCGAAGGGTGCCAAACGGGACCCTATTACTGAGACTTCGCTGTCCGTCTGTCCGTCCGTCTGTCCGTCCGTCCTGTCTGTCACCGGGTCCGTCTGCACGAACCGTAATAGCTAGAAAGCTGAAATTTTCACAGAATGTGTATATCTGTTGCCGCACCAACCACAAATACTGAAATACGAGAGATATTGCAAATTAAAGGGGGCCCCGATACAAGAGACGTGTTTAGATACACTTACACATTTCAAAATGGAGATCTTGACTGAAACTGTTTATTTATTGTCATAGCAACCATGTCATAGACACATATACTACACATTTAAATATGATAGCATATTTCGCGTCAACCCACATGGTTGTGGTAGCTCAGCCGGTATGATGTAGACTCTCAATCCGGAGGTCGTCGGTTCAAATCTCGTGAAGGCATAAACTTTTTAAATTTTCTTTTTGTTTATTTTTTTATTGTTTTGAGTGCTTTTGATTTGTTGTACGATGGTGCGGTACCCTTCGTGTGCGATATTGACCCACACCACAGAAGAGATAATAGTACTCCGTACAGAACGGCCACTCCCTTCCCCGCGCTGATTCAGATACCGCACCCCACCCCTGGCGTCTAGGGACTGGTTGAAAGATCAATAGACGCGGCTGAACGCCTGACGAGTGACCGCGCGTATACGGTGAATAATAAATAACCGGTAATATAATATGGTGAAGTTTTGTGCATTATTTGGGTGTCTGTCGTCAACTAGAAACAGCAAAGACAGGAGATTCTTTCGGTTCCCGACTGATGAAAGAAGGTAAGCAACAGCAACTCTATTGTTGTTCTTTTGAGAAATAAAAATTCTAATACCTTAACTCCCGGAATGTAACTTGGTCAGCGGCGTTTGCTGTGTGTGTCTCGCTCTCTCACAAGGACAGACTTTGTGCGAGACAGAGTTATATGTTTATAGTACTTACTAGCTACTGACTACGATAATTGATAATAAGTCAGTGTCGTAATATTTTATTTTTAACCGACTTCAAAAAAGGAGAGGTTCTCTAAAGGTTCTCTTTCATATTTTATTTTCTAAGATACCTGGTACTAAACCTTCCGTAATACATAATTATCAATTAAGTACATTTATTATAGATTCATTTCGTGCTATTCGTTGTTGGTGCGATTCAACAACGCGAACGAAGCACTTCGAGTTGAAAAGTAGGTAGTAGGTGGGTCAATCAACTATTTTACCCACACTTTGCTGTCCCCGACCATTTATTATTAATTATTAAAATACGCTAAATGGTTAAATTTACACATTTGACGAATATAACAATAGTATCTAAGCTAGCAGGCACTAGGTACGGGGAACTTGATTACGTTCTCGAAGATCTTCGTTTGTGTTTTTTTTTTGCTCGCATGGCGCGGTATGGTGTCCTTTGATAGTGCCGCCGTTGAGCTGCTAGTCCTCGAAGAACTTTCAGAGGGAGTGCGTGCGTTGACAGAAAAGTGTGGGTTAAGTTGATTGACCCAGGTACGCACGCGTGCACTAACTTTGTCGCGGCGACGGCGCGCCATTAGCTGGGTCCACATACAGCGAGCTTCGGCCGGGTCTCGCTCGAACCCTGTAGTGGTTTGGTTGTTTTGAATCTCTCAGAGACTAGGTACCTACTTAACATAAAATTCGAATATTGTACAATCCTAACGATGTTTTTACATAGGTAGGTACCTACCTACAGTTCACGCCAAGTGTCTCTTACCTACTTCAGAATAAGTAATAGTAGGTAACAACAACATAACATAGCTTCACGCCTTTTCCCATAAGAGGTGTCAAAGGCACTGTGCCCACTTAAAATAATTCAAAAGTGAGTTCGAAAATGGAATCTATGGCGACCGCATAAGAGCTGTCGGACTTAATATTGTCCAGTAATTTTAGTGAGTGTAACCTAGACCTAGAGAATCGGCCACATTGTCAAGTTATTTTAGTGTGTGTCTCCTAGAGAATAGGCTCCATTACCTACCTTTTTTGTTATTTATTGATTGCAGATAGATATATATTTTAGTGTCAGTCTCTAAATAATCTAAATACCTAAGTAATTGATTATTACTTAGGTACATCGCATTTAGTGTAAGCAATATTTATTTAGTTACCTGGCTATCTTGTCATTGCTAAATAAATAATAACTACCTATTACAATATATATTTTTATTTCAATGAGAACCCGACTAGGTACCTGTTTAAACGGCAGCGCCCCTACAAAGTCACTTCATAATAATGCAAACGCTTGTGTTCGGGTCGCGCCGTCGTCTTTCGGTTCGCCCGACGCAAATCGCTGCATTTGCCGCGCTACCAGCCCTAGCAATATTTACGCACACATTTGCACGTGTACAAACATCATGTGGTCATGTAGTAGTAACAGGTGATTATTTTACGAGCGTTCTATGGAGTGTCCGAGGTGTGCCCACACTTAACCGATTATTATTTGTATTAGCTACTATTGAAGGGGCAAATATTGATATATATAGAAGAGGTCCGTTGGCTGCGTCCGCTGTGGAAAGTGATTCTTCAAAGGGAAATCTCCGCACCAGGTTGTGACACCTGGGGACCACACTGGTCCAACAGCTTATGCTCGGACGTTCTATATATAGTTTGCAACTGAAGAAACTTCTCTTCCGCGATGCAGGATCGATTGTCAGTTGTTTCGCATTGTTCTGCGTTCTGTATACTGCTATGACATCTGTCGTGACTTCTGCCAACTGCTGAGTTCGTTCTGCGAGTGCCATTCATCTTGTATGTCAGTATGTGGATTGCCTGATAGGTGACGCCACACTACCACCATGGAAAATAAAAGGAACAACTTTTCAACGATCTTTTGGGTACGCGATGACAGATGGAACTACATAACCAATGAAGAATGAAAGGTCTGTGTTGATGACAGGTCCATTTTCGGTTTATTGCGTTATTGCCCCTGTACAGCTTTGGCGAATGATTCGTGGGGTATGCCGAATAGGCGAATGAACGAATGTGTGGACGACGTATTTGTGTAAGTGTGGCAAATAAATAAATAAATAAATATTCGTGAATATGACTAATCCAATAAGTTGTGTAGAACGTGGCGCCCCCCTGTAAACGTTATTACGCGCCAAAAAATCGTTGGAAGACTAGGTACTTAAAACGTATCTTCCTGACAATATAGTATGCTGCGATCACCGGGAAGTTGGCACTAAATCAGTTTTGCGTTTTCCCGGTCGGTATCCGGGGCGATCTACCGGGGTGGATAGGACCAAATCTATTTTTTAACACGCATCGCCAACGCGGCGCTCGTCTCGCTATCAGCAGAACTCTTTTGCATACTAACTGTCATTACAAGGAAAATTCCGCTTGATTAAAATTCTGCTCCTCTTTGATATCAACGGCAAAGACATCTGAAGATTTCTCTGAATTTCAATGACATACCTAAATTACTTTACTTTGAAACGCTGCTACTCGTACATGGTTAGCTACCTACTGTTTATAATAGAAAAATTAAATTAAAATGTGTGCGTATCGAGAACATGTTGTGAGAATGTAGTTTACTGACTGTTTTAGAGAGAAACTCGCCTTTGTACATTTTAACTATGTATTTTTCTGCTGTGTTTCTTTTTTGTGTGCACAAAAAAAAATATGAATTATTAATCTGAACCCCTACGTTAAATAACGTTACACATTACCTTTTCTTGGATACGTTACGTATTCACAATATGGCGTTGTGAATATTATTAACAACCCTATATAACGACGCTACAGAATTAATTAAGCAGAGTTGGGTATGCAAACCCCTATTCACATGGTGATTATCATTCTGTATACAGAGTGGATAAAAATCTATAATTAAAAAATATCAGGATCCATAGTTTTGTCCAGCCTGTATTGAATATTTCCCACATACAAATACAGAATTAGGTATGAATTCTCAGAATCCCAACAACATTACACAATATCATACACAGATAGATATTTACCTACATCCAATGTTACGATCTTAGAAAAGTCTGGGTGTGGGCGTAGTAGGCCCGTATACAGTGTTTCATATTTTTTTATTCGATGTGAGAGCGGGTATTGCAATGATTGTTTATACAATATGTAATTATGTGCCCGCATTTTCCTTCACTTTATCGTGAAGTCAGTTCTCGTTTCGACGCGCGACCATTAGCAGCTTTCGCTTTCTGGTCCTGGTTTTCACTGTCCTGCTGGTCTCCCGAAACATACAGCACTTCCTGGATATCCTAGTTCATCGCCACGGCCGTGTGCACCTCCCGGGACCTTGAAAATCGCCGAATTATAGTGCTGGTGCTGAGAGAACGAGGCGTGGATGGAAGAGGTGGGTGATATGCTAATTATTGTGATTCCGGCTCTTACTTCAATATGCTATACAGTCCATTACATAATTTATCTATTATATTATTTATCTATAATATTATTCCCTTTTCAAAATCCAGCGACTCTTTCGAACTCTCCTCTCAAAGATAATTATTATCGCACCACAGAGTATGTCAAAAAAAAACAATTTTTATTAAGTATAAGGTATTTCTAAAGAAGTGATCCCGCCCCGTCACGTGGTGAACGATAGGATTATGTGGAAAAACTTAACAAGGCTAATCGATAGGAAAATAAAGTATGCGGAAATGCGGAAAGGAAATGGCGATAAAGTATGGAGGAATCTTACCCAGACGCGGGGACACTTTACATAGAAATAGGCACTTACTTTGTTGTGTGCATAATGTATGATGAGAAAATGGATGAAAGTGCCTAGTAAAGTAAGCCTAGATTATTGCAATTGCAATTGCAATATTTGCAATTGCAAATAGCAGTATATTTATTATAAAAATAAATAGTATTTGCCTGTAAAAAGAATAGAATAGAAAATTGGGAAGCGAAAATCAATTGAAAAATAAAAAAAACGCGGCCATCGGCGCTTAAGAGACCGGCGACCGCGTGAATTTCCCATACAAACGTAATACAAAAATGATTTGAATTTGAGAACTAGTTCAAAGCATTTAGACTGTTAATCGGATTAATACAGTGTTTACGCAGGTTCCTGGTCGTATACCAAGGTTCTTACTCAAATTATTTAAAAATATTTTTAAATTGGTTTAAGAGGAACCCTGGTATACAGACCAGGAACCTGCGTAAACAGTGTATAAATCCGATTAACAGTCTAAATACGTTAAACTATTTCTCAAATTCAAATCATTTTTGTATTACGTTTGTATGGGAAATTCACGCGGTCACCGGTCTCTTAATATTTGACTTTTAATAGTTTTTAATTGTCTGAGGAACACAATCACAATCCATCAGCCTACGTCGACCGCGTATTCAAGAAGTATATCTATAAACCAGTTTTATTCAAGTTTTTTTTTTACTTATTAACAAAATGTCTCAAAAAGGCTGCAAAAGCGCAAAGTTGAGAATTTTTGGTGCTACGACCAAAAAGATTAGATTAGATTTTAATTAAGAGTTCCGATTGATGTCACTTATATAGTAGATCAAAAACATCAATTTCACATACAGACATGATAAATGAAAACTTACCTAAATGATAAACTGGTTTGATAAACTCGCTGACAACTTTGCAGATACTATTTCCTTCCATTTCTTTTTTAGTTTCCTTCAACCGGATATTGCGTAGGTACCGGAACTATTGTTAATGTTGACATCGCAGTAGGCAAAAACCTGAGATTTTGTAAATGAAAGGAAGTCTCTAGTAAATACTCGTACAAGGGACTTGAATATCATCATCACTTAAATATCATTGCCAAATATACACTAGTTCTTCCAAAAATATAACGCGAAAATCAAAGGTTCACGTTTTTGTTACGAGAAAATAATAGTTTATATAGGGTGTGATAATACAAACCGAAATTTTTCGTTGATATATTAAGTAATTCTTATTAAATTTGCTTGGGTTTGCTGGAAGAAATCTCTTTTTAGAGATAAGCTTGCCTTTGTTCATGCCTTTTCTGTATTGTTTGTGTTTTTTTTCTGATATGTGCAATAAATATATACGAATATACAAATACGAATAAATTATATCATAACCTAATATGTTCAGTCATTGGATTTTTCTGTCGCTTACATCGTTGTCAGTGGCGCAATCAGATCTAGTGGGGACTAGTATTGAAGGAAACGAAATAATTTTCAAAAGTTAATTTTATTTATTGGTTGTTTTTTTTTGCCATTGAGTTTTCTTGTACGATGGTACGGAACTCTTTAATGTACGAGTTGGACACACGCACTCGTTAAAATATCAATTTTAAATGCATTTAATACCTTCACGCATTCCTGAGAGAAAAAGGGGAGACAGACAGCCAGACAAACGGAGGGACAGACAACATAGTGATCCTCAGGCTTATTTTCTTTCATATACAGAACAGAACACACCCCTGCCTGGTACAAAACCCTGATAACACAGTGACCTTAGTCTACTAGACACAGGATCTATGCCACGTAGGTGTTGTAAAATCATACTTTAATATAAGTACCTCATTCACATTACCATATTATTGTGTATTCTGAGCACGACGAAAACCGCATATTACAAACCTAGCCTTCTGTGTTACAAAAAAGATACTAAAATGTTACAGCACGCTCAAAACTGCAGGTGCCACTGAGTGCCTTTACCGAGAGACATTATTTGTGGAGCTACTTTTATTTAATGCACGGACGAAGATTTTGGCAATAGTTTTTAGCAGCTTCGTTTTGCATACGGTGCAACTTTAAGGGCTACTCTTTAATTGCTTGCCTTGCGAGATCTTGCCAAATAGACGGGAGAAGGGAAGAGGTTGCTGGTTTTGGAAAACAAACAGTAACTTGCCAAAAATGCCGGAAGAACGGTCCGTTTTCAGACTAGTGTCTGACATAAGTTCCTTAGTGCAACCGTAGTAGTAATGGTAGGTGCAACCAGGTAGTACCTAATCGGAAAATCAAAGACTGATTAGGTTATTGATAAATGGACGTAACAAGATATTTGGGGTAGGTAAATAGTAAATGTAGGCTATTAATTATCCCCATCGAGGGGCACAGGCCTTTACCCGGATACGAGTAAGATTGAGCAATACTCCACCACGTTGGGTCAGTGCGGGTTGGTGGAGTATTTGGAGTAATAAGCAATTATTATTGCAAATACACAAACGGAAAACAGCTGGCATTACCAAAACTCACAACTAAAGTTGCTACAAGTCGTCGGCGCGGTTTCATAAATATTAAAATCATAAAACATAAACTAGTTCCGAGATTCCGGTTGTCTCAACATACAAATAAATAACTATTCTATTCTATTTTTACTACGCGTGAAGAACGCCTTAGTCTATACGTAAAGTCTGTACCCAATTAGTTTTTCAGCCGGTCCAGATAAATGGGTCGCAGACTGTACTTGGTGGTACAGCTACTGAAAATGAACTAACCTGTGACGCAAATTCTAACCCGCTTACTTTGAATCACTCTCATGTAATAATTAGCCTCAGATACCAACTAGTTTATTTCCACACCAGGAGCTACAATTGCACAGGTTTTTACGGTAAAAGAAGATAAAAGTAGAGTTACTACGAGTTACTACACAAAGTGCGATTGTTATCCCTAAGATAAACGGTATAAAGTCCAAGGGATAACTGGATGAGGCCAAGGTAAGTAGGTACATTGTACTAAGCTAGTGTTTGTGCTTCCGAAACTATGTTTTATGCAACAGCAAAGTTAAATTCAACGATAAATCGGTTCGACGACATCATTTTTCAACCGACAAAACACTCACCTGCATTTTCCAAGGTAAGGAAACAAGGCGAGCTATTTTATATACGAATGCACAAACTGCTGCTTAAATAAAGCTACCTATGATGTGATGTTGAGGCCGAGGCTATTTATGCTTCCTAAACAATAGGTCCGGGGTTTGACTCCCGGCTGGGGAAAAGGAAAAATATCCCAAGGTACTATTGGATGTTTGTGATGCCGTGTGATCTGGTCCTCACGACACTGGGTATCCTTGTGTGGGGCCAGAAGCAATGTACAGTACGGGGCCATTGTTTTGGCACGTCGGGTCCGAGTATGTGATACTCGACGTTTGAGTTGGCGGGAGAGAGAGAGAGAGAGAGAGAGATAGCGAGACGAGACCCGACGTGATAAAACAATGGCCCATACTGTATATGCCTGTATGTAAATTGTTATGTAATATTATCTAAAGGGCGCTTAAATGTCATTCTGGTGCTGTAATTTTTCAAGTGAGTTACAGTGAGTATGTATGTCGGTCCGACGTCTACTGTTCTCCACTATAAGTTTGTTCGGCCTATGTCCTTATGAGAGAATACGTAGTTAACAGCACAGGGTGCTCGCTCATCCCATACAAATTAGAATTAGTAACCCTTCTTAGCGTAGGAGTAAAATTTGTACTTTAAACGGCATGGTTTCAGTTAACATCTTCTAAGTGGTGCGATTTACATAGACTTGAATGGACATATAATTTGATCATAACTTTTTTCTCCCATAAGTTACGAAGTTACCGCCATACAATAAAATGATGAATAATGAATAATGTAAATTTATTGCGTAACTGACATCGGTACATTTTATTCTGTGCAAGCAAGTAAGTATAATGTGGGTACATTGACAAATATCTCGGTACAGCGTTGTTAACCAAGCTAGGTATAAAACCTGTGTTATGATTAACAGTGCCTTCCCGTCCGACCATGTTGTGTCGAGCACACTTGTTTAGTTAGAATTGGGTTGCGAACTTAAATTATTTAAAATTAGTGTCTGAACTAAATAATTACAAGATTAAGGAAAAAAATCTGACAAGGGAGTAAATGAATATGAAATATGAAAGATGTGTACAAAATGCTGTATTTGGAAAAACCTTTCTAATGGTTGGTATAAGTCACTCGTTGCTACAAGGATGGGTACACTTTTACCCATTGTCCGACGCAACACAGGTGTATGTATCCAGTATTATAAATGATAAATGCAAAACAACGCAACGCAACGCATCAATGAGACCTTACCCTAAAGAACAATGTTAATAATCAAAGGAAAATGAGGGACAGGGCCATGCGCTATAAATAACTCTCTCCCTCACTTTAATTCTGTTATCCAATTTCATTAAATTCCATCACAAACAGTTATCGCGTTTCAATCAGGATTTCAGGATAAAGGTGAAAACCGTTGCCGACCCCAAACGCAGACGACTTGTCGCCGCCTCATGTCATATTATTATTTATTTATATATTTAATTACACAAGGAATTAAACATAGTAAAAACGGAGCCTTAGGCAAAAACGTTGTTTGTATGTATGTCTTTTCACTAGCTTGTTTAAGTTTCGAGTGTCAACGTGACTCTGTTTTCCATAAACGTTATTTTATGTTCGCTCGATAGAAAAGTCTCCAGAAGTTGCCAGAAAATCTGTTAGTCACGATGTTTTATTTTACAATTTCGCATCTGAATTTGTGTTTTTGTTATTTATCTTATCATTATAAAAATGGCACAGTATGTTCCTCACTTAGACTTACTTAGCTTGGCTTTAACTTTTTTTTATTTTTTATTTACGAGTAATTTCCTCTAAAAGTATGTAAAGGATGAAATTCTAAGTTTTGATTGCCTAATAGGGCCCGCCCTTAAGTATTCAAATCTACTTCCATTTGATCTTTCCGATATTAAGTGTCCGTATCTTGTTTTTGTGCAATCAAGTTTATAGCAAGGCAACGACACTTGTGCCTGTGCCACCTCGCTTGGAAAAAGGCGTGGCGCTATGTTGTTGTTATTGTTTACGCGACATTTTGTCATCTACTGCTGCCGTCTGCAGTCTTACCTTTATTATCCTGTATAAAATCAATTTGCCTTCCGCCCGTCGACCTGTGATTAAATTCGTTAAAATTACGTACAGGTCGGATTACTGGTAAATCTGCTGCGCAAAATACATATTTTGTTACGATGATTAATGAGCGCGGGGCGGTAGCTCAGGGTTTACGACCAAATACACTGTCAGCTGCTCAGCTAAAGTGACACTCAAATAGAGCGTACATCTTGATTAAGATTGTACATACCTTCTGTCCTCTTGCCTCCTAAACACAGACCCTCTAACTAATAAAAAGTTGCGCAGGGTGTATACGGGAGTCACACCATGAAATCTTTATTTGTTATTGTTACTCTGAATTTTAAATCTTATCTATTATTCTGTTAAACAAACACAGCGACTCCTACGATGTTCACAACGACTCAATGAGCCAACTAAAATGCCTAATATTAACATTTTCTATGATTAGCATGACAAAAAAATCATGTTTCAAATTGTCAAAGCGCATTCAATTTACTCTAAAATCTCTTGTATTTTATTACTTGGGGTTGGATAAAGACCCAGTGTATCACATAGCGCACGAGGTAATTGTAATTGAAAATGTTATTGCAAATGGGTCGGATATCAATTTTTCTAACTCAGTAATTGATGGCGGTCACGTTGAAGTCGTAATTTCATGAAAACAAACTTATTTTTGAAGTAAAACTTCTTAGGGCACGGGGGTAAAATTTATTTAACCTCTCAACTGTGGGTTATTCATATATTTGCTTTTCAATTGCTACTAGCCGGGTGCTATCACGAGTGGCTAAGAAATGTAACGGAAATTGGAATCGGTGACGTCAGGGTCGGCTGAAGACTTTTAAAACCGCAACTATTTTCAATACGGTTTTTAACTAATCAGATAAGATAATAATACATTCGTACAATAAAGAATGTTAATTAGTGAGAGAAAAACCTGATGAAACGATAACAAATAAAAATTATTTTAAGCATTCTTCCATGAGTTCTTGATTTCCGGTATGGCCAAGATGGCTCCGCCGCCGCCGCCGCCGCTGGCTGGGACAAAAAAACCAACTAGCATGACTCAAACTACTTCGTTCAACCTCTTTGTTGGAACCGGAACTTATGTTTGACAGCTGTGCGATGCGATCCATACAGTTTGTAAGAAAAGAGTTTCATCAATGTCACACGGGTCGATATGGATTTCTAAAACAAGCAAAGCAGTGCATACATTTGAGCGAGACGGCTTAAAGACATGACGTCAGATGGTATATAATCTGAGCGAGATGCAAATAGTAGTGACACTATTGAATGAGTTAAGTATATCACCACGAGCGCGACAAATTGTAGATAAGGAATGGTGGGAAATAAATGACATGACGTATTAAAAGTAAGTACAAGTATAAAATAATTTCAAATAATCGGACGTCTGAAACTTAAAAGTAACTTGAAGCAGAGATTGGATCTCAAAATTGGAAATTTAAATCTCTTTTAGTATAGGTAGGTATAGGTGTATAGTATAGGTACCACTTAATGATCTAGCTACAGAAGTTTTACTTCTAACACGTGTACGGTGCTACACGCGTATTTTTTTTTTTATGATGACTTTTATTTTGAAATCAAGTAAATGTAAAGTAAATGTAGCCCATTAATGTCCCCACCAAGGGGCACAGGCCTTTACTCGAATCCGAGTAAGATTGAGCCATACTCCACCACGCTGGCTCAGTGCGGGATGGTGGAGGGGTTTTTACGACTACTACATATTAAGAAGTAGTGATAGTAGCCGGGACCTACAGCTTAACGTGCCATCCGAAACACGGAGTGTCCGATTATGTACTTAAGACAAATTAATCATCTCATTGGTACATGGTCAGCACCGGGATTTGAACCTGCATCTCCTGCGTGAGAAGCAAGGTGAAACCCACTAGACCACGGAGCACACGGAGTTTGAAATCAAGTTTATCCTAAATTCCTTGTCACCCAACTAATCTGTAGATATCTGTGAAGCTTAAAACCTCTTTTATAATTTAAGGGCAATGACAATTTATGAGTGACGTAGAAGTCGTTTGTAGAGTGACCGTACCTTAGTGGTTAGTAGTTTTAATTATGTTTTAACTGTTTATTAAATAAACAGTTAGGTACATTGCGTGAGACCTCGCCTATGCTAGATATTCATAGTAGATGTCTTCCTGATCACTGATTACATTTCATCGTGTACCTAATTATTTTCAACAACATCATGTGGCGTCCATAGTGTCAACCCGTCCCTGAAATATTGACGCCAGGATATGCAATGGCATTGGCATTGGCACTGGCTGCAATGTCATAAATAGTTAATTTAAATAAATAAACAAAAATAAATGTATCTGGGGTTGTAAGGGTATCGCTTACCTAGACCGCGTGTCCCCATGCTCTGTTACATTACTCACAGGCCAGCCTAAGCTCGCCGGCCGTGTCGTCGTCTGGTAAAAATGGTTTCCCTGTCAGATAATACGGCAGCTGAAAGCATTTCGTAAAAAAACACAGAAGGCTCTTGAGTATTACATTTTTTATGTGCATGCTAAGTTTCCATTTACTACTGTTATTGTTAGGGTTACGATCCAAGGAAAAAAATAAACCCTGACAGGATCACTTTGTTGTCCGTCTGTTTCTTTTTATATCAAGGATTAATTGGTCTGTGGTCGCATATAGCTATGAAAAAATTAACCTTCTCTCTAGGTCAACGCAATCGAACGCTACGACCGTTTATGCTGTGAATTTTTTGGTATTCATAGTAATCCCAATGGACACAAAACCTATAGGGTACTTCCCGTAGGCCTACAATCAAGAAAGGCACAAAGCAAGGTCTTATAGCACAAGAGCCAAAAAAACATGAACCCGTAGGCTTGGGTCTTTATATATAAGCTGTGACTTCGCTGTTTCCAGTTCCCACGATACACAGGTTATCTGAACATGTTTTAATTAAAATTATTAAATGGATGGTAATTTTCGGCCCAACTTGTTATGGATGTCCTCGTATTTATTGCACGATGGAAATGTGGTCACCACCCACGAGACTGGTAAAAACCGGATGTATCCGAACACCGGACATATCCCAATTGAAATACGGGTAGGTACCCGGATTCTTCCCATTCTTCTCGTAATCGAGTAGGTACTGATTTTATTTTTAACAGACTTCAAAAACCAATTTTATTCGGTTGTGTGGTCTTTTTTTAGGGTACCATACCCGAAGGGTGCCAAACGGGACCCTATTACTAAGCCTACGCTGTCCGTCCGTCTGTCTGTCCGACAGAGGGCCTTCAGCACAAACCGTAATAGCTAGAAAGTTGAAGTTTTCACATAATGTGTATATCTGTTGCCGCAACAACAACAATTATACTAATATACGAGAGATATTACAAATTAAAGGGGGTCCCCATAAAAAAGACGTGTTTTGATACACTCACGCATTTCAATATGATGGTATATTTTGCGTCACCCAGTTCGTTGTGGTAGCGTAGCCGGTTCGATGTAGGCTCTCAATCCGTAGGTCGTGAGTTCAAATCCTCGTGAGGGCATAATCTTTTTTATCTTAATTTTTTTTGTTTATTATTTTGAAACCCTAAGTTTTGATGTATGATGGTAGTACCCTTCGTGTGCGATTCCGACCCGCACTTGACCATTTTATTTCATTATGTATTTTTTTATGTTTGTTACATCGAAATCGGTACTATTTATGAACCGATTTCAACAATCTTTCTTCGTTCGAAAGGTAATTCCAATAGTTTGGTCCTATTTAAAAAAAATCAAGAATCGGTACGTAGAAGTTAGGTTTCTACATGAAAAACTGTGAAGTTGTTTTTTTTTACCTGGGTGATATCCATCCAGCCTTTCTGACACTTTTCGGTGTTTAAAGTCATTGTCACGAGGTAAATTGCTGTTAGGATCTATATTCGTTTACATTTTGTAATACTTATCCCAACAAAACATGCATATGCATATACAAAAACGCCAGTCTCGCAGCCTGCGCAGTTTATTCTACCGTAAAAAGTTGTGAGATCTAATTTTAAACCAAGTCGGTTAATTTAACCAGTATCTGTGTATGGTAGAATCTTTCCAACAACTTTATTATCGTATACTGTTAAGTACCTACCTAATTAGTTAACTAATAACATTTATAGTGATCGGATCAATATAAGACATCTTTATTTCTTCAATAATAATTAGAATGACTTGGCAATCGCACGTAGAAAAGTTGTCGACTATAGGACCGTGTGTGCAACGTAATGTACCTATTGCTCTCGCTCCGAAATAATTCGTTGTTTTCTTATTAGTTAAGTTTATCTTTATTTAGAGATATGTTGTGTTGAGTAATAATATTCATTTGTGCTCTGGGTGCTATAGAGTGGTCAGTTGAGCGCGATTGCCAAGTTATTCTAATTATTATTGAAGAAATAAAGATGTCTTATATTGATCCGATCACTATAAATGTTATTAGTTAACTAATTAGGTAGGTACTTAACAGTATACGATAATAAAGTTGTTGGAAAGATTCTACCATACACAGATACTGGTTAAATTAACCGACTTGGTTTAAAATTAGATCTCACAACTTTTTACGGTAGAATAAACTGCGCAGGCTGCGAGACTGGCGTTTTTGTATATGCATATGCATGTTTTGTTGGGATCTCATTTCTTTTTGTAAGTAACTTTCCTTTTTTTCTTTTCGGGTACTATTTCTTGTGCGTTAGCTACCGACTTTCTCAAAGCCCACTCCCTATCTCTATGGGCTCTTCTCTGTGGCTTTGATGTTACGATTTGTGACAAGTCTGGGCGGTGAATTATATAAATATAAATCATACCTCAAACCAAACCATACCGCGATTCAGGAAATGCACACCTATAGCGACATCTAATGGGGAATAGCGATGAATCGAAGTAGTCGTGTACTGAGCTTATTGATAATTAATATATTATGAAATTGGGGCTAAAATTGCGCAATGTTTGAGTTTTCCTTGGCTTTGCAGGCTAAACTCTAACCATGCTCAAAATTTTAAGCTTGTGGGTTCGCTAGAAGTAACCTTTAGAGTTTTCATGATCGTGAATCAGTGAGTCAGTGAGTGTCAAAATTGAGGAACTTTGAATTGCTGTACCTTCAACTCTACTGGTTCAAATTTATTGAAATTTTGAGAATATGTCTTATGACATGGTGCCTTTTAGCCGCCGGGAATTCAGGTTTCTATCTTTATCCACAACGGAGTAACAGGTAGGTCAAATATGCTCTGAATGGCTTCCTGTAAAGGATGTTACTGCTGCGCCCGTATGTTTTTTGCTCGACTTGGCTTGGGGGCGCTACCGCGCCCCCAGATGTACTTCTGTCAGGAGACAGATTTCTTGGGCTCGTTTTCGGGTATATAGACGACATTTGTATACCAAGCGGGGAGGACTAAGTAATAGATCATGAAGTCGTTTTTTTTAGTTTTTAACTTGGTAAATTATTTAATGTGTCTATCTTATAATTTGTTTGCTGAATTATATTCCGAATGTCAGCCAAATCTAACGATATTTTTTGCTGTCCCGTACGTTATCAAATTGGGCTTTGGGAGTTGTTTTGGCATGGACAAACATCTATTAATCATCCTTCCCTCTATCCATCATCCATCCTAACAAACTCTGCGTTTATCACACAGTCACAATACAATATAGCTACATTCGCATAGATAGAAAAAAATCATTTCATAGATAAATTCATTTATTCACTGAAAGGTACAGACACATAATAATAAATAACCGGCCAAGTGCGAGTCGGACTCGCACACGATGGGTTCCGTACCATTATCTATAAAAAACCGCAAAAAATAATAATTATGGGAGCCCCCCCTAAATATTAATTTAATTTTAATTTAATCATTTATTTTTTAAGTAAGTAATATACTCAATATATTGTGAACATTTTAAGCGTCTACCTGCTACCATTATCAATATCGAGCAAAAACGAGCTAAAAATCACGTTTGTTGTATGGGAGCCCCCCTTAATATTAAATTTCTTTTGATTTTTAGTATTTGTTGTTATAGCGGCAACAGAAATACATCATCTGTGAATATTTCAACTATCTAGCTACCACGGTTCATGAGATACAGCCTGGTGACAGACAGACGGACGGACAGACAGCGAAGTCTCAGTAATAGGGTCCCGTTTGGCACCCTTCGGGTACGGAACCCTAAAAAGTACAAGATAGAATAAAACCTGGAATAACATAGGAAGAAAAAACATTTAAATTTACAAATAAATAATCATTTTCACTATGTGAATGTACCGCGACAATGAAATAGACCCTGACTCAGCAAAGTCACAGACGAATCTGTGACGCCTGGTATTCTGCCAGGGCCAAAACTGCATAGTTATATTCGTTCAAATGCCGGCTACGATACTACAAACAAATAAAGCGTCAGTCCTTTTCCCTTAATGGGTGGCAGAGAACCAACTTTGCCCAAGTTGAACCGTTATTCAATATTCAAAATTTGCGTCACAGGAGGCTAGCTCATTGCCGGGGCAACCAAGATTAAAGGTTACCCTTTGATGTTGCCCATCACCGTTAGAACGTCTATTATAAATATAATGTACTTAAGATAATCTTAAAACTTTTATAATATCTCATTGGTAGGTGCCGTATTTGAACCCACGTCTGCTGAGTGAGAAGCGCGCATTCAACCCCTAAACCACAGAGATATATTTTTACGGCTACAATTCTAATTACTCCGATTCCCACGCGGCTTCTCCAACCATACATCTCTTTGGATGTGTGTGTAAAAATTCCACGTGGACACAGTATAAAAGCAAAGTGGATTAGGACAACTTGTTTATTTGCTACAACAACGGCGCAATATTCTTCTTGTTGTTTTGTTTCGTGGAAAATTAATGCTCTCAGCAACTCAGGGTTTCATGTTTACGCCTCTAGAGTGGGTCATAAAGTTATGAACTAATATATGGTTAGGTATAATAAATGCGCTACTCTCCGCATAGGTAACCATCTAAGCAGAAAGTAATAGCAATTTCGCGGTAACTTGCGGTTAGTTCTGAGGTATCGAGTGTGTTTGTATAGGAATCACTCGATATAGGCATAGTATAAATAAGAAATAGTAAGTTCACTAGGCCCCTGTTCGCATGATAACTACCTACTCTTGCTCAAACGGCTAGGGTTGTCACTTAGCGCCGCCGCTTAGTTAACACGTGCCGCCCGAGGCCGGCCGCCGGACGAATGACGTTGACTCGTCGCATGCATTGCTTGCATAGCCCTGTCTCGTAGCACGCAAAGGACGCGAGATTCGGCAATGTGTGCGTGTGGCGGCGCGTGCTTATACGGAATGCAATGTAGTTGTGTGTGTGGCTGTCCGCGCTGATTTGTTTGAAGTGAACCTGGCGTAATATAGGTGTCGATATCCGTATATCAAATACGCGATAATCATACCCCAGTACTGTGTGGAGTGGAGATGGTCGCTGTGTATAGAAAAAGTCTATGCACAGCAGTTTTTCGATGCGGGCCGAGCATAATAATGATGATACTCAATTTAAAGAGGTGGTGAAATCCTCCAAAACTTTTGCTATGGAGAACCTTTTGTGTAGGAACAAGAAACTTACATGATGAGAGTTGTTCTGACCATATTAATGCATCAAGACAATAGGATGAAAAACCACTTTCACGATTTTTTTCGGAAAAAATCGCGAAAAAAAATTC
Source organism: Argyresthia albistria (assembly GCA_963457715.1). NCBI lineage: Eukaryota > Metazoa > Arthropoda > Insecta > Lepidoptera > Argyresthiidae > Argyresthia > Argyresthia albistria. Next base: position 8,394,916 of record OY735266.1, on the reverse strand, counting down.
AGTGCGGCCACTCCCATACAGAAATGTGTTACAGAAATCCGGGCAAAAAATCGCACGGAAAAAAATCGCTGTGCTGTTTGTAGTTTGTACGGTACGGGCCCTAATGAAACTATACTACAATTTTCAGTTACATCCGGTATAAAATTGTATGTACAACACGAATCATGTGTGGATTTAATTTGACCTTGACCAACCAACAACCCTCACTCACGGAAAGAAAAACCCAAATATTAATTATTTTATTATCATACGTATCTTATGTTCTGTTAAACTGCGTTAACTTTAGGTATGCCTTTTTTACGCCACGTAATAAAAGCCCCTAAAGATTTCACGGTCCCACACTCGAAAAGATAGTGATCTTTATCTGTGCAACTGGGAAACCTACTCTACCTAATGTAAGTTCTGGCTCTACGCTGAGTGTGTTTTCTACTGAAATTTCAAAGTACCACCAAAATTACATGAAACTGGCGGATGCTGAAATACACGGTGCAATTTTATTCATGGAAGGAATGAAATCAATATATTGGTACAAAATGCAAATGAAACGAAAAATACGATCACTTATCATTGGAAGGAAATGCTTTGAAGTTAAGCCGAGTCAATAAGGATAAAATTACCTACAAATATTACAAGTACAAGGTTGTTGTTGGTTGTAAAATTCGAAGTGACGATAAAGTGAAATGGGAATAAGAATCCTTCGGTTAGGTGGAAAAGAAGCTAGTTAATCTTGAAATTTTAAAAGGACACTAAATTGACAACATGCAGGTTGCCACTAATGTTTAGGTTTCAATAGTAGATTGTTTTTTTTAATAGTTATAATATTTATTTACAAAAAAAAAACACGGTCAGAAAATGGTTACATTATTAGGTACTTAGCTAAAATTGTGATACAAAAATAAATTGGAGCATCTGAGCCTAAACTAGGTATAGACCTGTATTTCAGGCTGCAGTGCACTTCCCATAAAATATGATTTGCTAATTTAAGTTACACAGATCAAACAGAAATACTGATTATCAAGGGAGTAAAGAACTATTATTAGGGCGAGAGTGTTTTTTGAAACCCGAGCGACCGAGGATTCTAGAGTTGAGTCCCGAGTGTAACGAGGGACTCATAAGTAGAATCCTGAGGGATTGAGGCTTTCCGTGGCAGTTTCAAATATCGTGCCACCAATTGCTGGAACAATATACCGCCTCCTCTTCGGCGGCTCACTAGTAAAGCTGGTTTTAAAAACGCTTACAGAGATAAATTAATTCTCCAGCAGAAGGCTGAGGTGACGGTACGCAGCTAAAAGGAAAGATTTTTACGACTACCTACATTCTGACATTGAACTATTGATTATATCTATTTAAATTAAAGCTAATCACCATTATAATCCATTTTAAATATGTTAGATAATAAATAGATACAATATAATTTTTACTTTTTTTATTGCCAATTCAATTCCAATTAAATTTTTAATACCAATTATTTCAATTTTCTATTCCATTAATAACATAACTAATTTCATTATTTAATTTTGTTTTTCTTATGTAATGACTTCTGTATTAATTATGTGTGTGTACCATGTCCAATGAATAAATAAGTTATCTATCTATCTATCTATCAAAGTACATCACTGGAGCCAAAAATTGTTTTTACTCCTGAGGTGGACACTTTACTTTTCATCACCCTCTATGAGAAAAGGAGTACTTAAAATCAATAAAATACCATGCATGATTAGAATTACAATTGTATATTTATTAAAACAATTGTGATTTGTTCTCCACAAAGTTAAAGCTTGTTTAGTATTGGCTAAATCTTGAAAATAGACTTAGAAAACCACTTTGATCCTCTTAAATTCTACATGAACACAGTTTTTACATTTATTTCTCTTGATATTATTGGTAACAGATCCTGTATTTGTCATTTGCGTTTATGTGTTATCATCATCTGGAGTAACACTCACTATCACTCATATTTTTGACTAATATCCGCAAAGGAAATTGAAATAATTACATTCAGATTTGGCGCGGTTTTTTTACAAATCCACAACTTTTTAATTATTTGGTCTGTGTTTCGATATCAATCTCTGTAAGGTTGTGTCTCTGTCGTCAGCAATCGATGTTAATCGATTCGGCCGATCAGATTATCTAATCTGTGTCGAGTACGCATTTTAGTACAAACTTTTTTTAATTGGCTGTTTTTCAAAATCGATCTCTGTGACACTCAATAGTGACAGCAATTTTTCCTTTGTACTGGCAACAAATTTAAAAAGTTTTAGTACCAAAAGACCTACTTTAGTCCCTATTCACCGGGACTAAAGTAGCAATTTTTGAATAAATGAGATTAAAAAATATTTTTATAATTGTTGTGACTTAAATTGTGTGACGCATCCAAATAATTCTTTGATAAAACTAAAATTAACTAAAATAAAAACAATCGTTCAATAAAACAGACTGAGTTTTATTAACTTATCATAAATTTTAGATTGTCCTGGTGTGTGGACATACACGCAATGTACTCGTCTCGCTCTCTCTCTCTCCCTAAGTCAAACGCCAAGTATCATACTCGCGTGGCACCCTGGTCGGGTCCCGTCCTGACGTGCCGAAACAAAGCCCCCGTACTGTACACGATGACTTTTAATCGATGATCAGGTACTTAGGTCACTTGGTAAATAAATTCTTCATACACATACCTAATACACTTCATTGTCACTAATACTAAAGGCATAAGTAAAATATAAACAGTATCAAGATAGTTTAATCCAATTTCCCCAGCATTGCGCACAATATTTTTTTGCCACGAGATTCCGATATACCTATAACACATATTTTTATTTAATACAAACAAAATCTCATTCACACTTTCAAATGGATAAACAATTGCTTAACATCACAGACAGCGGTTCACTGAATGATTATGAACTCGTTCGCAAACTCTGCATTTACTCCAATAATTCAATGAAGGCCATTCATTCCTCTCGGACCGTTTTGTTCGGCCGTGTTGTTCGGCTATTATTTTTCTTCTTCTACTCCATCTAAGCCGTACTTTTCTTTATTATTTTTGAATTTGCCTCGCCTTTTGGGAATCAACTACGCAATTCTGTTTTCAGGCACAGGGTTGGTTTGAGTAAAATCACCAAGAAAATAAAAGTCATTCGACAATCAAACAACGCAGTCCCAAGGCCCAATTCTCATCACGGCCCTCATCAAAACTTTGCACATTTAAACCCAATTCATCACACGAAGTTTTTTCTTTGGAAGAACATGAAGTGTACACAACACAAACAACAATTTCTTCTCGAGTTTGTTGTTTGTCAATAAAAAGGTTTCTGTTTTTCCCCGTGCCAGGGCAAGTGAAGAGCACAGGTAAATGGGACTATATCATTTTGTTTTTATTCTTTGTTACAAGCTCACATAGCGTCAGTAGATTTAATTTAATTTGATAGAAGACCTAACCATCGCAAATCCTCGCAAATCGCAAATTACTCATATCGCACAGGCGAAAAATATAGAGCAATGAGGAAACCAGGGAAAACTGTATCTAACAATATTTATGTCGTTTGCTAATTATTCTTGTTGCGAAAAGACTATCAGGGACAGTCCTTCACTCAACATTTTTAAAATCGCTTAAAAGAACACTATCTTTTTCTACCTTAATATACTTAAGTTTATATGTATTTACGTATATTTTTTATATTATGTATGTTTTTATGTATGTATGTACTAATTAGTAAGTAGTCTATTAATTTAATATTTATCGTTGTGCACATGTCTATCTTTTGTTAATTAATCCTGTCCATGCTAGGTTTGTTAGAAGAGATCTCTTATTAGAGACAAGCTCGCCTTTGTACATGTTTTTTTTCTTTCTATTATTAAGTGTCTGTATTCTGTTTTTGTGTGAATGAAGGTATTCTTTAATTAAAATGTTGTTTTTCTGGCGACTGTACAAAGTTCTTTTATCAAAGACTACGATAATGAACTATTTATCATATAAATAAGGCAACGACTAACGACTACTTAAGAGTGTCACAAAGACTCTTCAAAGAGATCCAACCAAGCAACGAGACACTTCAAAGGAGCGTTTTTTGCCAACAAAGCTACTTCTTTAACACCTAATGTACCAAAAATCGTCAATTAGTCTATTGATGTGATACTCTGTAAACTTGGGATTGATATTTTTCATTCATTATTGATATTTCAATTCAACGATAGGGGAGTTTCTTGGTTTATGCATGCATGCGTAAATAATTAAGCTATTAGACACTGAGCTGCCACGTTGCTTTCATTTGAAGTTCCATTATTTGGATTGATCGCTTGAAGAAATATATGCTACTTGATCTCAAACTCGTGTTTCTATACATAGTGCTAACGCAGGTTTTCCATTCCATCGAACGATTTATTATTCATATGTGAATTAATAGCACTTAAATATGTCTCACAGCTACGGGTTATTACTCCATGGGTCTAGTTTCCATACAACCATTTTTTTGTAGCAACACTTCTTTGGCCCTTTATTTCGACACAAAAAGACTGGCGTGGACAGATACATTGATAGCGCGTGACATACGAGATAATGAACTGCTAATGGTCGCTGTAACAAGGAAAATGGAGGACTGTCCTTTGGAAGAATGAGGCGAGACATATACAATAAGAGCTGAACCTCTTTGGTCAATAAAAGAACGTTCCATGAACGGGCCGAGATTTTTCGGTAAAACTAACTGAAAAGAAGCGCCCCATTCCTTTGTTTGCGATATGTTTGTTTGCGTAAATGTGGTGCTGGAGCGCGTCATTTCAGTTTGGACAAGCTCCACAACAGCTCACCGGATAGACGTTGGTTCTGTCGGCAGCTAATGGCTACGGCAGTCCGCTCCCAACATCATCTACTACTAACTTACTAGCAAAGTAATAGCTAAGAAGTGGCAGAAAAATTACTGGATAAATATTATACAAACATATATAGTACAACATCAACTGGCTGATGATTTTCTAAGTTTATGCACAATATGTAAATGTACAGTCAGATCTGTTTCCAGCATAACTTCTTACTAACTACATCTCTAATTCCCCGGAATAATTATTAGTTATCTACATAACGACTACAAACTTCGAAGGTAGGGACATGGCATGGCATGAAAATTATTCCACTTGAAAGGAACCAAAACTGTTTTTTGGCTCTATTGAAAGTATATAGTAACAATGCGTGCTATCAATTAAGACATAACATACGGGGCGGAAAATCCCGTCATTCTACAATAAACTAGTGAGTCAAATTTCATACTTTGACGGTACAAGTGGTATATGTATAAGATAAGGGATACTGTAACCACCCCTAACATCTCACGTCAATTTCCGAAACTAGACTGCCCCGAATTTACCTCATCAAACAGTTTTATTCTACGACCCAAGCCTAGTGAAATTGTACTTAAAAAAACCTTCCCAGAAACTTCAGTAATGCTAAAAAAACAGAGTTACGATTTGTTTACTCAAATCTATAGTAAAAAAAACCAGTACATGACAACCAATAATATTTACGAGACGTGTGAAATTTCTTTAGATCATAAACTATCGAAACCAAAATGCTCTTCCTTTTTTAGATGAACCTAAAATTTACTATTTGTTATGTTAATTTGAAGGGTAAATAAATGCATTTACAGATTAGTTTTGATTAAACGAGCTATGGTGAATAGTCCACTCTAGAACAAACATTCGAATGTGTAACTCAGACATGTGTCAAAATAAGATAAGGTGCTGCTAAACCATTTTGATACTATTTAAAACAGGACTCTATGACTTTAAGAATAAGATTCATAATTCACTAATTGCATTTTTAAAACTAATATATTTAAACCTAATGAAGGACGAAGCAAAGGTTCGTTCCGTCACAATACATCAATGCTACGATGACCAAAAATAGTATAAACAGCAGCATGGATGCTATAAAAAGCACTTGTCCAAATTACGATAGCCAAGCTCCATTTGATTGCTTCGGTACCTAAAAAAATAGTAAGAAGGTTGGCGCATCCCTACATTTATATCGATGATAACACCTCATATTAAATGCAAATCCCATAGCGGTTCAGGTGCTCACGGCTTCGCAAGTTTTGATACCCTTGCAAATTAACTATGCAATATCCGTGTAACTGGCATTATGATACGCATTAATTGGCATTATAGGTTACCCATCGCCGCAGCTAAGGACATTTCTCTTAAGATGCGTACTGACTGACATTACATTACGCGTTACACAGCGAGCATTAAATGACATGTTGAGCATCGGGCAGGAAGCCAGGAACAGTTGACGCTTGTTGCTCGCTGGTTTCCCCGTAACACTACGTACTGACTGCATAACTGAGCAGTCACGAGCTGTGTATCGTGTAATGCTCGCTGTTCCACGCGTAACGTAACGTCAGTCAGACGCACCTTTTTATTGTTTCTTGTGCCTACTGCAGCTCCCTCTCGCTCCGGCGTCTATTGTTGTGCACTGTAAGTTTGTTCGGCCTATGTCCGTATTATGAGAGATACGGATGAAAATTTCGCACACAAATGGTTTTATTATATTATTATACCTTTTGCCCCGTTAACTAGTATTTGCTTAGTTGAAGCAGGAAGATGCAGGCACTAGGTAGTATAATATTATAGTATAACATTTTTCATGTCAATACCAAGGCACTACCTGACTACCTTACGTACAACATTATTTGCGAAATAGTCAGAAACCTCTTGTACCATTTTACCCCCGGTTCCGATCCTTCAAAGGAAAAAAAGGACAACTTATAAGATCACTGTGTTGTCCGTCCGTCTGTCCGTCCGTCTGTCGGTCCGTCTGTCCGTCCGTCTGTCCGTCTGTGAGTCAAGACCATTATATCAAGATCGCGTAGCCGTATCAAGCTGAAATTTATATCAATTTTTTAGGTCTAGTCGGATATCACTGTGAAAAAATCAACCTTCTAAGTCAACGCAATCGAACGCTGCGATCGTTTATGCTGTAAAATTGTTAAATTTTCATCGTTTAATTGCAATGGACCCAAAAGCTATAGGGTACTTCCCGTAGGACTACAATCATGAAATTTGGCTTAGAGCAAGGTTCTATAGCACAAGTAAAGGAAAAAACCTGACAGTGCTGTTGCAGAATTTAAGTTATTGGATTTTACTGCGAGCATAGTTTCAGAGTTATTATAGCTGGAATAGTCTTCTAATTAAAATCTACACAAAATGTTTGCCTTTCATTTCGTGAGGCTTCAGCTGCCAACAAAAAACAAGATTGATAGAATATAATTATCATTTGTTGGAAAAAAATACTCACAATAGCATTAGGTATCACAAATTACTGCAATTGTTATTATGTACAGTGATTTGGATTATCTGCATTGCTGTGCGAATTTATCTTCATAAATCAATATTATTTTACACAGACATACAAAATAACGGTGGCTAACAAACTTTAAAAAAGGGGTGGCGTCTCCATTCGAGAACCTCTTTAAAGCAAGCAGACACCCGCAGTAAACTGATAAGGCGAGATATTGATGCGCTACGAATTTACTACGAGTTTTAGAAGTGCTACGGTGCTACGCTGCTACGAGAGTATCCTTTCAACGGGATCGCTGACATGGAATAGATTACTTTTCTACAGGATGTTGCAAAAATGTGAACTTAATAAAGGGTTTAAAACACCCTTAGTGATTTAGCTTAGGATCCTAAGCTGGGGGCTTAACACGACCTTTTAGGAACTAAAATGAGATAGCTGATCCGCAAAATTATGGAGTATTGGTTGAAATGATTAGAATCCTAAACTAAAATCGTCATTAGCTTTTTAAATAAAGGACATATTTCTGACCAAATGAGTGCACAATTTTTATTACCTACCTTCATTTGTTTTTGCAAAGATCACAGTCACCCAAACGTCAAAGGTGCCAACGTTTTGTAATGAATAACCGAGGAAGAAATAACGCAGAAGCTAGAATCCGTATAAATTAAGCAAGTCAAAACCCTCAAAGCTAAAGGCTCACATAAATGGTGGTAGCAGGGGAGTAGCGAGACGGGTGTCAGACAAAAGATACTTCATTATATAAAAATAAAATACACAGGACAAAAATACGTAGTAAAGGTGTACAAAGGCGAGTTTCTCTCTAATAAGAGATCTCTTACAGCAATACTTTATGAAGCCTATCACACCAAGCGGGCGGCATTTCGAAAGCAGGCCCGCGCGGTTGCGTCAATTTGAAGACCTTTGTGGCGCATTGGTTGCGCATCTGCCTACCATGCGAGAGGTCCCGGGTTCAAATCCCGGCTGGGGACAAAAAATGGATTTGGATTTCTTGGATTTTTACATGTTTGTGATGTCACTGTTTCTGGTTCCCACGACACAGGGTATCATAGTGTGGGGCCAGAAGCAATGTGTGCCTGTAAAAAAAAAGAATGTGGCGACCACATGACCATACAGTTTTTTGACGATCTTTTGCACTGACGTTGCATTAAATTGCGTAAAGGTGGCGCTCTCCTGTAAACATCACTCACGCCCTAAAAAGTCGTTGGAAGATCGCCCTGCTCACGACCGACACCGATGGTACTTTATGTGCCCAAAGCTGTGTACGTCATAAAAAACAAGTGAGCAAAGTTGGTCATTCATAACATACGAGGTTGGTTTACCAGCTCGAGCCGCACGCGAGAAGAGTAAAGGACCGAGTAGTTACCAATTGCTCAAGAGTTTTATACGACGTTTTTCAATATACCTGTGAGGAAAAAACTATAATTGTCTTCATCAGTACTCGACATTTTCACAATAAAACATTGAATGAAAAGTTTTATTTCTTGAAAACTGAAAATGGTGCGAACTTTTTTTAAATTTTCGCTCGTTGGCTCTAACTGCCAGAAGCAATGCAAAAGCCAAACAAACAGCCAAATACTAAATTTCATCATAGTAAACTAAAAACATCTCTGATTTCTTAGTTTGCTTGTGATTTTATGAAAATAAATGTTTAGTCATCTTATTTTGACAATAAAATGTATTAATTCATAATTAAAGTAAATTAAAGTAACTAATATTTTTTCAAAAACTCTTTGCTGTAATTCTTGTCCAAAAACTAGATATATCCATTACCACACTAGTGTTGTGATATTATTACCACACGCGTATATAATAGGCAGCATTATGTACGCGTGCGGTATACGCCCACGTCATAAGGGTCACTTTATGAGCAGGTGTGTTGAAAATATTGTTACGTCATTAGGTTACTTGACCTATTTGTAACCCCTGAATAAATAAATAAAAGTCGGCGCTAACGTGTGATGGTGACTGCCATAGTACATTTCTACACGGTGTACTAGAAAGGCAATCATATTTTAGGGGGTAGTTATCGACATTCTTCTGAACAACTTTTACTATGAATCCTATTTGTATTATGTATTTACTTCCCCATACAAATCAGGCAGGGCGGTCTGCTGAATTTGTCTTTACCTCTTGTTACAAACAAGTAGACGTGACGCGGCGTTTGGCGTGACGCCGAAATCGGCGCGCAGCGCAAATAGTAGACCACAACCTAATACTGCCCCGTGCCGTAGTAAATATTTATAAAGGTTTTGTTTCGAACCCAGCCCCGTGCTAATGAACAATACATATACATTCTTTGACCCTAACACACTTATGGGTGCGTCCAGTACTGAATATTGTATTACTCAACCCTTAGCACCGCTTTATGTTAAGGCGTCTTTAAGGACAGGTGTGTCAGCTTTTGTTTGTTTAGCAACAAAAATGTCGGATAACTGTGAACAAAGTGTGTACAAAAAACCGCCAAGAGTGAGTCGGACTCGCTCATAAAGGGTTTCGAAATCAAGATTGCCAACGGATTTTGGGATAAGTACAGTAAATAATAAGTAAGGAATGGTGGCATTATGTTTTCAACAATAAATGGTGCCCTAGTCTAACCCCCTAAGTCAAGCCATTGTCATTCTCCTGGCCGAAAAGGGAAAAATATTGACATTAAAATTAGTTTGACAGTGGGTACCAACGTCAAAAATTAGACATTCATTGATGTCTTGGTACCCACTGTCAAAATAATTTTAATGTCATTTTTTTTATAATATTAATGTCAATATTGTTCCAAGGACTCTTTTGTCCTTACGCTGCAGTGGGTGGTATCGACTAAAGATCTTAAAGGATAATTCTTCGAAAACGTTCATTTTGTCTTGAAGGGTTCTCCTCGCAAACAATAAACAGTGAATAATAAATAAGGCTCACAGGAATTAGAAATATGACATAAATCATACTCACTGTAAAGTTCAGGAGCGTGCAAAGGCTGTAGACAAAAGGGATGGGGCGAGGGGGGGCTAGGATGATGAATCCCCCATTCCCCCTACTTCCGTGATAGACCATAGTTTTTTTTATTTTTTTTTAAATTATACAACATTTATTTTTAAATTATATAAATAATAGTTTCGTTTGATGTTTAGCCTACCCAATTGTACCCCTTCCTCCTAATCCTGGATCCGCCTCTGTGCAAATGTAAATACTTCTCGTCCCTTTTGTTCAGGTAGGTACAAAATTATAGACAAAAGAAGGCTTTGAGAAACTTTGTGGAGAAAATTTAAGAAGAGTTTGCTTTACAATTAACCTATTTTCTTTTTTGAAGAAAAGAAAGAAATATTGTAGCATCGGAAAGCTCAGGCCATTGCCTCACTTTACCTCTTGTATATCTCTTATATATTTTCTGATATTATGTTTTTCAGACGAAACCCTTTTATTTAACTAATTAATAGTGTGTTAGAAATCTAGGTGTGGAAATTTCAGCGACTGTGAATTTTATAAAAAAAAATATTCGCCGTTTATTTACCGACAACATAACAACAAAATAATTCAGGGTGAAGGTAGAGAGCTTAAAGAAAGGATTACAACTTTCCTATCTTAAGCTTTCTTACCTACTTAAATAAACGACTTGCTTTTCCTCTCAGATTGAGTTAGTTCTTTTTGGAGTTCGAGACTTGCTTTAAGGATGCCAGTAGTAATACTTTCTTATGTTTTTAACATTTACGTGTTTAGATTACTAGCTTAAAAAGGTTCAACGTTTTATAATCCTGACATTTTACTTACGCCCTTTTAGAATGAGTTACTCTAAAAATCGTGAATTTTGACTTAAAAATAAGATAAAACATTAATATAAAAATACGGGTCCCATCGTTTTCCCTACGTCCCTGTGCAACATCTAAAATAACCAAAAATAAAAAATTAAATATAATATTATAATATTTTACAATCTACCTTGATTGCAACAAGATTGATTGATAAGTACAACTAATGCAAATAATAAGAACTGTAATATAATATACATACCTACCTATACTTACAGAAAGGAAATCTGCCATCTTGAGTCGAGATTAGCTTCTTGAACAACTCTGTGAGAGTGCTTGAGTTGATGTTTGAGAATGTCCTTTTATTGTTAAGGCAATAAGCCTTAAGATGGCTTACTGTTAATCTCTGTACCGTATTATTTGTTTTTACCGCCTGCAACTTAAAAGCCGTCACAGATTAAAGAATTTCTATATTTATCACGCATCTTTGTACCAATTCGTAATTCGTTCGTTTAGTTAATATTAATTAAGAATTTGTCTTAATATAGTTTATTAGTAACTGAACATTACTTACCATTACTACCCTAAGACTTACTTTACTCCCGAAGGCCAAGGACTCATAATACATATAACGCGAATCATCCTGCTTTCAAAACCCTGGATCCATCTGACACTGACAAACCTTCATTGTCCCACACTTAAGCCACATGTAAGAGTACGGTTCCTTACTATTTGAGTAAAGGGCTGTATGTACCACTTGGCGGGGACATTAAGCTACATTTAGCTATTAATTTGTTTTCTTAGAGTAAACCCCAATGAATGGAAAACAAGTCAGCACTATTCTTTGAATAACTATGACAACTTCATATAAAGGTATAGTCGTGCATCGTGGCTTGTATATTTAATATTAATGGAGGTGTTAGTTAATAATGTATGACACATTATGAATAATTGTCTTCCACAACTTTCTTTGCTGTAACCAAGACAAATTACACAAAACAGTCGATAGTAGGAACTGCTAGAAACTATAGTCGTCCAACGATAAATTAAACGTTAAGACAAGATGAGAACGTTCTCTTAAAAAATATTATGACCTGTAAATAAATGTTTATGCGCAGGGAATGATTATCCTCTCGTCAGTGGAGCTGGCTTCTATGGGAAAATCACAAAGAGGAAAAGAAAATAAGATAACTCTGGTTTCGGCTCGACTACAAAGCATGTTTATTTATTTTCTGGGTACGTCAGTACTTGTTTCTTTGAATACATTATGTTAACATTATTTACTGTTAGGTATAGGAATTACACAGTAACGAGAGATTACCCAGCATAATTTCACATAATATTTTACTAGCTTTGTTTAGTTTCAATACAAAAGTGAGTGTATGTTCAGAAAGTTGCTGAAAGCTTTATATTTTGATTCATAACAATGGATTAAAGTGTGGGTAAAGTGAGTGGTATTTTCACGGTACTCGAAACACTGAAGTAAAGCCTTTATAAGCTGATGCTTTTTTCTCCTATAATATTTTTGTATACACACAAGCCATTTTGATATGAACAGATGTTGATGATGATATGCGGCAACAATGACCTCTGCTACCAGCTCTATGTGGCTGGCGAATCCGAAATTGCTTTTAAATATCCTATTGCACGGGGCACAATAAAGTTGCCCCGAATTATTGTAAGTATAGGATGATATTAATTACTACGGAGTGCAAAAAAAAGTTAGCAAGCAAGCAGTATTTAACTTTATTTTTACTTTCTCATACTTTTGTGGCGAGGTGCCAAACGTTTGGTATAATTATGCAAAAAGTCCACTGGGCCGCAAGTCGCGTACAGAACCGCATATCAATAGCTATAGCAAGGGCGCAAAATCTCGGTTTTGGCTGGTCGATGGCAGCACTGAGACGCGCCGCACGCCGCGCCGTACAGTGAAACTTTTTAGTTCATACACACATGTAATAAAACAATATAAAGTCGGTACTGATTGATGTCTCGTACGACAGACGAGTGTGAGTTTTTTTGAGAAATTTTACCTTTATCATTGACTGCATCGACTAGTACCCCGGTAATCGGCAGAGAATTTTACCTGGAGAAAATTCAGAATTCATTTTGTTTGTGACTATTCCGTATTTATTATTATTCAGCTATTATGGTTCGTGCTGTAGGACCCGATGACGGACAGTCGGACGGACAGACGGACAGCGTAGGCTTAGAAATAGGGTCCCGTTTGGCACCCTTCGGGTACGGTACCCTAATTAAGCGAGTGTTTATTTTTAAACATTTTTGCTGGTTTGACTCCCGGGTGATACAAAGCGAATACAAAAAAAAAACTTTAAATGCAGTTTTTTTTTTTTTTTAATAAAATAATATTTCCTGTAAGTAAAATGAGCTATTTCAATATTATTATTTTCCCTCCGGGGCCCATCCGTTTGTTCCTGTATAATATCAAATAATTTTGTATGACAGAAATGGATCGACGACGCAGTGGGAAACCCTAACCTAAAAAATATTGCAAAAGCAATCAGTGTGTGCAGCCTATTTAGTTATGTAATATATATGTGTGATCCTCGTTTTGAAGCAACCCAGTTAGAGCTAAGCAGCAAAAATTGTGACTAATCTGGACAATAAGGTAATCCAAAGACGGACGTCAATAAATAACCCAGTATCTTCTGTATATAGCGTGAGATAAATTGAGTCTAGACTTGGTCTAGACTTGGCGAGACGAGGGATTTCTGAAAGTATGTATGTAGATACAATGAGTTTAATCAATGGTTTATTTAGGCTGATAGATTTTTCATTATGCGTAGGTATTGTATTTTATAATTATACGCTTATTGCTGGGATAAAACTGACAACAAAAAATAGTAAAAACTGTTTACACTGATATGTCCCTTGAATATTAAATTTTTAGGGTTCCATATTTTAAAAGGAAAAAAAGAACGCTTCGCCGTCCGTCCGTTTCTGTCTATCCGTTTGTTTGAAATCATGTGTGTGAGGGTGTGTGCGTGTGTGTGTGTGTATGTATGTGAGGGAGGGTGTGTGTGTGTATGTGTGTGATTCAAGCATCGTGCAATCAAACGGAACGATGGAATTTGCTTTATTCCGTAGGGAATCAAAACCTCATACTTTCTCACTTACGTACCATTTAACATATTATCATAAAATTCATAACCTATACCCTAATTATTATAAAAACGAAGTAAACTGACAACATCAAATGTCACTTCTTGAAGTATTGTTGCCATGTTCAGTTTGATAGTGACGTTCTCATTCATTCTAAATAGAATGAAAATGAATAGAGTAATTTTAGGATTTGTCTAAATATTTGTCACAATTTAATGACATTGAAAGCATTACGCTTTTTCCCATTTGAGGTGGCAGAAGCAAATTATGCCCACTTTTTGTAAGTTATTCTATTGAAAATGCATAATTTTTCTTTCTTATTATTCGCAAATAAAGGAGGGGGCGCGTCATTTCAGTTTGAACGAGCTACTCATAAGTACTAGCACTGTCAGCTCTCTTATCATTTCTATCAATATCATTTTATATTGAGACATTAAAATGACCTAAATTATTCGTGACCCCATCACTATATATTTTTTACCAAAAAGCGGTAGCATCGGAACAGTAATTTTACTTCGTTATTATAATAATTTTAGGGTATAGCGAAAAAATCAGAAATCTGAAAATGTGCAGGTTCTTCACATAAAATGTGGTTCGTGCGGGACCCTCAAAACGCGAGTCCGTTTCGCGCTTTATTTGTGACAATCTATTATGTGTATAACGCTCCAAAATTAAGGCCGCACAAGAGAAGAAATTAGTTTATTTACTACAAGAATAACGGCGTCAGCGATATTATACTGCCAACGCGTTACAATAAGTCGTATATTCCTATTGTTCCCTAAAATAATGTCCTCTAATAATATAAAAAATCGATCGAAATTCACAGTGATGTAATAAATATATATATAACGTAAAAATTGGTAGGGTTCCAACAAATAGAGGGACCCTATGCAATATCGTTTCCCGTAGGGACTACGAGTTTAACAACGGCCTCAAAACGGGCTTCTAAAAATAGGGTTTTTTAATTCATTTTATTTATTTATTTATATTACAACTAATAAAAACTTAACTACTACAGAGAATGCCAAAAACCCTATTTACGGTTTGTCTAGGCACTGGAGGTTTTATTGACACAGTTTGGATTACCAAACTATGTGTATTAACATAATACATGAGTACAAATGATTAATTATACAGCAGTCTAATAACCTTATTCCTAATCTACGTTTATTATTAAGGCGAGGTAGGAATAAATACCAAACGAGACTAACGAAGATTGCGGGTGTAAGAAGCGAATCAAATGAAAACATTAACCCTCTCGTCAACACATCTTATCAACAATCTATATATTGTTCTCCATTGTTCGTTTCTTCCAGTGAGTGAACCAGTGATGATAATAATAGCATGATTCAGATTTTTACCACCTGAGGATGATCAGGGGCACTGTATTAGAGGACTTCGAAACTAAACGATAACTAACTGCGCGGGGAAAATCGAGACAATGCAGCCGTTTAATGATGATGGCGTACAAGCGATGAATGACTTTGTTATAAACAACCACTTGTACAAATGCGGTTAATTGCTATCATTTGAATGATATTAGTTCGATTAGTATGTGCAGATTGCAATAATTATGTAAACCAATCAAATTAGGGCACATTTCAGCTGGAATTTACTCTGATTCTAATACCAAAACGCCGCAAATTCACTCGACAGTTCGAAATCCGACCGAGCTTTGTGCCACAAAATTGTGAAGGCCGACTCGGGCGAACTATTCAACTTGGCAACTGTGGTCGTTATCACCATGTGTTTGAGGTTTACTTTAGTTTGGCTGACGACGTAAGTTTTTAAGGTCTCAAAGCGATCGTCGTAGGAGGCAGTAGAGGAAAGTTCGTGTTGAAAATGTTGGGTTTTTAAGATGAAAAAAAATGAGGTAAGCTGGTTGGATAGACGGTGTCTTTGATTTTTGATAGGTTCATGAGAAAACCGATGTAATATAAATGATAACACAAATTTTAAAATCTCTAGTGCTTTGATCCGGTGATTGAACAATATAGGAACTAAAGCAGCTTTTGTGCTATTAACGGTACCACAGACAAACACGTACTAGCGATGCCGCCACTGTTGCTTTTTTTGGCACTATATCTTGCTCACATATAACAGAAATCAATTCCAGAGTCGCCAGACACAATTAAAGCCAAATATCGTGAGAACACAATCTAACGGAAAAAAAAAACCGTTAGAATATAATCTGTCAATTAATTGTAAACAAGACCGACGAGGTTTAACATTTATGCTTTTTTGGTACTTACAAGTCAACCTAAACGGAGAGTCGCTTCGCTCGTCCACTATATCCTTCACCTATCCTGGCCCACCTCTTTTCCCAGTGATTCGTCATTTCAGTTTATTCATTAAACCGTTATATTGTATGAAGTTCGGTATATAAATTTATCGACAGATTACAATCTAACAGATTTAAAACCGTTAAAATCTAATCTCGCGGGTTTTACAATTTTACGGTGACTTGTAAAAGTTTTTTTATAAAAGAAAACCATATTTTATGCCACCATTCCAACCACCACTCGCTTCGGAAGTGTAGTACCTTGTAAAAGAGAATGTGTGACTACAGTGGAAGGTTTCTAATTGTCATCTTTGAACTTTAGCTCAAAGTTCTCAAAGCTCACTGTTGTAACGAAAGTTCAGAGGTCATTCGTAACTATATCGTGTTGTTAACGAAATGCGAGTTAGTTATCTCAAAGTCACATTTTATCTCAAGATCTCAGTTTTGTTGTTTAGTTGCGTCGTCTCATGAATTCCACCGAATTACTTTATAAATTGCATAGATTTGTCAATAAAGCAATAGTGAATCGACTGATTTCTGTTTGAACATCAAAAATGTATTTATTCATGAAATTCATGAATCAACACCAGGTACCAAATAAAATAGAGTGCGAATAAGTCTATTTCGTCTGCCAGTGTTGATTCTTGTTATCATGCATTGAATGTCAATATTTTAGAAGAAAACAAATTGACCCCGAAAAGTCAACAAGGACTCGTAAAGTAAATTTGTCTTTGTATAATTTTAAATACGGTAAGAAGAAATCACTCTGGTTTCCCTTCATGGCATAGTGGGGAACGAACATGCTGACAAATTGGCTAAATGTGCAGTCTTAGAGAATAGTGCCAGTGACCGTAAGCACTTCACTAATCAAAGCTATGATCTATTGGCCTTACCTGTAACGGACACATGCAGAAGACTCGGTTGAATGGTATGCTTCAAGTAAGACCAAGGGAAAGCGTTATGCGTCAATTCAGCCGAGTATCCCTACGAAACCGTGGTTTTCCAAATTCAAAAATTAAGAAGTCATTGGAGCACCAATCAGGGACGCTTAAATTCTTAACCCCTTCTCTCCCAGAAGCACACCCCGCGAACGACCGAGCAATGGTGAACTATTGATGTCTAAGATGTGTCGGTAAACCAGTTTACAATTATTAATAGGTACCGTAAGGAGCATTTCCTGTGCCAATGATAACGACGTTTTGAAACAAATCAGGACAACATTCACAGTTGTACTCAGAAATTTATAAAAGTTGTCGGAACGATAAGTCGAAAGAGAAGGAGAGAACACGAATGTTTTTCATGTTAAGCTGTTTTAACAAACTTTTCAAAAGTAACATCAAAGAATGGAATTCGTGTTTTGTTACAAAATTTAAGGTTGGTGGCATCTTGCTATAACGAATTTTACTCAAAATTATTTATAAGTCTAACTTAATTAAGTATGGTATTTTAGCCCTAATTAATTTAATTAATTTTTATGGTTTGGAAGAGACTAGACCACCACGATACGGGGAATTCTAGTGTGAGGTCTAGCTTAACCAAAATGTGGGAGGGATCACACCATGTATCATGTTAAGTCATCATCATTTTAGTACTGGCATACCTACCGACCGCCATCTTGAAAAAAAAGTCAGATATTCGTCGCCATAACGTATTTGAACCACATTATTAAATACTTGTATTAATTTAAGTTAGCAGCAGTCGTCTAGTCGACAGTACTCTTACGACGACGCATACGCGAACCACCAACACGAAGTTTTGTCATATTAGTATTCTAGAAATAATGACGTCAAATACCACTAACTACGACCCATACTCAAAATTCCTTAACCGTGGTAATGGACTAGTCCTGCACGCGCCCCTTTCCCGCAAAACGGAATCTGGATTAACTGGCTAAAAGTGGGAAAAATTGTGCCTCTGCCACCCCGAATGGGAAAAATCGTGACGCTATGATGTTGTTGTTGTTGTTATACCAACTACGTACACAAACGCAATACATTTTGCCCAGAATTTAAACATTTATGTACTGATCTAAATCCAGCGTCAAGATCAATTAGCGTTTACACGGGAATGCTATTAGCAAAAGCGGATAAACGGATGAAACAAACAAAGAGTTGATTCATTTGAAATAGTCTTGGCCTACTTATATTTTAACAGCGGAGTTTTTATTTTATTTTCGTGATGTCTGTGGCCAGCAGTGGGACACAAATCAGGCTACATAAAAAATATAGCTGACTACAGTATAGGAACTTCTAACCAGTGATGAAACACATCGTGAGGAAACCAGCATATTTTCATACCTGCTGCGACGAGCAAACCGTTTATCAGGGTTTGTAACTTTACGATTATCACGCAAAATGCAATATTGAATAACTTGTTCACTCCTTTTCTCTTTGATGATTCAAAAGAACTTGTTCACCTTGGGCCCTGCTCAAAACCAGCGCTGTGCAGCTCACGCTCACAGCATTGCTGAACTTGGCCCTTTCGCCAAATTGTTATTATTATTATTAATTAATTGTGTATTTTGGAGTTTGGCAATAAATTATTTTCTTTCTTTCTTTACTCCTTTTCTCTTTACGAAATTCACTCAGCTTTCAGGGAACAAACGAACAATAGCTTGGCTTATTATTTATTATTTGCTACAGGCTGCAGGTATTAAATTAACGGAAACTTCCAAAATTATTCTACATCTCATCGCCTTGGTGAGCGATGTTACTCGAACTGAGAGAGACATTAATTAATAATAATTAATATTATCCCACATGCAAATAGGATGGAGTAAGGATTAACGTTAATACCAAACGTTATTGATGTTATGTAACGTTTTGTTTTATACAGGGTCATAGTTAATTAGAATTTTTATTTTTGGGAGTTCAAGTTCAAGTGCAATTTTTTTATCAACCATAAAATGATACAGATTGCTTAATTATAATAATATTATTTTTTGTACACTACCATCCGTTTGGAAGTTGTGGGCTTAGGGATTGAGCAAAGAAGGGCAAGCAACTCCCCCGTACCTCTTTTTTAAATATTTAGGTACCTTTTAAAAAAGATTATTTTTGGGGAATGACAGTGGGGGCTATTATGTATCGTCATTATAAACAACTTTCCCCAGAGGACTTCAATCTTTCCGCAAACAGCGCTGATGTAAAATTATGGGGACCAAATTATTTTCTTTTCGATAAATGGTTTCAAGGGAAAAGTTGTTTAAACAACAAAAGTTGTACAACGATCTTTTGGCGTGTCAGTGACGTTTACAGGGGGGCGTCATTTATATGCAACCTCATGCAATAATCCTGTAAAAATTCGTCAGTTACACCTGTCACCGCACGCCAAAAGAACGTTGGACAGGTGTACCTACTACTGTACTGTACTATCATTCCCCAATATTTTATCAACCAATTAAATTTTAACCTGAACTGAGTTTGTTATGAAGATTCAATGACTAGCTGATTCCCGGGACTTTACCCGCTGGGAGAAAATGCTGAAGAAACACATACAAACGCATAGTGCCTTTTTCCAAGTCAGATAGCTAAGACACAATTGTGGCCATTAGTAAAGGATTTCATGTTTTATCAGCAATATAATACTCTATTCTTACATGTTTTTACGTGATAACGTCTTATAAATCGATGAACGCCGGCTGCACGCACGAAAAATTGTCACGATCCGCCTGAGGCGAGCGTGCAAGCGAGAGCGCGGAACAAGCGATAGAGAGGCACGATTGGCCTAAGCGTTCGGATTGTGACGCATCGCAAGTGACGCACAGTCGCGTTATCACATAAAATTATCGTCCGTAAAACCGACATTACAGAAGACCTTTTTTTGTTTCGTCACGATATTGTATTTTTCGCCACCAAATAAATACCCAATTTCGTCGTCTTCCTAAACAATCGTATCTTCCAGCACAATACAAGGCCAGTTAGTAGGCGGGATAATCCCGCTTCAACAATTGTCAGATTTCCCCTACTCGGGTGAATTGGGGGTTTACGGGAAAGATCCGGGGGATTTAAGACTCTGGGCACCCGATTCTGCAACATATTCAATATAATATTTGTCACAATATGTGCCAATAGTTCTGTGTAAGAAATGTCGTTTAAATGTTGTTTCAACAAGCAATCCGTTGATGTCGACAAAATTCCAAAGATTAAACTTGGCAAACAAAACTTTAACGGTCAATTTTGGAGTAAATTATACACAAAATTCTCGTTAATTTGCGTACTTAAGTACTTACCTACTCAAATTGACAAAACAAAAAAAGTCGCGAGCCTTTACAGTTACTTTGATAGCGTCATCTGAAATGCTAATTTTTTGACATAGAATTAACGCGGGACGAACCGCGTAAAGCTGTCTGTGTACTGAATTTTGGGCGAAGTTGAAACTGTTTTATAATGTAATTTTCGACCCTTTACTTCCATTTTAAAAGATGTGAAATATTGATAAACATAATAAGGTGTCCGCGCGTGTAACCAAACGCTGAGGGGCAGACAGGGTGTAGAGGGGGGTCCAACCCACACGTTTATATAAGGCGCTGGGCACTAGGCCCAGCCTCTCTTTCGCATATTCTTTCATACTAGCTAACTCAAGTCAGGCTCAACTCTGTACCTTTATTATATTAATTATTTGTCATTAAAAGTATATTTTGTCTATTTGAGTTTAATTGAAAGGCCTCATAGACATAAGGTCAAGTCGTGTGTTTCTAAATTAATAATAACATTATGTGTTAATTGCGGAGAGACCTGTTTTAAATTATGTCAGACATAGGTGACAAAGAGCAGGCCCTTCTACGCGTCTCCGGAGGTTATAGATTTTTTCACCGATATTTTCCTAGTTGATCAATGTAATTCGAAATCTTTTGTGTAGGATGTAGGCGGTAAAAATTTCAAAAACATCTGCGCTCCATATTTCATTTGCATACTCAGCATCGCATTGTCTCTTCAAGGCATATTCGTTGGCGTAGACGTTGCAAACGAGATACTCGTATCAATGAATAAGATATGATATAGTTGTATACAAATAGTGGCCGGAAATTACTGTTCGCAGAGATTTCTCCAAGACGCTGCCAAAGGCATATTTCTCATTCAATATCATCGTCGAAGTATAAGATTTTTTTCTCAACTCGAAGGAGTAACCCGTTACCAAGAGGCCCACTAGCCTTCACAAAGGCTTGGAAAGCAGACTCGGCTAGCTCAGTCGCACTCAAGTATTAATCCGTATCACACTAGAAGCTATAAAAGAACAAACATATAAACAGCTGACAAATCATGTTCACATTCCTTTTGTTTATTGCACGGTAATTAACAAATGACAGTGAATGCGCAAAGGTCTCTAAGAGAGATTTCTTCAAGCTACCTGGGCGTATATCAGTCTTTGTGAACAGTGCTGGTATAACACTCAAGCGGCAATTTGTTGGGCACATTTACGACATGTTTATATCTCTACACACGTATTTGTCAATAAATAAACCGTTCTTTTGATTGAATTAATATTTTTCCAATGGTTTACTTCAGATCAAAATACATGTCACTCGAAAAAATGCTTGTACAATATGAAAAAGCAGTCGCTTTTGCTCTCGGTATAAAAAGTCCTGAATTAGACGAAGCGTTAGCTGACTAAGCTGGTGTACTCTTCTATAGCTCTCGACCGACCAATTTGATGACATTATGTCCATCACTGAATGTTTGCCCCACATTCCAGCTTACCGTAACATCATTCTTTACTTTGTAATAAAATGTGGAATTATTAATCATAAAATATTTTAGGCAGGATGGAAGGCCAGCCTGTCGGATAAAACCCCCATACCTATGAGGTATTAAAATAAAAAAGAAGCTTATAAACAATTCACGTAAAAATTCGATGATACCCACTTTATAGAGAGAATAATAATGTATTTTTTGTGCCTTTGTTGCATAAGCGGTTGGCGAATAGAATATGTATATTTGCAAACACAACATCCAGATTGTGATCTCAAAGAAAACACCACCCCGAAAAAAGCAATATAATAAACACAAACACATAATTTACGGTATCAAACATGTAGATGCCGGCATAAGGATGTTCGCTATATATCTGCCGTTTCCTTAATTCGTGTATTTATTATCGGAGGGTCTTCCTCATTTCATGCTCGCCCCTTGATGTATGAGAGCATTATGGTAATGCATGCGAATTCGTGAGTATAGTGAACTTTCTGACGTTGTTTCTTGTAGCGTAGCATATACGCTTTGCTTGCAATCTATTTACGATCTATTTGCGATTCTTTAGGAGCATACCAAATGACGCCATTTTGGGTGTTTTAGAAGAGGTAGCGATCCAATATTAGTGCGTTTCTCAGAGCAGCATCGGGCCCCTGTTGTTTGTCACGAACAACGTTATAATTATAAGAGTGGCCAAGACCAAACCTATGTTAATTATCCAACGCTGACAGGCTATTTTAGGTAATAAAACCATAACACAGCGTCACGTCTTTTCCTTTACGGGGTGGCAGAGGTGCAATTATTTCCACTTCCAGCCAGTTATGGCTATTTTAGGTCTCGTGTCATCATCATCATTGGCAGCTTGTTTCCGCCCAATGCTGGGTATAAGCTCCTCCTTCTCCTTTTTGTGCCAAACTTATCCGTTCCTATACCAATCAAATCGAGGTCTTCCCCGCAATATGCGTAAGGTCGTAGTATTATTGACAGTGAGCGAAGCGAACGAAGGGCTCCATTTCGACAAGATAGGAGGCCGATTTTGCTTTCGTCTGTCTGGTATGTATCTATCTAATAAGTATGTCTGTCAGTTCCGGTCTAGGGGCCACAGTTTTCAAGGGATCCCCACAAAACTTGGCACACGTGTTCCTTGTTTCTTTTTTCGAGAGCTTTTCTCAATTTTCCCCTTGGGAGTTAGGACTTCATCAATTTTTTGTATGGGATTTGTTTTTTTTTTCTCCACCTATCGTGTGGGGTATCAAATGAAAGGCCTTCATGAGCCGGTTCTAAAAACATTACAATATTACCTTTCGGCCACCTGTTTTCTAAAAATCCAAGAAATATTTTCAAAACATACCAAGTTTGTACCCTCGAAGTAGGAGACGGATTAGTAAAGAGGATCTGTGGAGACCATGAGAGTGAGTGAAATAGACTATATAATTATTTTCGTGAAAGTCAATAGATTGTATTTTAAATCGCAAAATGTAGTTTAACTGTGCGCGAGGTCTACTGCCCAATGCCACCAGCATTATTCTTAAAAACCTACCCGGTCCACACTACGCCTCTGTATGATTAGAACAACTTATGTTATTATCAAAACCCATCAATGTTATCCATACAGCGTTAACAAATCTTAACATTACCCGGCTAAACATAGGATTAGGTGATATTAAAGCTCAGCCGGTCTCAAAACCACTAAGATCATCCTACTCTTTAGGTGCATTAAGTCTGTAAGGTAGTTTCTCATAACTTTAATCTACATAGTTTAAGTTATGGCTTCTCATAAAACAATAAAGCCCCAAAAGTTAGGTGTATGTAATGCGATACCGTGAGGTAGTAAACCTAAAAAGTAACACACCTAAAGCATTAATTATGTATATAGGTAAACTTTAAACATCCTCACTAACTCAGAAAATCTGTTTTAAGTCGTGGATTTGACACACTTATTTTTCTTGGTGTTATCAACTGGATACATAGCCTCGCTAACTTTACTTCGTTGACTAATCTAGAAAAACAAATCTATGGTTAGGGTAACGCCTAGGATCTTTGACGCTGTAACTCATACATTTACTTATTTACAATCTGTCTCCTACTTGTCTTGATTAATGGATCACGGAATTCTATTACAAATAAATAAACGGATTCTTAGCTTCGCTATCAATAGATGTCTCTCTTTAGAGATAAGCTCGCCTTTGCGTATAATATTTCTTGTAAATGTATTTTTTATGTTTCTGTGCAATAAAGAATATGAATATAAATAAATATGAATATGTCTAGTAAAGTCAGAATAATATCCCAATTTGGTCCAAACTGCTCGTCTTTTGATATGAGGTCGAAGCACCAGATAAATTGCAGCGTCATAAACAGCCATTGAGGACGGCATATCAAGGAGGGATTCAAATACGCTTTTTACGATTCATCATTCGTGGCAAGGCTAAAAATATAAAGCCTTTATTCGTTTGTATTCTAGTGCTGATTTGGGTCAAATATAACATTGATACAAGGTGTAACTTATAACTCATCTTATTAGCATGATTGATGAGTCTATCAGTATAAATAACACTGCACAACAGGTTTTCTGATGATTGGGTTATGTCATGATGATACATGATATCAATCCATTTTTTTATGAGGATTACAAATCTGTGCCTGAAGTTTCTGTATCAGCTCTAGTTCAAAAAATATGAGGAATGGGATGTATCATATAGGTATTAGAAGTTAAACTTAGAAAAACAGACAACATATAATATTTATTTCGAGACTTCTTTCGAAAAAATATACGCTGTTTTGAGAATGGAGAAGAACCTAATGTTTAAGTAGGAACATGAAATCCTAGTAAAAAGAAGTCGTTGGGTATTAATTATGAAAGGATAATTATAAATAAATACATACCTACATTTTTATATGCCCTTCTTCTTGTATTCCGACCGCTCTGGGTGAAAAGCGAATTTATTGTAAACTTTCCTGCATCGTATATTTGTTGACGTCTGAACATTTCACCATGAATGGTGTAACCAAAATGGAGCGTCACTTCACGAGTCCATACAAACAGGATGACGTGACGATGTCACTTGTAAAGGAAGGCTATAATGATGATGAGGACCATGACACAGCATTGGCAACCTGAACGAGATATCATTGACCATCCCTAACGATAGGCGATGAAAGTAAACCGTGTGAAGAAGGAAAAGAAAATTATATAAAAAACGGCTGGGTGTGATCGGACTCGAACGTGTTTATGAAGATGCCAAACATAAAACATATTGCGCGAGGGTTGGGTGGAGCCCCTTACACAATCAACTTTTACTAATATAAACGCATAAAATAGACACAAAAACGCATAAAACACACGTTAAAATATGTACCTGATAATGTATTTATACATAGTATAGGACATTTAAGTATGTTTTAGGGTTCATAGTGGCTCTAACATTTTGCTATTGATTGAAAACACGAATTTCATCACTGGCCGTAATAATCAAGGATTCCAAAAAACACGAACAACACCTGCACCAACTGCATGAGACACTCGGCAAGATTCCAAACAATAATTTAAAGTATACTTACTACTCACCTGGTTTATTAATTTACTCTCAGGAAAGGCAGTGGCAGCTCTACCGTCAAAATAACATAACATGTTATATTATAGTCCACGCCTTTTCCCATACGGGGTGGCAGAGGCACATTCACGTCTCACACTCCATATTGCGTGACAGGGGGCCAGCCTATCGCCGCGAAATCTACCGCCCATGGAAAAAGGTTTCTAATATTTAAAACCTTGTAAACCAAAACTCAGTTTAGACTGAATCGACGCGCAATCCCGTAAATTTCAAACAATTTATTATTGCTATAGTAAGATTTTTTAACATGGCAATAGCGGTCATTGCCCCGCGAGCGAAAATGTATGCGATATACATTTTATATGCGGGTCAATGTCCGCTATTACCATGTTAAAAAATCTTACTATAGCAAAAATAAATCCTACTATACCACTTTTTCAGAGATAAGGTATTTGGGACTCGACAAAATTTTATTCCACATAAGGTTGAAAAATGGAGAGGGATATTTTTCCTTTTATCTCCATTGTTCCATTAGAGTGACAAGCTTGCGGTGAGAACTGCTTACAGGTACAATCGTTTTGAGGTTCTATTAGGTTTGAGTGGTATAAGGGTTCACTTTGGTGAGTTTCCTCTGTGCGTCAATCACAGATGATAATATAGGTCAAGTTTCGTTTCCTATCTTCCACGGGAGATATCTTCCATGAAATTACTAAACAGAGTGTTAAGTAATAATTACATCAACCCCACCAAAAAATGGGTATAAAATCAGAGAAAAGCATGTACCACATGTATGCATCGAATAAATGAATATGATTATGTGATATCATCATGTAAATAATATTTACATTTGAAAATACGAATACTTTCTCACATTTTCGTTATTTTATTTCCTCCTAGCGAATTTTAAATAGTCATTTCTGATTCCAAACAATTTCAATATCGCTGTTACGTCATAGTAAAACTTTGAAGATAAATATCAGCGCGGGTAAACATTTTAGTAAATAATTTTCATTTTAGAATCGTCTCTTGGAACGGAACAATAAGAGAGAAACTCAAAGTTACTGTGCAGAGCTAAATTTAGCAAGCGTATTCACGCACGGCTGCACCTGACACACGAACAAACAACTGATGCCCGTCTTTAAAAAGTTATTCCAGCAGTTTGAGATTCTTCCTGAATCCACAAAAATATGTTATTAAACCGTCCCTTGGCTAAAAATTAAGTGTTTGAAAACATCATATTGCCATTGAAAACTATACGAAAAAAAATAGTAATAGTAATCTAATAGTTGTTTTTACCTAAAACGATGCTGAACGCTGGTATGGTTGTTATGTGTTAAAATCGGTAATCAAAATATATAAAAAAATGTGTTAAGATTTAAGAAATTTAAAAAATCATCAGCGGTTTTTGTGTAATATGCAAAATACACACTTTTTTGCAATTTTCGCACTTTTTGCGCGGACGTAAGTGTAGCGCTGCAGTTTACGCCATTATATACTTTATTTTATCATTTTTCTTTTATGATTTGTAAAAATTTCCACCACCACAAACACATTTGCTAATTTTAGCGTTACCAAGCGCCTTAAAACCTGTCTTTGTTTCTAACGAGTTTGTTTACAAGTTGTTTGTATTATAGTCACACATATGTTTACGTATAAAATTCAAGAACGAAACGCATTGAAAACAGTGGGTTGCTTAATGTAGATCAAGTATGAAATAGGCTGGTAGTTTTACAACCCCCTTATTTTTTGGTACTTTTCATAAGTAAATACAAAGTCCGAAAAAACAGTTTCAATATTTTTTTCGTTTCTATCACTTCAAGATTTTTAATAATTATATACTTAAAAAATACCTGCGATAACTTGAATTTTAAATCCGAGCCTCATTTTGATTCATTGCGTTAATATTTCAGTAAAAATATGAAGCCGCTCCAAATTCTATGGAAATGTTAATGAAAAACGTATTAATTTTCATTTTAATTTGGTTCAGTGAAAGGAGATATACCTACATTAACTTAACTCCGAATAAAGTCCAAATAATGGCTTTTAGGTCTAAATGCACAGTACAACCGACTACTCAAGATCTATCTCAAGAGCGTGAAATCGACAGACTTGATATGGCGACTTTGTAACTTAGACGAGAAAACTCTCAGAGCTGAGAGCACTTTTAGAGCTGAAAGAGGCCTAAAAATCATGCTGTCATTTTTTCAGAAAAGGACAGCGCCAGTTGAATAGATTAAGGGTTTGCATTTTCAACCGACTTCAAAAAAAGGAGGAGGTTCTCAATTCGACCCGTATGTTTTTTTTCTTTTTTTTTCTATGTTTGTTACGCGATAACTCCGCCAATTATGAACCGATTTGAACAAATATTTTTTCGGCGTATAGGTAATACCTCAAGGGTGGTCCCATTGACACCAGGTCAGGATCTGATGATGGGATCCTGGAGAAATTGAGGGAACTCTTCAAATATTATAGGCAGACCTATAGTGATTTTTGTGTTTTTCATAAGAACTCGTGCAAATGCACATGGTAAGCATAATATTGTGATGCGGAACTGCTGATGAAGACCACATATGGCCACCAGATCTGCTCAATACTAGGTACAAATACAATGCGTGGCTGACGGGCAGGCAACGCATAGCCTAAACCGGTGGACCTAGAGCCATGAAACTTTGTACAGAGGTTCCTTAGTAGCGTGGGGTAGCACTGATATGGGATTTGACAAAATTAATTCCCCAAGGGTGGGGGGATAAGGGGTTACAGTTTGTATTAAACTCAATCTAATCAAATAGGGTTTGTGGAAGTCGGTTTTTTCTAAAGTTTACTTTTTGTTTCAATTATTGGTGATTCATCCCAGCGATATCATGGCGATTTTAAATTATTATTCATAAAACGGAATAATTTATTTTTGAGCAACTCATCCTGTCAATCGCATCCAGCAATCGTTCGCTTCACAAAATATGACTTTTCATTTCGTAAATTACAGACAATTTGCGAAATTAGAATAATGATCGGAAACTCAATACCTGAAATATTTGAGCTGAGTTTTATATTATTTCCACTGCGGTAGTAGGCTAGCACCCTGTCGGTAAAATGGATTGTTGAATATTTACTCAGGTTTAGTGTATATGAATCAGTTAGAGTGCACATGAACTAGGTAATGCTCATATATTAAACATAAACATAAAAAAATTCATACAGGCACATACATTGCTATTGCATATTAACTGGCTTGAGTCCGTTAAAGTGCGCGAAATTGTTTCATTTCTCACTTTAACTTAGGTAATGTGCACAATAACTATTTTCATTTGCACTGGTTTATTTTCAATTATTATTAATAATTCACTAATGTCTTTGGTTATTATTAATGCTGAAACAACTTTGGCTAGAGTAGGTTATTGTGGCTAAGTTTCAGTTGGGTTAGGTTAGGTTGGAACTTAGAAAAAGCAAAATAGGAGCGAGCGGAGCGGAGCGGAGTGGAGCGTATGCTTATAAAACCGGAAGATAGTGTTTTTCTTACCGCCTTGCGTAATTTAACGGTGTACCATCCGTTATTCCTGGGTAAAGTGAGCAAATTAGCAATTTAAAGTAAAATTGCGCACTTTAACGGGTCGTACCAGGTAATATACACAATACCTAGATATTGTGCACATTAACGGGTTACGCACTCTAACGGTAACATAAACGTACCTAAATCCAACTTCCACAATTATTTTATTTGGGATTTGATCTAAGAATGGACGCTTTCCCAGACCAAACAACAGTAAGGGACATAAAACTTTTAGAAGTAGACATAAGTTAATTTTAACTAGCTTGTGACGTAGGGCGTATTTTATTTCATCGCCTAGAAACAAGAACAGTGCAAAAAGTTTGTTAAGTTCTTAATGGTCACTAAAAATATTTGTTTTGCTTCTCCTGTAAAATTTGGTCAGTGGCGCTTGCTAGATTTTGCTTTTGGACAGCCGATTAGACCACGATCTTTTGCCCTATGGAGGTTTTGCAACTTGTGGGTAGGTTGTGGGTAGGTTGAAAATCGCGGGCTATCGTTGACTTTGGACGGACGTTAGACGAAACGGGGGGTACATATTTTAGGATGCTAGGTTTCACAGGTTTCACCTAGCGTGGAGACCGGTAAGCTTATGTTTATAATATTTTTTAGTAAATAAATGTTTTTGTATTTGTGTTTGTATTTGTTAGGGACTTAATTCCGAACAATTTGTTGTATGGAAAAATCACATAATCAATTTAAATCAATTCTTATTCATTTTTATGCAGGGCGTCTGGTAAATACAAGTAAGATTGCTAATTGCTGAAGTGAATTATTCGATATGCGGGTTTTTCGGCCGCAAGCGGCGAAGTGTGGAGGGCTTTCATCTATATTATTGCTTACGTATATATTATTGCTAAAAAATAATAATTTTGAACTGAACTGAACTGCTTTATTCGCACGCACAAAGAAGATAGATAGATAGATAGATAGATAAATCATTTATTCAAAGGACATGGTACACACACATAAATTAATAACAAAAAAATCAATTGAAATAGACGGCACATAATAGCACGCACTATGCAATTAACAGTAGGTACCTACAGCTGTGTGGTTATGTGACTGTACCACGGCAGTGAAATGGCCCTGACTCAGCAATGTCACAGACGAATCTGTGACGCTGGTATTCTGCCAGGGCCAGAAAGGCATGTTTGGTGTTCGCTCACATAACGATTTGGGCGAATACAGCGTAGCCGCATAACGAATAACGATAACGAAGTGTGGTGCCACCATTTGATATGACTAATTACCTTCGACTAACCTTTCTGTTACACCGTATAGAGAGGCTAATGCCAAGCAGTGGGACAATGTGAGCTGAACAATTGAACATAGCCCACACACCACACATCGCACCATAGACCTGGATGCACTACGAGAGATACGATACTACTAGTTATTCAGACTGTCTCTCGCTCGTGAATTATATGCGCCATTATTATACATCTGGGCCTGAATTCTACTGTACACAAGCATACCACAAGCCTGGCACAAACTTGAATTCGAGGCATTTGGTATTCTACTAAAACCGGAATCCAATTCACAAGCGCCAGCGAGACGCCAGCCTACTTCGTATTCTACTATCCAAAACGTACTTACGCTGGCGTCAAACTGGCGCCAGCGTAAGAACGCTTTGGACATGCAGTAGAACAAAGTACGCTGGCGTCAAACTGGCGCCAGCGTGAGTACGTTTTGGATAGTAGAATACGAAGTAGGCTGGCGTCACGCTGGCGCTTGTGAAGTGCGATTCTGGCTTTAGTAGAATACCAAATGCCTCGAATTCAAGTTTGTGCCAGGCTTGTGGTATGCTTGTGAACAGTAGAATTTGGGCCCTAAACGGCACATAAACTGAGCAGTCGACCATTAGCGCCACATTTCCTTCATCTCCTAATATCTACCCATTTATAATCGGGAACTTAGTTTACAGCTTCAAGTATCTGTCGTCAAACCGTTCTTAATGATCCATCAGATTAACTTCGACATTGACATGGGTCTTAACACGACGTGGCACGGGCTACTTTTGTTTGAAAAGGGAGGTTTTAAAAGGTTTTCAGGTTTCGCTGAGTTATCTTGACGGTTTTGATGAGTTGTCTGCAACTCGGTGGAAACTTGAGTATCTTTCCGCTTGTTATTTAATAGTCCTTCCTTAGTTTAACTGTTTAACGTGCTTTAAGTACTTAGATACAGTCATGTCAGCATCAAATATGCCGTGAGCAGGGAAGCTATTAAAATAGATCTACACAAGTTGTCATTTAGTAAATTGTGATAAGAATTTGTTTATTTCTATGTTCATTTTAAAGAACAGGTCTAGGTAGCAACATTCTCTGGTCATATCAACATGCTTACTGACTCAGAGGATAACCTACTTTTTTTTGTTGTATAGACGTTCCTGGTTGTTTAGAATGTTTAGATCTGTTTGAGAATCTTGAGCGTTACATATATCTCGACTGTACACTTCTATACTTCATTGCATACAGTAAATTATTTATAGGGCTATAATAGTTAAGTTTGGGCTCATTAGATGCGTCGTATCAAGCACATTTTCTGACGTTGTTATCATCATCAATCAACTCCTAATGATGGGGATAAGGAGGTGGTGTAGGTAGACAAACAGAAGATTGGTATTCTTATTTTTAAACCCATTGAGTTTGGTCTCAGTTGATTCATCGTTAATCCTCTTACACTTGATTATAAAAGGTAAAAGTTTCAAAAGACGAAAAAAGTTTTAAACGACATTTTTTATCAACAAACAAATGAAAGGTGACTCTTTCATTTGTTTGTTTATGGCAACTGTACTATTAGCAACAGTCATAAATATTCCTCGTATCACAGCTCCCTAATCATGATAAATGAGTAATAATATTACTTTCGCCGACATGGCCCCGGTGCGGCAATTGAGGCATGTGCCACCCGTTTATTAGAGGCAAGCTTAAACATATTATATATGGAGGAGCCACACACAATCAACACAATTAGTTTTTACGAAGCCATAAGCGTAATTCAATTTATCAACCGACGTCTTTTATTTTTATTTTACTCGCGAAAGCGTCCGTGATCCATCGAGTGGTATGCGCACATTGGAAATGATGTTTCGAACCCTGGCTTCTATCACTACTCGGGTGGTAGTAGTCGTAAAGATGTGTCAGGGGCCCTACCTAATTTGGCCAATAGCCCGACACTCTCCACTAACCGAATGGTAGCGAAAGTATGCTGACGAAATGACGAATGGTCATGAAATTTTGCCGCTCTTTGATATAAACTCCATTTATGGAGCCAAAGAACAATTAAGGGCGAAATGACCGAAAAAGCTGAATGGGCCGGAGAGATTTACACTCGACAGTAAAGCAAACCCCGAACAACTGAGAGCGTAATTATGACTATGCCGAAACATATGGTACTAAGTATAATAAATAACCTTGCAAAAGAAAGTGTCCAATAGCTGGGTCCCAACAGAGTGGGAAGCCTCACCCGCCTATTCTCTGTAACTTTTGAAAATTACTTAACAGTTACATCACAGAGAACTCAAATTTTATCAGCAGGTAGGTGTTGCTACAAAGTTGCTTGAACAAGAGACACGTAACGAATAATTTAGTACAAAACAACACACCACATACATACAAACGATTTCGTGTCGCAGACTTCGGTGACAAATTCAGCAAAGGAATAACTGAAGAGGCGTGTCTGCAATTCGGTTACCAAAATATATTGGTTTTATTTTAATTTTTGAACATAATAACGGACTTTAAACTTACAGCTTTCTATTTAAAATCAATTTAAAATTCACAATTATTTATAGCACACAATAATTTAAACAGTAACATTAGAAGAAAACTCATGTACAAAGGCGAGCTTATATCTAAAAAGAGATCTATTCCAGCAAACCAGGCGTCAAAAAAAACAATCAATTCAAAATGTCTTTATTACTGTAGATATTTACAATATATATATATATATATATATATATATATATATATATATATATCGGGGAACGGGTAGAATAGAGCACGGCTCCTAATGACGATCAGATACTTGTGGGCGTTTCTAGTGGTTTCAACCACTCTCCACGACATATATAATTTAGATAAGGGGCAATAATCTACATTGAGCCACTGGGGAGAAGAAGGGCGAATAATCCACCTGCACTCTGCCTCTCTGCCTGCTCCTGTTATATACTATAAGCGTATTCTGTACCGATTTATGTCATGCTTCGGAAGATGCAATTTACTAGCTGCTAGTAATTTGCAACTTCCAAAGCATGACATGCTGCAGTAGGTTTATAGATAAATCGCTACAACTTTTCCTTTCGCTTTCGTGAGATCCACCTAGTATCTTCGTAAGTTGGTACGTTGTGTTGGTTTTGTACCCGTTCCAAACGTACATTATCTAGGTATAGTCATCTAGGTCCCAGCCAGATTATATATCCAATTGACTCCGCCTGCGGGGGAATGCGGCTCGCCAAACATTAGTTGTATTCAACGTATGCAACCTATGTACGATGACGGGCCGCGAGATAGTTTCGTAGCGGCTGACCAATCACAGCTCTCTTACCTCGTTCCCCGCCGCCCGTAAATTGGTGAGTTGTGTTTCAAAGGAAAATATATCTATGCGCTCTCCACTGGATAAGTGCTCCCTGGTCCTAGGCTAGATGATTAGAGGTACTGTTTGATCTTTTCGCACGATAAAGACTGACTGAAAAGTAGATAAATGCAGTTATATTTTTTTCTAAAGCCCAAGTTGCTTATTTATTTCTCTTCAAGTTTACAAAATGTACCTAATAATGTAGCGACTAGCGAGCAACAAGCATTCTACAAACAAAACATAATTTATATGCGAGTGTTTTGGAAATGTTCTGTTCCTAATATAGAATAATCTAGTTTTATGGGGATGATGGGAAATTTTAAATGTTCAAGAGGCTTTGAAGAATTTTCACTATAAAATTTGATAATAAAATTTTAATGAGTGTCCACAATTGTAGAAAATAGGGGTTTTATTCAAATTAATTAAAATAAAAAAATAACGTGTTGTTTATAGCATGTATTGTTGAAATGGACTTTGGCCTCACTCTAGCTGTTTTGTATTAGGGTGCACATTAGGCGCACCCCCTCCTCAAATGCCCATTTTTAAAAAGTTATTCCAGCAGAATAAGACACTTTCTGAATCCAAAAAAAAAATATATTTATAAACACGTCTCTTGGCTACATCTTAATGATCTAGGATCCTCAAAACATTCTTGGCTCCATGGGATTCTTGAAAAGTAGGATCTAACACGGGTAAACCTCAAGTAATTTATGAAAAGATTAATGTTTCAAAATCACCAAGGCATGTTACAATAAGCTCCAAAGGTAGTAAATTTTCAGCCTATCCGACCATAACACTCTAGCGGACAAAGGACGTTATTCATTCGTAAATTAAAATCTGCGCCGCAGTGTTACTCCCAGATGGGGTAAGCGGTGAATAATGGCCCTTTCATTCTTGACCAATTACGAGATAAAGGTCGCGGGATGCAAAATCTCGAACCGCTTTGGGATACCTAAAGTTAAAATTGGTATGTGTACGTAACTATATCATTCTACTATATACGGTCGTCTAATACACAGCACCGATACCCAGCTAAGGGTTCTCACATAAAGAGGCAGATTTACCGGTTTTAGCGAATGGTAAGGGCAACCTTATTTCCATACACGTAAGATTCACCATACCGATCGGTAGGTACCGGTGAATCTGCCTCTTTATGTAAGCACCCTAAGTGGTTTTTTGACCTGTAAGTCGTGTTGTAGAATCCCCGGCACAGAAGAGATAATAGTACTACGTACATAACGGCCACTCCCTTCCCCGCGCGGATTCAGATACCGCACCTCACCCCGGAGTCGGGGAGCCTCTTCGGGAGACACTTTGTATAGAAGCTGAACGCACACATTCACAAACGAACGAGTTTACGCACACATTTGCACGTGTACAAATGTCATTAGGCCATGTAGTAGTAATAGGTGATTATTTTACGAGCGTTCTATGGAGTGTCCGAGGTATGTCCCCGGTCCAGTTGAATCTGTTTGTGTCCTGGAATTCAGTTCCGCGGATGGTACCAAAAGTACCCTTTTACTCGCCTTTGCTCGCCGTCTGTCTGTCATAGTCTATCTTTTATGAACAGTAATGTGTAAAGAGTAGATTGTTTCCTAGAATGTAGTTTTAAATTGCCTTTAACCGGTTAACTCGAGCCATTGTCATTCTCCAAAATTATAAAAAAAATACATTAAAATTAGTTTGACAGTGGGTACCAACGTCAAAAATTAGACATTCATTGACGTCTTGGTACCCACTGTCGAAATAATTATAATTTCATTTTTTTTTTATAATTTTAATGTCAATATTGTTCCAAGGACTCTTTTGTCCTTACGCTACCGTGGGTTTCACTTCATCAAGCTATAATAAAAACAATGGTGTTACCATTACAATAAAAATAAATATTATACTGCGTTTTTTCTCAGACAATACAATGAATTCTTTCGTGTGTGAGTTTGACTCGCACTTGACCAATTTTCCATACAATTAATTAATTGACTTTCTCCACCGTGTGAACTACAGTCATCTAGATATCACGAAAACATCTTGGCTAACTACTAACCAGAAAATGTCTACGGGATATGGGTGTAAAGGTGCCAACATGTGCTTGCATATATACCAAATATAAGACTTTTAGGAGATCGGCCTAAAATAATACATAATACTTAGTGTCAAAATATGAAGTTACCCTACTTGTAAATATGCAATATGCATACACAAAATGGCATAAGCCACAAAATTACCAATGATAATAGAAACTTTTGATACCTACCCAGGAGAGCGGTAGAGACACAATAACAGATTAAAGATATAATAAGTACCATTACAGTATAATGTAGAAGGGGCGAACTAAAGAAAACACTACGTTTTGCTTCAAACGACACTGTCGACTCGTAAGCATTTCTAATTTTACAAAGTGCTAAAATGAGTATAATAATCCTGTGCCAAATAAAGAAAATGAGAACGTTGCAAATAGTTCATTTTGTCTTGGAGAAATATTCAACCATTTGACAAACGCTGATTACATGACACTGGCAGAAGTACTCCGGCAAAGGACAAATTCTAAAAAAGAAATATAAAAATGTAAGTTGAGCTGAGAACGTCGTACGGTACGTAACACTTAAGTAGGTAGAGCTGGTCCCAACTAAAATGACGCGCCCCTTCCGCATTTACCTACAAGAAAATCGCAGATGAAGGAGTGGGGCGCGTCATTTCAGTTGGACAAGCTCTACCTCTCGCTCCGAAGTCTATTATTCTAAATTGTAAGTTTGTTTGGCCTATGTCCATACGAGAGCATACAGAATAAGATAATAACACACAGCTAGAGCAAGTTTAATCTGAAATGATGCGCCCCACTCCTTCATTTGCGATATGCGTGTATGCATAAAGGTGGTGGTGAGTGGGGCGCGTCATTTTTGTTTGAACAAGCTCTAAAAATTACATATCTGTGATGCGTTATGCTTTATCTGCTAGAAGATAATTTTGTGTGTAAAATTCTTTAATGTATTTAATTATTATTTGTTACTACATTCCTTAGTATTCATTAGTGATGAAAACTATCAAAACTTTGATTACCTATAGAAAATACTTAAAACAATCAATATATAAGCTATAGCTATTGATAGGCCTCATCATTCTGAACAACTTTTACTAGGAAATCGATTGCAATACAATCAATCAATAAATCAATCAGTCTTCATTCACCCGCTTCTGAGCTTAAGCCTTTTCTCTACGATGCCAGATCATGAGCCTCCTGCAGCCACATGCTAACAAGCTATGAAAAAATGAAAATAAAAAAAATATTTATTTTCTCCCAAAAAGATAAAAAAATATTGTAGGTATTATGTATAGTAAGTCAAACTAGTAATTTATCATGCTCTAAGAAGCAGTGGGAAACAGGAGTCCAAAATAGGTTAACCCCGTGCCATGGATCCTGGCCTCCCCTCTTGAGGTACAGAGATGGTTTTTAAAAAGCTATGGCGATAATGTCGTCGCACAGAATGAGATATCTATCTATGAGGTATCTAAAATCCCTTTTCCTACCTGGAAAATCATGTAAACATATATTCAAATTGACCCTTACAATTTAAATGAACCTTTGTTCCTTTTTCAAAGTCGTGTGACACCTACTTGCAAAGGACTCCTCCAAGTCTTGACTTTAACCTTTTAAACATAAATGTTTACTTTACCCGTAGTGGTAACAACCCAAACCAATCGAGAACACTCGATACTGATCGAAAAGCCATTCAATTGATGAGTTTACAGTTTCCAAATTTCCAATCAACTTCATACAGGATAAGCCTCGTATGTTTCACCTGCCTGGGACAGCATTCGTAAATCTACGATTTTTCCGAACGATATCCAAAAATTGCCGAGAGGCCCGAGAGGGTCTGAAAAACAAAACGACCGAGAAAAGCTAATGGACTTTAAAAAGTATGTTTTATTTATTTTTTGTTAACCGACTTCACCTAAGGAGGAGGTTTACAATTCGTCGGGATATTTTTTTATTTATGTACACCGATTACGCCTAGATGGATGAACCGATTTGGAAAATACTTTTTTTTGTTTGAAATGGTTTACTTTCCCATTGGTCCCATTGACACCAGGTCAGGATCTGATGTTGGGATCCTGGAGAAATTGAGGGAACTCTTCAAATATTATAGGCAGACTTATAGTGTTTTTTTGTGTTTTTCATAATAACTCGTGCAAATGCACATGGTAAGCATAATAATTATGATGCGGAACTGATGATGAAGACCACACACGGCTACCAGAACTGCTCAATACTAGGTACACATACAATCTACTATGTGTGGCTGACGGGCAACCCATAGCCTAAACCGGTGGACCTAGAGCTATGAAACTTTGTTCCTTATGTAGCGTAGGGTAGCACTAAGATGGGATTTGAAGAAATTAATTCCTCAAGGGGGCAGAAGAGGGGGTTACAGTTTGTATTAAACTGAAAAGCACTTGACATTGGTTTCTAATCAAATAGGGTTTGTGGAAGTCGGTTGTTTTAAAGTTTTACTTTTTGTTTCAGTTATTTTGTGGAACCTTTATATCGGTAATATGTACCAGGATCTCATTCAAAACGCACCGGGACGGATTAAATGCATTGTACTGATTTGTTGACAGAAAAATTCTTATTTTGCCATAACTTAGTGAATACGAGTATGTCCAATGTCCATAGCTTAAGACACCCCGTTTTAGGCAAAAATAGCCATTAGCAAAACACAAATCGCTCGGAACAATGAGTGTTATGGCTGTTGGTTTGTTTTGTAGCTTGTTTATCATTGTGTCGTCGTTATTTCGCTTTGTCATACGTATTTTAAATAATTTAGCTCGATAGAAAAGTCTAACGAAGTTGTCGTACACTTTGTCTGTGACATGTGTTTTTAAGGATTCGTATCTCAGAAGGAAAAACCCATAAAGTATCACTCGTGCGTCTCTCCGTCCGTCCGTTCGTCCGTCCGTCCGTGCATCTGTCCGTCACAGGCAATTTACTCAAAACACATTGGACCGATGAAGTTGAAAATAGGTACACATATCAATATGAGAAAAAATATATGCCGTGTGACAAATCACAATGTACAACAACAGATACCTAAAATCCTGCATAAAATAACTATTAGAAATTATTTAAACTATTAGAAATTGTTTCCTTTACTGGTGGGAAGTATACTACACATCCTATGCCACAGGGCTCGCACTTTTTTAGGGAGTAGAGATCATCCCTTGTTCTTTACTATGTAAATAACAAGTTTAAATGTATATTTTTTTGAATAAATGATTATTTCATATTTCATTTCCTATTTCAGTGGCTGTTTGGTTGTCAACTATAGTTAAAAAATACTTTTCAACGATACAGACTATCAAATACGTTGGCTGTACGGTTTCAAGAACCTTGCCATTCCCAAAAAAAATAGAACTGTATCGTTATGGATAAAAAAGTTAATAAAACCATTATTTTTGTTCGATAAGTAGTGCTATTATTATTATTATTTTTTATTTGATTACTGTCTTGCGTTTATAAAGTACGTCATTATGAATTCGATTTCAAGTTTGTTATTCGAACTTTATGACATAAGAGTAGATAAATATAAAAATTGCTCAGTGTATTCCTCAGTTAGGCTTCCATAACTTGGCTTTGGCCTTTCTTATTTAATTTTAGTTATTTACCTGTAAAAGTAAGCTGCAAGATGAAATTCTGAGTTCCAATTTGAAGTACCACAATACACACACTTTATTTGTTTGGCAATGTCCGTAGATAACAGCTGAATAAAAAAAGACAAGGACTTATTTACATTATGCGTAAATTAGTATTATGCGTCTCAAGGAGCCGCTGTCCTACAATGGGATATCGGTAGTTAACGTTCACCCAAAAATACATTGGGGAAAACGAATAAAAATGTCCTTGTTAATAATTCAGCTTAAGTTCAATCAGCGTATAAAATTGAAAATGTTTTTTTTTATCTCTTTGATCCCTCGTTTTAGGCGTTGATTGGAAAAACGATTGATTTACAACCTTTGGTGGAGATTGTGTCGAATTCAATAACGGTACGCTGCGTGCTGCTCAACTTAACAGGAAAAATACACGTTGAAAAATACCGAACAAATTCCTTTTAAACCTTACAAAGTGTAGAAGATTATTCTTGATACAAACGACTTTGTTAATGAGTTTTAAGGGTAGAGAGTAAGGTTTTAATATACGAGTAAGTGGAGGGCTTTTTAATATTTCCGCTACGAACCGTAAAAAGACGAATGGGTTGTGGCTGCCGAGATGACTACCATAAAATGAAAGGAATAAAACTAATTTCTTTTGCTATGTGGTCTTATCTATCAAAATAAAGTCCTAAAATTATTATACGAACGATTTTATCGTGATAAAAAACAACTTGAGGACCATCACATAGATCCTCAGCTGCAGCAGCGATGGGCCAGGGGGCCCTGACCCGCAAAAAGTTTTTTTTTTAAATACTGGTAAGTGAGTGCAAGCCGCCTTATGTTATCAATGTATTAACTGAAACAACAAAATAGCGTCACGACTTTTCTCATACGTAGCGGCAGAGGCACGTTTGTGATAAGATGAACCATCTCATGAAGACGTTTTGACTTTAGGTTAAAAGAACTTTATTCTCATAATTCAAAATTTCTTTATGCACACAAAAAAGTTAACAAAACATGGTATAGTAGGTAATATAAAGTGTACAATGGCGAGCTTATCTCTTAAAAGAGATCTCTTCCGGCAAACCAAGTTCTAGTTAGAGTTCAAGTTAAGTTTCAAGTTTCTAGTTATTCTCATATGAATAAGGTTCTTTAAACCTTCTTCGTGAGATGGTTCATCAGTAACCTAACCTGGCAGGTTAGATAATAGTGTAGTACTTCAAGTTTCCACTTGGCTATGGGTTTTGTCCATCCTTGAAGTGTTATTCCTGTTTTAAGAAGTTCCTCATAAGACACTTTTCATTTCCGTTTGAATTATTCTAAGTGAATAGGTAATTTTTCTCAAAGTCATAATATCAATAGAAACGAAAATGAAGAAAATGAATCAAAATAATATGTTTTTCACCTAAACAGAAGTTGCTGTTTGGGCAACGAACGTTAGTTTTATTAACTGACTTCACAAAAGGAGGAGGTATACAATTCGTCGGGATATATTTTTTTTATTGTAATTTTTTATGTATGTGCCCCAATTGCGCCTGGATTGATAGATCGATTTGTTTTTTTTTTAAAGGTTTTCCTTCCAATTGGTCCCATTGACACCAGGTCAGGATCTGATGATGGTATCCTGGAGAAATCGAGGGAACTCTTCAAATATTATAGGCAGACATATAGTGATATTTGTGTTTTTCATAATAACTCGTGCATTTACTTATAATATTGTGATGGGTAACTGATGATGAAGACCACACATGGCTACTAGAACGCTCATACTAGCGTCGAGTTGCTAATTTTACCGATACAAAAGCCTCACTTTTTCATCAATCCAC
Organism: Argyresthia albistria; assembly: GCA_963457715.1. Lineage (NCBI taxonomy): Eukaryota > Metazoa > Arthropoda > Insecta > Lepidoptera > Argyresthiidae > Argyresthia > Argyresthia albistria. The sequence goes on along the minus strand of OY735266.1, from coordinate 8,353,631 downwards.
TCAGCTATCTGCCTCGTTTACATTATAAAACGGATCGAATTTATCTTTATTACACGAAAAGTAATTATTAATGTACTTACTGCTTTCGTTTTATTCTCCTGAGAATAATCAATACGCTATTGGAAAACATAAAAGATATTTGACACAATGTTGTAATCCTATCAGATAGAAGCGTAGAAATCTATATTTAATTTAATTTTAGAATAATACATGTTTATTTTGCGGATTCCAGGAATTAAAATGTATAAACTATCGGAATATAAATCTGTGACGAAAACATGACGAAAACGCTCTGTCTGACGTTTATCTCTCTTGTGACGTCACACGGTCGTCTCTGACATCTTACTTGACTGAATCATAATGTTGGCGGGTGCTCACTCACGAGCATGTGACGTCACGCGATTTTTTGACCGGCGCCATTAGAAATACAGCGTTAGAGCTACACAGTAGAGCTTACAGCGCGGTTTTTTCAGATTCAACTTTATTGTATTTTTTTATTGAAACTACAGAAGATATCTCGGAAATATTAATGTAGTGCGCTTAAAATATAATAATATTTATTGTAAAACTATGTACTTCCAAAATGAGGCCAATACCGTATTGTATTGTAATGGATCTTGTATGCGTTGTGAATTTGTGATGTGTGCTTCTACGCCTCGGTCTTTGTGGAATCAATTCGTGTTTTGTTTTGTTTTTTTTTTCGAACTCTGGCACATACTACGGTGTCATACTAGACACGGGACGGATTTCGGGCGCTCTCTGTCAAGGCTATCGTTTTTTGTTCATAAAAACTCTGAAAGCTTTTTTAGACCTCAGATAGCGGATTTTTTATCTCAAAACCCTGTAATTTCAGCAAAATTGTTTGCGAAGCCTCAAAACATGCACGTAGTGCTTGTTAAAAAGTTGTAATTCAACTACTTTTTTTTTCTTTGTTATCCATGTTACAATTTTTTTTTTTTTAACTAAGTCTACGGAGCAATCACGGAAACCTACGTGGTTTATGCGTGATCCCTGTCGCTCGTTCCAAAGTAATGAACAGTGATCGGAGTAGGCAGAGCTATTTAGGTTCATTGACCGCAAACATTGATATTATTATGGATAATCCATGGTATTGGGACTGATACTCCGGGGTTTTAATAAATATAATTGTTTTTATCAATAAGTATAAAACATGGTTTATGTAAGGCAATAAGCGCATGAGCGACATTGTAAATTTTATATAAGCAACACGTTGCCAAACTTTTTTCCTAACGTGCGACGTTGCCGCTTTGTTGAAACTCGTCGTGATATCGCCAAACAAAAACAATAGCGGGGTGTTCCTCGAATCGAAACGAAACGAAAACAAGAGTGACCCACCTGTTTTTGTCTCTTTCTGCACCACTAGATTCGGGGAGTATCCATATTATTCTTACATATGGCAAGTACATAAAATAGCTCTGCCTACTCCGATCACTGGTAATGAACCATATTTTATTGACCCGACTGAAATTTTCATTTGAAAATTCTGCGACCTGGGCGTATTTACAGGCAAGCTCATCACCGAAAGAAACTTACCTTAATGCTCATTTCGATGGACAAAGACAGACAAGACAATGTAGCATGTACCAAGGCTCATTAGTATATAAGGCAGCTACCTATAACCAATAAACGAGTACATAATTAATTAAAACCCAGCAGCCTGTGTTATTAATTACCAGGGATCGGATCGAAGGTGTGAATTTACCTAAAGTTTGTAGTCGGACATGACAAGGAGCAGTTACAACCACTTGAGTTGAGTTGAAAAAATTACTGCACCTTTCAAATACAATCTGTATGAATGTTTTATTTACCTCGCTTGAATGATGTAAAGTACAATACTCAGTCATATTTACGAAAAATTTAAAAATAAAAAAGTTATGATTGTTTTGGGTATCAGCAGTTTGAAAATGTTTATAGTTCGGTGTTTCAAATGTAAGGAACATGTAAAACTAATTAAAACAAAAATTAACTGGTTAGACAAAAACCCGAAATTTAACAGGTTAAATTCAAACCGGTTCAACTCAAGTGGTTGTAACTGCTCCTTGTTATGTCCGACTACAAACTTTAGGTAAATTCACACCTTTGATCCGATCCCTGGTTATTACTTGTCTCCCAAGCTCACACCATACTGGTATTTAAAGACACATGGTATTGTGTCACACGGTGACTCGCGCCTTTTCCCAAACATGTGGAATGGCCAGCTATTTAATACTATCTATATTTCAGAACCTTCTCAGTGGGTAATTTATAACAATTACTTTTCAATTGTTATCTGCCCGATTTGACCATTTACACTGACGAGGGGTTAACACTGCATGTTTCCAAATAAATCAGTGTATCCAAAGAATATAAACCCACTGAGGTACAGGATAATAAATGAGTAGCATGCCCCTAATATGGCATATGGCGACATTTGGTGCCAAATGGCTGAGCGTAATCATATTACATGACTTGCATGCGCAAGTAGCGATAGGGAACACGGAATTTTCCAAGGCATAAGTTGTATTATTTATACACCTTGAAGTTAATTTACTAGAGTAGAGATGTAAAAGACAAGTAAAATGGGCAGACTGTATAAAATACCGAAATAAAGATAGTAGATAAGACTTTACACAGAATTAAAATTAAATCAATTGCATCTCATTGCTGTCCCTATGCACAGCCGATTACTCGAAGTTTGACGGACATTCAAACTCGTTCTTAAACTCTCCCGCTCGACAAAGGACAGCAAAATTAATTAATTAAAGATTGTGCATTCAGCCATCAGCTATAACTCGACGACCTCTGTGGCGCAGTGGTTGCGCATCTGTCTACCATGCGAGAGGTCCCGGGTTCTAATCCCGGCTGGGACAAAAAAAAAACTCCAGGTTTTGGATGTTCACATGTGTGTGATGTCTCTGTTTCTGGTTCCCACGACACAAGGTATCCTAGGGTGGGGCCAGAAGCAATGTATGTGCTTGTATGTAAATGTTTGAGTTTCTCCTCTTGGTATTTTGAACTCACTGTTTTATCGAACACGCCTGTTTTTTTTTCTGAATTTCGTTATACTGTGATGGACTCATCGTGTCCGGGCTTTGAACCTACAATAATTGCCGAATAAGCTTTTCATTACTTACTGCTACCTTATTCTCTATTATTTTGATGTCGTCACTTCGTCGTTGATGTCAGATAAATAAACCTTATTAACCTTTTGTTATTTGGAACGTTGAGATAAACTTGATTAAACTAGAAAAAAATAAACAATAGCCCACCGAGGAAGAAGTTTTGTTTTTTGTATGCAGATTTGCATTTTGCCAATTGTTACGATTGTGTTCAAGAGGAAAAACCCTATCCGTTCTGCACTTTGTAATTTATCTGCAACTGGCAAATAAAGACTTTTGTATTTGTGTAGGTTTTCATTCCTAGGTGTACCCGAGTATCAACTTCAGTAAAATTGTGACATAAATGTTTTGATTTTACCTATGGGTTGTTTGCTTTTACCAAAAAAAAAACAAATTATACAACTTACAGGGACTCTTATACTGAGTTATTTGAATCAAATTCAACTTGATACCTTGATGACTTCATCACATGTTATAGAGAGAAAAGGTCTTATCATAGACGGACAGGTAGACAGACAATGAAGTCATAGTGACCCTCTTTTACCTTAAAATTATTGGGCAGGACAAACCCACATTTACTGTTCAATTTCAAAGCGTTATTGCTGGAATCGGTATGAATTCCAATTCCGTGGACGTTGGAAATATTCCGGTATCGTAATCTGAATCGAGCGTAATTTTTGACCGTCTTCGTGGAAATTTTTGACCGTCTTCGTGTTTGCAATAAGAAATTTAGAGCTATATAATCATGGTAAAGATTCCCTCTCGAAGCCAATATTGTGTTAATTTTTAGGGTTATATACCCGAAGGCTGCCAAATGGGACCCTTTTCTCTGCTGATCTCCGCTGTTCGTCTGTCCGTCTGTCCGTTCGGCGGGCTCTATAGCACAAACCGTATTAGTTGAAAATTTCACAGAAGTGTATATCTATTGCCGCTACAACAACAAATACTGAACAACACGAAAAAGTAAGGGTGTTTTGAATAAAATAGTATTAATTCAATGTCAATAAAACTCTGTGGATAGCAAAATGAATCACTTGGATCTTGTACGAGGGTGCGAAGCCCGAAGTCCGTCGACTGAAGCTCACGCGCATACATCTCGTATGTAATCCGGGTAATTGCAAAATATCGTAAAACTTGTCATTAAATCGTGTTTTTTCCTCCTGCCCTACTTAATAAAACGAGACGGAATGACGTCAGATGTCTCAGTTAACTCGTCGCCCTATAAAGTCAGTTGCACGTTCCTCGCATTTTTACCACTTGACACCATTATTCAAATAAATTGAATGCTCTTTTATTGAATTCTGCTACCATACTGTATTACACGCGTCGGTCGAGGTTATCGGGTGTCTACATTTAAAGGGTAAGTGGTTTTTTGGGTAACCATTAACGGCTAATGAAAAACTCTCCATGTTAATCTGGTGTAGGGAGTGAGTGAGTACCGCTATAGAAAATGATGGATGGCTTTTGGGTTGGGTTGAAGTTTCTCTTTTCTCTTTTATTGGTATACTTCTCGTCTTGTAAAAAGAACGCTGGAAGCGCTCCACCCGCCTCCAGCGTTCTTTTAACGTGAAATCATCTGTAAGCTAGATTCAACTTCTCATAAACTGGTATATAAGATTGTTTATCTGCCCTCACACTCTATTACTAGAGGATTCCTAGTTTACACTCCGACGTCACAAACTTTTTAACATTCAAGACCCGGGATTTTCTAAGCATTTAGCAGAAATATAATTTGCCAAATGCCATGTTAGATGATATCGCAAGTCTATGAAAAGATTTTTTTTATGTATCTAAGGTATACCTATTACCTATGTTAATCCATTTGAAGATTATTAATTTTGACACCTACGTGAAATAAACACAAAGGGGAGTTCACAAAGGTATTAAAGGTATTGTTATTTCGAAAGCTGTTACTTTTAATGCTGTGTTCATTTTAGCATTTAGCTTGTAGCAACTATCGGTAGGTTAAGCTTTATATTATGATTTTTTCAGTGTTAAGAGAACATAATATGGATCTTGTTCTTAGCCCTTGGGATAATTATAATTTATTTTTATATAAAGCCTTGTTTATTCCATAATAGAAAATAACAATATTACATAATACACATTTTAATTTTTTACATTTTATTTAATTTTAGTGTCATTTTCGATTATTTAAAATGTAGAATTAATAAAATTATATACATTAAAAATATATGCATGCATTTAGGAACTCAATACTGAGTGAAGGCCTCCTCCATTTTTTGTCAGCCTCAGCCCTTGGGATAAATCACTTATATTAAATTGTTGTATCTAATTACTGGTCTCGTAGCTAAAAGGTCCATTGATTACCTTACAGTATACAACTTTGACTTTGACGTACATTATATTTATACCGACTGAAATAAAAAATGTTATCAATTCGGTTGTGTTTTTTTATGTTTATTACATAGAAACTTTTAACCCTTTCAGACTAGTGATTGTCATTCTCCTGGCCGAAAAGGAAACAAAAATGACATTAAAATTAGGGGAAATTATTCTCATCCTCTTGCAATAGACATTAATTGACGTCTTGGTAGTCACTGTCAAAGTCAAACACTATAATTATAGTGCTTCTGTGAGTCGTAGAAATTATTTATGAACTGATTAATAAATGAACTTTTTCTGTTTGAAAAGGTGACCTAATAGTTTGGTCATATTTTTTGGAAATCAGGAATCGTTCCAGTATTAGTTTTCTACATTAAAAACTGTCTTTATTTGTGTTTACGTGGAGGAAATTTATATCCGTGACTTTTTGGTGATTTAGTCAATGTCACGAGATAAATTCTAGCTGGGCGGCCTTCCACTGCTAGCGGTACGGACTCCGTACGGAGTCCGCTTAGCTTGCAATGGCGAATTGCATATAAGTGCTTCCACTGAGAAAGAGTTTTTTGTATGCAGCCCGGTCCGCTCAGCTCACTGGCTCCGCTTCCGCTTATTTCTCTTTTTTAGTGAAAGGCCGGCAAGCGTATTTTCGTACTACAGTAATACGTGTGTACTTTGTTTGTCAAGTGTCAGATTAGAAGACGACATTTGCATACACATAGGGAAAAAGAAATAAGTGAGGTAATTTTTTTAAGTTTGGTAAATTATTTATCTGTAATTGCCATTTCACGGCTATCAGCATCACAACAACACTATCACCATAAGCGAACTAGCGAACACTTTATTCTAATCTCTTTTAGTTTGACAGGAAGGATAATTACGCTAGCTATCTTTTTATTAGTATTTTGACACGCTTTGAGATCTAAAAACAAGTAAATTCAGGCTCCAACGCGACTACTTTTTACGTTTTATATGAATAATGGATCTGCAAGTGACGTTTTACGTTGCCACTCTTCATACGAAGTTTAATTAAGGTATTTTATGCGGGTTCACTTCTTTGTTTTTAAAGAAACCAAAGACTATTGAAGTAACAGAGATAAACAAATGAGCCTTCCTGTGACCAATTATTTCATTTTAAGTATCTTACGTAAAAGTAACCTTAAGTAATCTCGCAGTAAGCATTAAATGTATGTACCTCTATATAAGATGCTTACTGTAAAATTGCTTACTTTTCTTATTTTAATAATTCGTTGCCTGAACAGAAATTGAATGAATAGAACAAACACTTTCACTTTTCGCAATTTATAATTACAAAAGGTATTTTATGGAAGGTTTACATTATGCTCTTTGAGTTTTAATCAATTTTAATTAGGAATTATAAAAATAAAAGAGAACCCTCTAGTGAAATCACGCTCACAACTCATGGTGTTAATGCAGTTTGGAATATAGAGCATTCATAATAATAATAAAATACTCAAGTACATACTAACAGAGATGTCCATAACTGAAGACTGAGAAGTGGCCAGAGATGCTATAAAATGCGAAATACTTACCACCTGCTACCTGATTGTGCATTATGTTGCTGCACCTGCGTTTCACTTATAATGAGCATTTATTAGTTGAGCCCAAATCAAATAAAGCGAACATCTACCTACCTAGAATAATAAATTTGCTGTGTTAGGTTAGTTATGTGCAGTAGTGTAATTTATCTATGTAAAGTGCGCACTGACAATTACGAATGTTCTGTGCTCAGACAAACCTCAGCGGTTTAAGAGTACTTTTTAAGAAATCATATATGTTACTTATGATACAAAGAATAAATAAAAAAAAACTGAGGGTATGGGCTAGTGAGCTGTCATGCAAATTAAATAATTGAAAATCTGGCTATATGGGGGCACATTTGAACTTCTGCCTCCTAATGTCGGATATATTGAAACATCGTCCTAAACTTTGTTTTCAAAATGGTTTTCAAAATATTCTGGAGCACTGTTAATAAACCGGTGAAGCCGACTATGCGAAATTTAGTACAGGTTGTAAAACGTAGCATAAGAAAGCTGTAAAGCGTAAGATTGTGTAAAAGAACAGTTATTAAAGTTCTAAAGATGAATACGGTTTTAGTCGTAAACAAAGGAAAGATGAAAACTTTTTTGTTACAAACCGAACAAAATGTTTTATAGAAACTTTTACTTATGGCCGCTTTTTAAGATTTAATTAAAATCTATAAGGCTTATTAAATTATACAGTTTTAGTCGTCAACAAAAGAAAGTGGTAATTTTTTTGTTACAAACTGAACAAAATGTTTATAGAAACTTTTACTGATGGCAGCTTTTTACGATTCAATAAAAATAAGGCTCATTAATTGTAATTTTCATTTTTATTGATCAAGGCGATTTAATTCTTTAATCTGACATTTTTATTTTTATTAAATTCGAATCATACCTAGGATAGAATATATGTGTAACTCCATTCAGAAAATCTCGGTACCGCGGTGCGTTACGCCGTAGCGGTCGCTACGAGATGCTACGCGGCAGTTTGCTACGTAAGTTCGGGCGCGGACGACATATTTCCAGCGTTGCAAATTCGAGACGTTCGGAATCATTTTCGAAACTTTGGACTATTTCGAACGTTGAATTTGTTCAAAGTGTGATTGTAGATTTTGCATAGTAAGAATAGAAGAGTTTCTTTGTCTTTGAACTTTCGATAAAAAAAAAATATGTGATCGTTTTAAAAATATTTGGTCAAGAAAATAAGTCATTTGTTTTCATCACCAGTGGATCGAAACAATAAAATGGTGATCTTTATACAAAGTTAACATATTTTTAGCCAAGCATATTTAAAACATGTGCTGTGATGTGAAAGACAATGTAACTGTGAAAGTGATGGAAATGTAGAAATCTAACTGAATCTCTCGTGAACTATGTTGTTTTCTTTGAGTTTAGCGTTAATTTTATTTAAAATTTCGCAACATTCTTGTGTTTTTAACAATATTACAATCCTTAAATTTTATGATCATATGGCACAGAGTAATATTTATTTGCCATATGACGACGTTCGATGGAACAGTGATGATAAAAAGATGGACGAATTCGATCGGCTAGAAAATAAATACAGTTTTCTGTCTAATTTACCAAAAAATGAAAATAATTTTAAAATTATCAGTAATAGACAAAAAAGAAAGTCACTACCGTTTATATCAACGTTTGATATATCAAGAATGTTTCAAAAGAAAAAAGTAAAGAGCAAAGAAAACTCAACAGACTTGCATCCCAGTGTGTCTTCTCTCAGAGCCGATATGCTTACCAATAATCAACTTTTATTTACAACCAAAGACACTACCGAGTCACCAAATATGACCTTGACATTGAAACCAACTACAAACGAAATTGAAATCCAAAAGCCTACCAAAAAACCCAGGGTACGAACCAGGCCCACACGATCAACAGTTAAAGCTACAATTACGTCGAATCAGAAAGATAAACCAAAGCCAAAAGCGCTACAAATAAAAGAGACACGTAGAAAATCACAAGAAGCTAAACAAATGCCGCAAAAAGCTAAAGCTGGCAGAATTAAACCGACAATGATATCTCGAGAAACCAAACCTTTACGACCACCTTTAGAAGCCAAAGCTTTGATTATACCCCAAGAAGCCAAAACTTCAAGAATATCACAAAAAGTAAGAAAACCTCAAGAAGCCAAACCTCCATTAATACCTCAGGAAGACATAAATACAAAAATATCTGACGATGCCAAAACTCTAAGAGTCTTTGAGGAAACCAAAACTGCAAAGAAGCCTCAAGACGCCAATTCCTCAAGAATTCCTAAAGAAATCAAGCCATTGGGAATACAAAAAACTAAAAAGCCAAACAAGCAATGGAAAGAAAATCTACTTAGAAGTCCAATAGTTAATAAAAGAGAGCCAAGAGTGGTGACTAAAAAGAAAGCGGATAATGATACGTTGTGGCCAGTTAAACATTCTGCAGTGGTTGAAGGAGACATAGTGTTGGGCGGACTAATGATGGTAAGTTTAAAACAATTTAGTTAAATCAAAGAGTAACAACTGTAACTGTTAGTATATCATGTTCTTCTCAGTCATACTCTTCCCACTCTTGGCAGAGTGGTTGTGGTCGTCATTTCGGTTGGGTGACATGTCATACATTACATAAAATAATATATACAAATTAAATAAACAACTTTGTGGCACCTAGCGTTCAAACGGGTGCATGTATTTTTACTGGTAGATGACTTTACATCCTTCCAGGCCAGACCTGACAAAGAGGTCGAAAGACGAATTAATAACACCTGGAGGAACAATTGGTCGATAAAAGAGCTGATGAAAGGAAATTCCTTCAACTCTAAAGCGTAAAATTATGGGCATGTGCATTCTTTCCATTCTTACCTATGGAGCTGAAACTTGATCTTTGACTGACATCCAAAAGTCTAGACTGAAGGTAAGGTAAATATGGAGCGCAGTATTTTATGGGTCCGGTTGTTGGACAAAGTCCGGGTGTTCCGATGTTATATTGTTGCGCTCCAAAACCAAAATAAAAAAACGCAGCTGAGAAAGCGGCCAAATCAAAGTAGGACTGGGCAGGCCACGTCTCGCTCGTACCCAACCAGAATAACATCACTATGGATCCTAAATGCAAAACGAGAACGTAGTCGCACCAGGAAGCACTGTAGTGATGAGCTGAAGAAATATGAAAAGATCTGATAGGAAACAGCCCAGGAGTAAGCGTGACACATGGAAAAGGGGAAGAGAGGCCTTTGTCCAGCAGTCATGGTAAGAAGTAATAAAAAGATGACTTAACTGCTTTGATTCGGTAAGGTATGGATCTGCCACTTACGTATACATTGATCCACACCCAGAGAGACAAATGCTTCAAAATAAATCCTCTCTTTTTCGTCTTCGAGGGTCAAAAATATGAATTGTGGATGTTTTAATCTTTGCTAATATGGTTTTTGCGTCATAATTATGAAAATTATCAATGGATTTGGAAAAGCAAAAAATCACACAATTTTTGCATTGCTCTGCCGCACTAACTGACGTTACAGCCATGTTGCAGTGTGAGCTGTTATAACCTTTATTGAAATATGGTTGCTTCCAAGATTTCGAGCACTACCGCCGATCGATTGGATCATTTTACTGATATACTGGCCATAAGCTTACACATTTCTTTAGATTTATGTAATGCCCATTCATTACAATAAACACTTCGAGCGACAACACGACTTAATTGCAAACCCTTGTTAATCTAGGTACCAGTAACATACAGTATATGTACTAAACGATCGATAGCCGATAGTGGGTGCTGAGATACATAAGTTGCTTTTATAGTTATGTCGTAGGTGAACATGACTAGGTATCTAATATCCATCTTATCGTGGTATCCTATCTTTAAGTTTAAAGTAACGTATTAAATACGTAAATAATTTTTATCTTAGCTGTTATAAAGTTTTATTTTTACGGATCCAGCAAAATCTTGTCGATACTGTATTGGGTGGATGACCCGTTTCTTTGTGGCATTTATTTATTTTATTTATTTATCAATTTGAGCATTACAGACTAATCCAATACGCTATACAAATACAATAAACATTAATTAATAACCAATACAATTACAAATTAATTCATTTCAAAATATAGATACAAAATTTATGATCTAAGGACAGCACTGTCATACAGTCATCTCGCAGAACCTGCCACATTCTCGCACTATATCCCTCCATGCATCACCAAACAAATCATTCGCTGGTGCTGCAGCCAAAAAAGCGTTGAGGCTGTCCCGCGACTGGACCAGCAGAGACTGCCGGCGCGCCACCGTGCGGTGCGAGCCGCCCGCTAGCAGCTGGTGCCTGCGCGCGCGAAGGTAATTGTCAGGCACAAATAACGCGCATACCGCACTGACAAGCGCCGCGCAGTCACTGTCGCCTCGCAATAATCGACACACAGTCAGAAGTTGTTCAGTGTTATGTCTCACCTCTAGTGAGTTATATCCAAGCATACCCAATATAAAAGCGGTTGGATAAAGATAAGGGTAGTATCCAAATTTTCTCTTAAATAGGTATCGTAAAAAAGCTTTTTGTACCTTCTCGAGCATGAGCAACCATTTGTTTCGTGCACTTTCGTATTTTGGATGACACGTTAAGTTGTAGATCCCAGCGGTAGATAAATTATGGTAGATAATAGTAGTCGTAAAGCTGTTTCAGAGGCCCCAATGGCAGCTTGATAACTTCTGACAGCCGGGTTGGGCACTAGCCTGATACTCCTCCATCAACCCGCACTGAGCCAGCGTGGTGGAGTATTTCTCAATCTTACACGTATTCAAGTAAAGCCTCGTGCACATTGGGCAACATATAGAGGTAATTAATAAGTATTCTTTAGTAAATTCAAAAGGACATGCCACAATCACTACAGTTACTTAGTTCGACGCCTTAAGAATCATGTCTGGTAAGTTATTACCGTGCCAATTAAGCGTGCCTTGTTACAAGGCCCCAGTGTCTCGTTATTAGCGTTAGGTTTCTGCTAAACCGTACCGAAATTATGTATCTGCCTTTGTTATTATTAATTTACTCTCTTGAGTATTACAGAAATTAATTTGGTAATATTTGCGGAGCTGATTAATGCTATAATTTTTCAGTTACTTTTACTAAAACGTACCTTGATAGAAAGGATAGATAATAATTTTATGTTGTTTTTTTTATAATTTTTAGGCTATTTCTTACGGGGATTACTAATTCTGTTTTTTTTCTCTTCGAGATTCACTACAGACACTAAGGACCTAGACGAAGCCAAAAATGTGTCAAGGCAACCATTTTCCACCGTACTTTTACTGCTGGGTAAGAAAAAAGACACGTAGGCCGTCAGTCAGTCTTTTCCGTTATCCTTGAATATCAAACATTCCTAACACCGCCTACTGGAACGCAGGAATTAGGAAGTTACGAAATAAATAATTGTATTAATTATTTTAACTTCTTCGCCGTAATTGGGGTTTCTAGGTGAGTCTTCGGCACGAAGTAACTACATCCAATTTGTTACCTACCAAAGATCGATGCTCGATACAATTAACTTTTCCAAGAGCTCTGGTTCAGTTTATAAGGGCTTTAATTAATGAAAGAAGAATGGGATACACTCTAAATAAGACTGAAGAAAAAAATAAACAGAGGATATTAGTTAATTGGTTCGTTTTTAGTCTCTGCCTACCCCACGTCCGGGCGAAAGACGTGAGAATATGTATGTACGTAGGTTTTGGTAAATAGATAAGGTAGGGAATAAAAATTATGACCTAATATTACTCTAGATGATTTATGCTTAGACTACAGTCTAGTGGGTTGCATTATTGCTTCTCACGCCAGCAGATCACTGTTTTATCCGGTAAGATTGTGCAGACGAGTACAGAAGAATTGATTATATTATAATCGACTATGAAAGTCTGCTGAAACACAAATAAATACCTAAAAGGAAAATCACTATTCCTTAATTTTTACTAACAGACTTACGTTTTTAGATAACACGGCGACTTACAGTTGCGAACCTATTTTAGAAACACCATTTAGAAACAAGGAAAATGTTAATATTTTACAATCTTACCTTCAGAGGACAAACTTGTGAACCCTTTAGGAACAGGGAAAAAGTTAATATTTTTCAATTTTACCAAAAGAGGGACAGATTTGTGATTTCCCAAGGGCACGCCGCAAATTCACTTTGCCCCTTCCTTTCAATGTCGCTTCTCTACTGTACTTGCCTCAAAACCCACTGAAACATGGATATTTTCTAATGTTACTGGTAAGCTACTGGTATGTTAGAGGAAAAGTTTGTTTATATATATATATCGAAATAAAAAAAAAATAGTTTAACAAATTGACGTTGACAATTATAATAAAATGAAATTTTTCAACATTGGCATGAAAATAAATGTTCTTTTTCCACCCCGCAAAGAAAAATGCATTTCGCTATACCAATTATTTTCGTTTTGCGTGTTTTTAATTGTAAACAAACATTTACCTATCTTGAATGATATGACGCAATGTTGCAAATCAAATAAAGAACTAAAAATCGCATCGATGGAAACAGAAAAACTTTATTTTAGTTTATTGCAGTCCGTCCTCGGCAGACCAAAACCAGTCTAGTCAGATTGAAAGGAAACCTGAATTTTCATATGAATTTTCACTGTCTAGCTCTGCCCCGTAGTTACTCTCGGATTTAACTTACTCCCGGAGTTTTTTTATAATAAGAGAGTTATAGAACAAACAAAGACTAACATCAATAATATCAAAGGTCTGAGATATACTAAATACAAAAAGTTATTCTCCCTGGCTAGATTGGAACCCAGAACTTGATTTCACGACATTGCCTTTCCTTTTCAGAGAATATAAACATTAATTCACTGGAACCCTAGAAAGATTTATCAGATTATTCCACTAGCTGCGTCTGAAAGTGGTCATATATCTTATAGCTAAAAAACCACAACAAATATGTAAAATCCTCTATCAGTCCCTATTATTATATGCTTTCTATCAACAAAATTAACTACAGCACCTATCTAGACGTTTTATAACAGACCAATTCTTCTATACAGTAAACCAACGCTATTATTAAGTTTCCTCAAAGTTTTCACACTTTTGTCGATGCAGTAAGGTTTGGTTTTTCTCTTGATCTCTATAAACGTTGGAAAGTCATTTGAACCGTGATCCCTTTCAGCAGAATCCCCCAGCGAATGATTGAAGAGCGGTAGTTTTACCCCTGCTGTTTTTGAAAAGTCCTTTTTGGTTGGGATTTTACCGAAATGATAGTCCCGCACGCAGCTAATATTTGTTTTTTCCGGACTGGTTTTAATTTAAAATTGAATTTTTGAACGTTTCTAGATTTCACTCTGAACGTCTGCCAATTAATGCATGAAACAGCAATGAGTGCACATAACATCTTTATACTATGTTAGCAAACAAACAACAGTAGATCACCTGAAGAACAACTACAAACTTCAATCTTTATAGCTATGGCGATTGGCTCGCCCTCTGTCAGGCAAAATGAAGTAATGCATATCTGGCTAAATATGGACAAAGTGTGCCTCTGCCCACCCCGTATGAGAGGAGGCGTGACGCTATGTTGTTGATAACCCTTCTTCATTGTTTATTTTCTTTTACAACAACATACATTTATTTATTTATTTTATTTGGGACATCAACAGCATATAAAATAAATGAGTTACAACACGTTAATACAAAAATTAAGCCGGTAACAGATATCCACAGAAGATACAATAAGCAAGTAAAAGAGAAAAAAAAACTTAGCAGTTACCTTATTATTATGCACTTTGTAGAGTTTTAGGAAATAAGAATTTTATAGGGTACGTGATTTAAATTAAATATAGTAAGGAGAATGTGAGGAGTATATTTGCTTAGACTATATATTTGTAATGTTTGTGTAAGGGTAAGAGGGTGTGTATGTGTGTGTGAGGGTGTGTGTTAGGGTGTGTATTTGTGTGTTTATTCACTTGTTTCCCTCATCGTCTATCAAGACTTTTATAATTTCATGACGAAATTTGGCTTTGGAGGATTTATTAGCTTATTGATGAAAATGCCAAAGGCCTGTTCCTTAAACATGTAATCTTTTGCTCCACATTATTAACCTTATTCCCTTTATTACCTTTTCTTATGTACAGTCTGCGTCACAATCACAAGTAGCTGACAAAATAATGATGAATCAAAAGACTTGAATCACTTATTCTCTGAGGTGAAATAAACTATGTTGAACGTTTGTGGAAGGTAATATTTACCCCTTTTTTAAGGTTTTTATCCTCAAGAAAAAAAGCCCATATAGGAGATCTCCTCGATGCCCGTCCGTCTTTTGTCTGTCCATCCGTCTGTCAAGGCTTTTTTCAGTTACGCGTGGTGGTATCGAGCTGAAATAAATATCAATTGCTTAGGTCTGTAGAGGCTGTTAGAGCTGAAAATAATAATAATGTAGACTCACCATGCTGGCTCAGTGTGGGTTGATGGAGGGGTTTCGGGCTAATGGTTGACCCGACTATTTAGTAGAAATTTATTTGAGAAAAGCTAATGATAGGAATAATCTGATCAAATAGTAAGAGAAAAGCCAAAACTCCGTAATAGAAAGCAATGAGAGCGTTGATAATCCTTTTGAATACGGCCCTTTTGACTCCGTTAATTTTGACACACAAAGGAAAAACAGGATGTTGGATGAAAACCGTTCTGCACAACAATTTAACAATGCTAAGGAAATTAAATGCGGGGAATAAATTCACGTGAACAACGATGTTGTGTAAGCAAAGCACAAAGATTTTGTTTTAAAAAACTGCTACAGACTTCTTTAGTAAAATGTCACCCGGTTTTTTTGATGAATCGGTGGATAACTCAAACATCAAAATCAGCTCACTAATTTCGTTTAGACATAAGACCCAAAAATACACATATTAAGAGTAAACATAATAACGAGTAAATAAAGCATTATATCGTCACGCCTTTTTCCATATGGGGTGGCAGAGGCACAGTGTATTTTGCCCATATATAAAAAAAAACATTAAAGACATAAGTAATACATCCTTTATCATGGGGGTAAGATGAAAACGGCTATAAGAAAATAGTTTGAATTCCGTTAACATTAAGTTATCATTCACCAGAATTCCAAGGCCTAGGCTTTGGTTATTGACGGAACTCCACAAACGTCTATTGAAAGTTTCACTACCCTACCTTATTATTATCAGAGACATACCTAATACGAACCCAATTGTCGCCCTATAAAGCAATCACGAACCCTATATTGAGGTTGAACCTCGTTTAAGTTGATTCAGTTATCTAGCAGTGGATCCAGTGAAATACCCTGATAGTGTAACCATGATATAAGGGGAAAGTTTGAAGACGTATGTGAATTGAATAGTTGATGTTATATTCTGTTAAATTTTCTTTTTCGTAAGTTTGAGGCTGCGACTTCGTCTGCGCTGAAATATTAACACAAAATAAATTTTAGAATCCATTATTTATTTATTTAGCGTTTGGTCGCTGTCGTCAACGTCACAACTCATAAAGGTGGCAGTTTGAGCAGCCATTTGATAGCCTCTTCGTCAGCGGAGTGGACTTTTTGCAGTCCTCCCTCGATCGACCATAGAGGACAATCGTCCGTCAGGTGGGCCATGTTCTAAATGGCTCCGCAAGAGCAGAAAGGGTTGTCTCTGTACCCCCACTTAAACATTAGTTCGGCGCAGCGGCCCTAGAATCCATTGATTAACTGTTACTATACACAACACAAGTTTATGACCATACAGGTATTATAAAGTACACAGAGAAAATAAAATAGGTACTTAATTAGCATTAGTAGTTTGCAACTAATTAAGTATATGTAAACTTGTAATTTGGCCAGGACTCCACGTGACAGGTAAAAACCTAGTGTGGGGTCCACAAGCAACTTGTATATTTCAACCTTATCAGTTAAATAAACATTTCGTATTTGTATTTGTTTTTATTTGCATTAAAAAATATGGTTGTACATACAAGGAAAAATTTAGACAAAAATGACCAAATTCCCCATGTGGTGTGTACCGCAACAGCGAATGCGTTCCGACTCAGCATGTGCTACAGGACTTGCAGCAAGTCCTGCAACGCTGATATTCTGTCAGTACGTAAATTGTCGATGTCAGTAGTAGTAAACAGTTTTATCCAGTTTATTTTTATCTTTGTGCACTAGGACTACTCCTACTACTCCTTTCAGCACCATCTTTGCTGTCCTGCCTAGGTTTGCTGGTAGAATTTAATATTTATCGTTGTGCACATATGTAGGTCTATCTTTAGTTAATTAATCCTGTCCATCCTAGGTGTACTGGAAGAGATCTCTTATTAGAGATAAGCTCACCTTTTTACTAGTTTTTTTTTTTCCATTATTCAGTGTCTGTATTCTGTTTTTGTGCAATAAAGTATAAAATCTCTCTTTAGAGATAAGCTCGCCTTTGCGCACTAAATGTTATTTATATTTAGGTTTCAATATTAAGTAATGAAAATGTAAAGTATGAAGAATATGAATATAAAATAGTAGAATCCGGGTTGTTTGTTATTGTCAAAAAGTAATATTAATTAAGAAAATAAAATAGAATTCAGCTTTTTGTTTGCAAAACATCATTCTCAGATAAAAATACAACTAATTAGTTCAAGGAAATCTCATTAAGTCATAAGTCACCTACCAAAGAGATTCTCTTTAACTTGCAATTATAATTGTTTAAGGCGCTCCCTCTCCCTAAATTAAATGCCCATCTTTAAAAAGTTATTCCAGCAAAATGAGAAACTTCCTGAATCCAGAAAAAAATCTTGTTATAATTACATGTTGTCCCTTGGCTGCGATCTTAACGTTTAAAAACATCAAATTTATAATTTGGAACTATAATGGAAAGATATAAACATAATAGTTGCTTTTAGGGTACCGTACCCGAAGGGTGCCAAACGGGACCCTATTACTGAGACTTCGCTGTCCGTCTGTCCGTCCGTCCGTCCGTCCGTCCGTCCGTCCGTCCGTCCGTCCGTCCTGTCTGTCACCGGGTCCGTCTGCACGAACCGTAATAGCTAGAAAGCTGAAATTTTTTACAGTATTTATTCCAGGAGATCTACAAGGAATATTGGTATGGTTCTTTTGTCTCAAGAGCCTTAAGTTGTATTTGGGTAAGATGCTTAAAAGCAAGAAAGAAGATGTACATATTTACTGAAAAAAAAATGTGAAAGAATATTAAAAATCCCAGGCTTAAGACAGAACGTATTCGGGACAACGTTAAATATAATTTCAGAGACACATAATACTAATAAATGAATGTCAATTTCTACCAGTATTCCTTCTTCGAACAAAGCAGAACTCTTTACTTTTTTTCCAACCTTGGCCCTAATACCTAAGCTTTCAATTACTCCGCGGTCTACGATTCTTACCCGTGTTCAGCGGAAAACATTTTCATGTGCCTTACAGACATTTCCAGTAAAACCTCGAGCCCTTTTCTGGTAAATTAATGTAAAAACAATCATATACCGAGTATTTTTTTCTGTTTTCGGTCAAAAGATAAGATAAGGACGCAAGACATTTAAACAGAGTGTAACATAAAAAATTAGTTAAGGATTTAAAGGCATTGCCTTTCATCATTCAATTTTTCCTTTCACGCCTGGTTTGCTGGAAGAGATCTCTTTTTAGAGATAAGCTCGCCGTTGTACATGTATTTTCTTTTAATGTAACTGTTTAAATTATTGTGTGCAATAAAGCATTGAATTGAATTGAATTAAATTGAATTGAATTGAATTGAATTGAATTGAATTCATTGCCAGGAATATTGCTCTGATCAACTTTCCCTATGAAACCTATTTGATCACGATTCCTTCACCATTCTTCTGTAATCATAACCATCGATACGTTTTTTTTGCACTAAGCTCGGGACTGCAGCAGCCATTCCAGGGTTTCTCAGAAACTAATTATGTTTAGTAATTTTCCGACGCGGTTTTTGGCAGTATAGCCGTTAGGTTTCATGAATATGACGATGGTGTATTAAATTTAAAATTAATCTAACATTGTTTTTGATTCCATATGATGGTTTTAATAAGATCAGTTTTAATAGAATATTTTCAATATTTATTTTTGCCTCAACAGGTACACAGCCGTTCCGAAGGCGCTACCTGTGGCCCGGTGATGGCTCAAGGAGGTGTACAAGCATTAGAAGCCATGCTTTTTGCACTTGACGCGGCAGCGACACTGGCTCCTCCAAAAGTGACCATCGGAGCTCATGTGCTTGATGACTGCGATAACGATACATATGGGTTGGAGATGGCTCTGGATTTTATCAAAGGTATTTTAAAGCTTAATAAAATATTATAAGAAACCACAAGAGGAAAAGAATAAAAAAAAACAACTTTTATGGAACCTAAAAATAATTTAACATTAACAAAACAGCAACTAGCAACAAGTCACGTCACACGACACGTCCACGTTCGAATGACACCGCGAATAAAATTTTGCGCAATTTATGTTATTTAAGTTGTATTATTAAGTTACTGTGCAATGAAGAACAAGAATATGAATATCGAGGGCGCGCGGTCTGCGCAGCGCTTTATAAAGGCGCGCGGCTGCCTGCCCCACGACCACAGAAGAGATTCCTTCCCCGCGCTGATTCAGATACCGCACCCCACCCCTAGCGTCAAAGGATTGGTTAAAGAATCAATAGACAGGGCTGAACGCTTGACGAGTGACGACGCGTATACTAAATATCGTCGCATTTGCCGCGCCACCAGCCCTAGCAGTTTACGCACACATTTGCACGTATACAAACATCATTTTGTAATGTAGTAGTAACAGGTGATTATTTTACGAGCATTCTATGGAGTGTCCGAGGTGTGCCACGACCATTGTCTGAAGTCACTAACAATATGATAATATAGGCACTTAAACATTTTGACCGCGTAACGATCACTATATACTGCGCTCCAAAACTGATTTAGTTGACGGTAAGCCTACAGATGAGCTGAAGTGGCTACCTATCCGTCTTCGTCGGGATTTCCACACCCTCATCTGTCTCTTCAACATATTATTTAATCCACGCTATCCTGGCTTCTTGCGAGATCGATTTGAATTTTTGTCTTCGGATAGGCCCAGGAGACCACACGCTCGGTCACTGCTTATAACTCCGCAACACAACACATCCGCATATTGGACTTTGGAACAAACTTCCCAGTGCTAACAGGGACAGTCCTTCACTCAACATTTTAAAAAAACGCTTGAAGGAACACTATCTTTCTCTACCTTAATATACCTTAGTATCTATTTATACATTATATTTTGTTTTTTGTTTTTATCTGTATTTATGTATTTATTAGTAAGTAGTCTATTATTTTAATATTTATCATTGTGCACTTATGTAGGTCTACCTTTTATTAAATTATCCTCTCCATCCTAGGTTTGCTGGAAGAGATCTCTTATTAGAGATAAGCTCGCCTTTGTACATGTTTTCTAATATTAAGTGTCTGTATTATGTTTTCTGTGCAATAAAGTATAAAGTAAAGATGACGGTCAAAATAAAATGGAAATACTGGGTTGGACATGTCTGTCGTATGCATCCGGATAAATGGGTGAAGTCAGCCAACAGATGTAACTGACCTGGTGAATTACTTGCCAGGGTAAATTAATAAAATTTAAATACTAGATGTTATAGAATTGTTATAAAATTTTAATACTAGATACTAGAGGTGCTCCGTGGTCTAGTGGGTTTCACCTTGCTTCTCACGCAGGAGATGCAGGTTCGAATCCCGGTGCTGACCATGTACCATGAGATGATTAATTTATCTTAAGCACATTATCGGACACTCCGTGTTTCGGATGGCACGTTAAAACCCCTCCACCAACCCGCACTGAGCCAGCGTGGTGGAGTATGGCTCAATCTTACTCGGATCCGGGTAAAGGCCTGTGCCCCTCGGTGGGGACATTAATGGGCTACATTTACTTTTTACTTTTTAGATGATTGAGCTCTAACCGATGAGCCCTTTGCCCAACAGTGGGACAACTGTATAGATAGGCTAAATAAAATTTCGTTGTACACATAAGTTTAATAGCAATCCACCTGTCTCATCCTAACTCGGTTTGCTGGAAGAGACCTCTTACTAAATATTATCCATTCAACCCCATTAACCCAATTGAGATTCCTTTCTTTCATCATCGGCATATTTACAACGCGCGCTAGTCTGTGACGCGCTATCATTATTTTACCACCTAACATCTAATGGTCGTATAAATATCACAGATTTTCTCCTGCAGAGGTGATAAATACGCGGCCCGCAGCCCGATATGTTCCCGAATAAGTAGAATTGCGGAATTATTGAACAAAAGCAGCGTGCGGTGATGCTCTCGCCTTTGCCTTTTCCTTCTCATAAAAGGGTAATTTTGTCGGTTTATACGGGCATGTGTGTAATAAAAACGGGAGGAAATTCAGGACGTGAAAATACAATCGATACAACTGTGTACCTATCTTTTTTCGATTCTATTTTTTTGTTTGTACTGAAACTAACAAACCATGCGGGAGTCAGATTGATTGATAAACTTTCTCGTTTTGTATGTACGAAAATTTCAAATTGAAATCCCATCGGAGGTATATTTTAGTTATACATTTTGTTGTGACTAACATATCGAGTCGAGGTTTATAAAAAAAGCAGGCAAAGTTGAAGTAAAATTTGTTTATTTCAGTATTTATTTCTTCTGTCATATAAATAGGTACATTTCATTTAAAAGTAAGTACTCTATAATTATATGGGCCCTCTTAGGGCATTGCACAATGACTTAAATAATTAGATTATATCATTCATATTGGTATAGAACGACTTAATTAGAAAACATTAATTATACTGTAGTTACCTTTACATATGTCATATTATTTTATCCTATGTTATGTATTACATTTTATCTTAACTATATATTATAATTAAGGGAGGAATGATGTGTGTATTTCACAAAACCTACATTAATAAACTGTTTATCCACAGTAGAAAACCCTAAGCGATAATAAACACGATATAGGCAAATCTATCTCTTAATCTATCTTTTAAGTTAAAGGTAAACAAGCCAGCGACCGTCAGTCATCCTTCTACTCTCATTAGCGATAAAGCACGATCTTTTGTCCGTGAATAATTATTAAAATTGATCTTTTGGTGTACGCACTCCGTATTATTAGTATAGCTGCTATTAAAAGAAAAATCAACTACGTGTTACCTACAATTTAAACCAAGCGACTGCTTTACTAACTAAGCCACAGTTTCAGTTGGTAGATTTATAGATTTCCTTTATTTAGATATATTGAGCCGGTTCTTACATAATTTGCAAGCTCGTCAACAATTTTATAAGACACTGAAACATCTTGATGGAGACATTGCACAAAGCTTAAGTTGGTGGCCATAAGTAATAATACAGGGTGACATTTAATTAGCTGACCATATTTCCCATCATTATTGTGAAAAACTTTACCTATGAAACATACTCATCATTGTGGACAACTTTTCCTATGAAACATAAGGTCGCAAACGAAAATAAAATTTGGGTCTCCCATAGTAACTTGAAATCAGCTGATCGGGGCAATGTACTGGGGGACGAAAAATGTTTTTCATTTGCGACCATATGTTTCATAGGGAAAGTTGTTCAAAATGATGGGTACTATCATTCCTCAAAATATGGTTAGCTAATTTAATTTCACCCTGTAAAAGTGACTAATCCTACAGTCACACGGTCACGGTCTCTCAATATCAAATACCTAATGAGATGACCACGCCCACTTGCAATTTCGCTAGATTGAAATGAAGCTCTCTTTCAAGCCCTTACATTCTTATGGTCACTCCTAGAATAAGGACCCTTCACGAGCAACTTGAATCAGTCTTGTAGAAGGGCCATCAAGTTTGCGAATGCAGTCCATTTTGTAAATTGAGGCCGATTCAAAGTCACTTCCTTCCTTCCTTTAGTAGGATAGTCACGTTTCACGGAATAAATTGAGTCTGGTACTTATTTGGAAGTAAGTTTTATGACTCAGAATTTGAGCTGGTACTCTTACTTTACATAAACCGAGGCTAGACGTCTGGGCAAAGGATTTTAATGTGACTTGGATCTTCAGCTTCAACTGTAGGCCAGTCTAGTTTGACATTTATTTATTTAATCGTATGGCTCGAGTGAATAAGCTACAAGGGAATATTTAATGAACTAAGCCAGTTGGCTGCGTCAGGAGGAAGGTCAAACAGATCGCGGGGGGGTCCACTGTTTGATGTCAAAGGGCAGCGCTGAACGATGTGCTCCATGGTCTGTATTTCTTCCCCACACTCACACATAGCACTATCTCTCCAACCCCACTTGTGTCGGAAGTAGTTGCATCGACCGTGCCCAGTCCGGAGTCTGTTCAGGCGGCACCATTAAGTTAAAGTTTGACATTAAAACTGCAGGTAAACGGATAGTTGATAGTTATATTATAACTCAGCCCCGAAATCAGTTAAAGCTATATGTACTCCATATTAAGATTGGTTTCAAATAGTTCTTTCATATTTTTAAACTTTCATGACTGGCTGCCAAAACTCAGAACGACGCCAAGTTTACTGGAACCCCTTTCAGTTTCGTGATACTCAGGGTTAGAAATGTGCCAAGTAAAGTTTACACTGGTGCGTTTTGAGACGTGCAAATATACCTATTTAATTATTTTCCCTAGCCTGGAGTAATTATGAGACTAATATAAAAATCTCAGCCATTTCTGCTAAAACACCATCTGGGAAAATCCATTGAGTAGGTATTCACTGAACAGCCGGGTAACGACCTCTATTCAGATTTCTAAGCAATTAGATGGAGTTGGCGCGTTAAAAGGTTTAAGAGGTCAATTCATCTAAAGTGGGTCTATTATGGTTTTTCACAGCACCAATCTAATTGCTGACGAGCCCTAATTAGTTAAAGAAGGACATTTGGAAGGTCTCTGCTAAGTGCTTTGATGGAGTACCGAACCCGACCTGAATATTATTAGTAAGCATGTCGTCATCTAAGTTTGTTGTCCTCAAGAGTTAACTTTAGATTAAGTAGATTGTATAGAGTTAAACGAATACCCCTTAATTTCAATCGTTTCATGAATGGCGGTCAATAATATGTCAGGTTAATTTATGTAATGTCACGTGATTTATTAACAGAATTCTATTTATTTGGAGAGTTTCTATCTCAAACTGTGACGATTTGTTGCTCATTATCACCACCCAGGAAATACGTGCACCGCCCTGGTTGAATTTTCCAAATTTCGATTAATGTATGTATAAGGAAAACACCATAAAATAACTAAACATTAAACATCATTAAGTACAGTCTAGAACAGAACGAACCGTGAAATCACCCATATGAACAAACTTTTCCTAACTACATTGCCATTTGTTCGAACCGATGAGAACAACTTTGTATGGAAATATAACTTCTGCCATGAATATCCCTACATCCTCCGGGTAACTTTACTACCTGAGTATCATAAACAGGGATCGGATCGAAGGTGTGAATTTACCTAAAGTTTGTAGTCGGACATAACAAGGAGCAGTTACAACCACTTGAGTTGAACCGGTTTGAATTTAACCTGTTAAATTTCGGGTTTTTGTCTAACCAGTTAATTTTTGTTTTCATTAGTTTTACATGTTCCTTACATTTGAAACACCGAACTATAAACATTTTTAAACTGCTGATTCCCAAAAAAATCATAACTTTTTTATTTTTCAATTTTTCGTAAAAATGGCTGAGTATTGTACTTTACATCATTCAAGCGAGGTAAATAAAACATTCATACGGATTGTAATTGAAAGGTGCAGTCTTTTTTTCAACTCAAGTGGTTGTAACTGCTCCTTGTCATGTCTGACTACAAACTTTAGGTAAATTCACACCTTCGATCCGATCCCTGATCATAAATATAGAGTTTGTAAAATAGTACCCACACCACTTAGCCTTTAGGATATGTTTAAAATATTTTACTTTAACCTAAATTTTACTTTACCTTAAATTAAAATATTTTACTTAACCTTATGCTCTGAGCGATAAACCATTTAAATAACTTATAGTAACTTCCTAGTGCGGTGCAGACTACCCCAATGTTCTATCGCGTAACAGAATTTCCTGGCCAGATGGCGGAAAACCACTTTCAAGATCTAGTACCAACTATGTAGATGTAGTACTTCTTGATACTTCGCTCGAGTGCACTAAATTAAAGTGTCGCACCATACTGACGCTGTTATTCCCACAGGATATTTAGCCAGATGAAAGAAACCTGTATCAGTATTCTTGTAATATTTAGAGAATCCATTTATTGATACCAACAAACGTCAAAAATGATAATTTTCATCGAATTAAAACTCAATTGCTAACATGCAATTGCTAACATGAAAATGGGACTGGGATATACGTAGTGGGTCTAAAATTAGACATGCATC
The DNA here is from genome assembly GCA_963457715.1 of Argyresthia albistria. Classification (NCBI taxonomy): domain Eukaryota; kingdom Metazoa; phylum Arthropoda; class Insecta; order Lepidoptera; family Argyresthiidae; genus Argyresthia; species Argyresthia albistria. Next base: position 8,328,234 of record OY735266.1, on the reverse strand, counting down.
ACTTCCTAACCATTATGTAAATATCATGAAAACTAAGGATAAACTTAAAATTCAAACTTTAAACTATAACTTGATTTCGTGAAGGTTCAATCAGCAACATCGACGATGCGGAATACGCGTGCAACGCGACGGCGGTGCGCAAGGTGATCTCCGGGGTGGTGGGCGCCGCCTCCAGCGTCACCTCCGTGCAGGTCGCCAACCTGCTCAGGCTGTTCAAGATACCGCAGGTACTGATTTTAATTTTATTTTATTAATGAACAAAATAACACAGCCATTCTTACGGGTAGTCGAAAGAACCTCGTATAAACTTAAAATAGGATTAAAGAAACAAAAAGCAAAACTTTAAATAAACCGACTTCCACAAACCCTTTTGATTAAAAACCAACTCACATGATTTTTGAGTTTAATACAAACTGTATGTGTCGGTGTGTTTAATAATGGAGTGGAGAAAAACAAAATAGATAAATAACTAACACCCAGTTTCCTGGGCGCTGATTAAAGTTAACAGGTTGGTTAAATCAGTTTCGGCCAATCAAGTTCCGTCATTTTGAATAATAGCGGTTCGTGATTGGCTGAAGCTGATTTAACCAACCTGTTAACTTTAATCAGCGCCCAGGAAACCGGGCATGAATTTACTAAAAAGCGTACCACATCCTAATTTCTGTTGTCTCTTTTACTTCTGCTATAAACAGAGCTGTGTTTCTGTTTTGTGTATTCTGTGTAACGTCTCAATAAACGCTTATCTCATCTTATCCTCTCCCATTTTGTTCCGTTTCTTAGGGCCAGTCTACATTGGTCAAGGACATTGGACGGTGGACAGTGTCGATATTATATAAACGCAAGTTGACTCGCCACTGTCCGATCCCTTTACACCACTGTACTGTCCAATGTCCACGGTCCACCCACTGTCAGTGGCACTGGCAGGTACTGTTTAACTAATTTTCTCCTCAGGTATCCTTCTTCTCCACATCTCCAGAGCTGTCGAATAAAGCCCGCTTCGAATACTTCACACGAACAATTCCCTCTGACCTGCATCAAGTCAGGGCTATGGTCGAAATCGTCAAAAAGTTTGGCTGGAAATATGTTTCTATCATCTATGAGGAGTCCAATTATGGGATCAAGGTTGGTGTCCATTTTTCCAGCCCTAAAGCGTTTCTTGTTCTTTTCCACTCCAATCCAGACTTCAAACATTTTTGAGACAGGACGACAAAAAGAAAAAGCGAAAACGTATACCTACTTGCTTTTGAACGTCATTTATCTATTTAATGTAATCTAAGTATGTCCTGTTTTGTGAAACGCCATAAAGAAATTAGACATATTGGTACTCCATTACCGTGATATTCAAGAAAGACCTTACAAACCAATTTCTACAAATACGCACAAAGTATGAACGCTAACGCTGCTATTTCTCATTCGATAAGTTATTGCATTGCTTTCTCGACAACATTAGACAATTGCATTCTGAGAGTCGAGACTCGCAGGATGATTGCAAGTAACTTCTAAGAAATTGCTTAACACACAATAGAAGTTAGAAGAGAATGTATGAATATGAATCTAAGCCGTTCACTGAAATAAACCGTGGAATGGAGTTTCAAAGCGAGATATGTTCTGCAACAAGACTTGAACTAGGCCTTTCACAACTCCACAGTCGAGTATTATCTATAAGACTGGGTACATAGATACTACACACAAATTATAGTAGATTTAATCATAGAATATGTCCGTAACAAAGTCTGAACAAAAGCTTAAGACGGCTCCCAAGGCAAAAACAGCCTTTAGTTAAACGCAAATCACTCGGAATGACGACTATTATTGCTGTATGTTTTTTCATTAGCTTGTTTATCACGAGTGTCAGCGTGACTTTGTTTTCCCATACTTAAACGTCATTTTGTTAATTTTGCTCGATAGAAAAGTCTCCTGAAGTTGCTAGAAAATCTGTCTGTCACAATGTTTTATTTTACAATTTCGCACCGCATCTGAATTTATGTTCTTGTCATTTATCTAATCATTATAAAAATGGTACAGTATGTTCCTCAGTTAGACTTGCTTAGCTTGGCTTTAACCTTTATTATTTTTATATTTAATTTCCTCTAAAAATAAGTTAAGAATGAAATTCTAAGTTCCGATTGCCTAAGGCCCGCCCTTAAGGCCAAATAAACGGACGACTGCTCAAATACCACATGATAAACTGGTGCTGTCAGTTTCCGAGACAGCATGACTTTGAGGGTCCGTCAAGACTTTACAAAAGTGAATCCGGGGCTTGGTTTAGTCGCTACATAACTGCACTGTAATAAAATTTCATATTTTCCAAGAGCGCAATTTAATTTTCTTAGGATCAGGCGGATCACAATAAAGAAATGAAATTTGTTCACAGCAACGGTTGCTTTTCACTGTGATCCGAAGCAAAATGTTTTTGAGGAAAAAATGAATTGCATGAAAAAAAAAAACAGTTTCTGGGCGCAGATTTTTTACTGAGCTACTGCTAAATATCCTTTATTTCTTTTTTATGAGACCTTTATTCATAGACTTATTCATGGTCTGGGGCATGAATGAGGCGTGATTCTGCGTGGACTTACTAACGCAGATTCTGCGTGTACTTAGTAACGCAGATTCTAAATGCGTGAACTTGGTTAAATTCGGTTCAGCCGTAAAGATTTACTATGAGATTCAATTAGTTAAATGACAACTGAAATCTGTGGTAAAAATTCGATTATCTGATAATTTTGTTGTTGTAACTTTATTGAGGCGTTTTTACAGACAAAATGTCTAGGAATTTCCAGTTTCAAAATGTATTCCAACTTAAAACAGACTTGTGACCACATTAGGGCGCTTTTTATTGCAACAGCGGGAATTGATTTACGACTAGGCTTCAGGGTTTTGCTGGAAAAAGTCCCTGCGGTTACTTTTAGGAGAATTCTCTTTAGTGTGGTTTATGGAGCGTTTCTTTTTTGCAGGCATTTGAAGAGCTGGAGACTCTGCTTGCAAGAAATGGAATCTGCATTGCGGTTAAGGAGCGGCTTGTGAAGGACTCTGGGGAGGCCGATGATAGAGCATACGATGCAATTGTCGCACATCTACTTTCTAGGCCTAGAGCGAGAGGTGAGAGAGTTTTTCCCATTTGGGGTGGCGAGGCACTTGGACTTCTAGTCAAAATAAATATTAGGGGCTTTCAAAACTGTATTCATGAGCGATATAGCGTGATGTCATTATCAAATGCTGGTTTCTTTTACACAAAATTGAGCTCACAAAATACAAATTCTGTAAATACGCAGATTTGATTATGGTGATGCCATTTTGCACAGATCAGTTTGCAGGCTTAAACTTCAGATATTTTCAAGATTAAGGTCTGTTTGCACCAAAAGCACTTATTGTGATTAGCGCGTTAATCACAATTAAGTTTGACAAATTTCATACATTTTAACAGCTGCTAAATATATTTAGGACGCTAATCGTAATTAAGTTTTTGGTGCAAATGCCCCTAAGAAAGTAAAATAACGACAAAGTACCTACATACACACATATACAAGATGTAAATGAATTAACGCAAAATGAGAAACTACTTTGTTAGGAACATCATTCTGAGCGACTTTCATTATGAAACCGATTTGATCGGAGCAACTTTATTTTTTGCTTTTCCATACAAATCAGCTGACCCACTCAGGCCAAAATGTACCTATTTTAGTATCAATTGAGTCTGCAGTGCACAGTTTATTACAGCATACCTATCTCATTTACTCTAGAAAACGAGTAATAAACCAACGATTACTCAGAAGCTATATTTAAACTCAGACAGCCCAATACCTACTCGCAAATTAGAGAATATTGATACTATTTCGAGTATGCAAATAGATAGCTTCACTACGACGATAGCTGCTGTTGCGATCAAAATGTAAAAAAGTAAATATTCTCAGATTGAACGACCGTGGTCTAGAGGTTTAATGATTGCCTTTAAACCAGCAATTGCAGGATTGAATCTAAACGTATATCATTACTCTATAGGCAAGTACAGTATTTCGCAAAATCGATAGACCAACAATAGCGTAAAGGCCCCAGTACACATGCTGGCAGTGGCGTATGCTAGTATAAGGTAAGGACATAAGCAGAACAAACTGACAATGGAGAAAATATACGTTGGAGCGTGAGGGAGAGACACAAATAATGATTACAATCTTTAACTTTAACTTTAACTTAATACTTCATTGCACATAGAAAAAACATGTGCAAAGGCGAGCTTATCTCTAATAAGAGATCTCTTCCAGCAAACCTAATCTAATCTTCTGAGACCATACCAATTACATAAAATAAAATAAAGTCATCGAAGGGCGAAGTATTTTAGTTACGCAGGGAGTTGTTTATTTTTAACAAAATTTGACTGAAATTTGGCACCCTGCCGGTTGCCGTTTGCAACTGAAAAGGTGGGCCAAGAGTTACTTAACTTTGGAACTTAATTAAATTACCTCTCGGGAAATGTTGATGACGTTTAAAAGGGCCCTCAGCGTGTTTTGACAGGAACTTCGCGAGTGTTATTTTGTTGGAAACAATATAATTTACAAGCAAGCAAGAAGTCGGGTCGCACCCAAACTAGGAAAGCTCGGTTGGCGCTTGTACAATCAATTTATCAACTTCACAGTCGCACCGTTACCAACTTAGTTGTTCCGGAAATAAGAACTACAGCCTTCCTTGTCATCCGCCATCAAAGAGTTGTACATGTAATATACTCAGAGATCAATGAAACTCATTAGTTACTTCCTTTCTCCAAGATATTAAACTACGTTCGCCATTGTGAAGACTTCTATGGCACTAGCGAAGCTGTCAACTGAACAGCTAAGTTGGTGGCGCTGTACTATTTCTAACTGTAATCGAATCACCCTGACAGCTGATACTTTATCAGCATATCAAATCACATCTTCAGTGTGAAGCAATTAAAAAAGGAAAGGGGAAGGATTGTTTTAATTTTTATTAATATAAGTATTGGAATACTCTTCAAAAATTAAAACAATCCTTGCTTGCTAAAGGACACTTCCCACTCTAGCGTCTATTGGTAGGATGGTAACCGCATACGCCTCGATTACTATCAGAACCGATGTCGTCAACACTCACACTATCAAATCGTAAACTACAAAGGAATCTTGAACATGATTGCCTGGCGAGCAGGCGAGTGAAAACAAAAAATGTTGAAGTAACTCGGATGCAAGCTACTGACCAACTCGCACGTACGAGTTACTCGTAAGTTACGTCCAAACAGTGCGAGTTACTGCAGTGCAGCTACTCGGAAGGCTGACTAGCTCACACTGTGTAAACCAGCCACCTGATTAAGAAATATCGTTAAAACATGTTTTCATCCAAACCAGGTGTAATAGTCTTCGGATCCGACCAAGAAGTGGCCGGTGTAATGTCAGCGGTAGGCCGCGCGCGCGCCACCAACACGTTCCGCTGGGTCGGCTCAGATGGCTGGAGCGCCCGCGCTCTGGTCTCCGAGGGGAATGAGGAGGCGGTGGAGGGTACCATCAGTGTGCAGCCGCAGGCGAACGAAGTGAGGGGCTTCAAGGAGTACTTCTTGAATCTGACTGTTGAGAATAATGCGAGGAATCCGTGGTTTATTGGTAAGTTTCTAACTACGTTAACTTGTCATCATCGTCATGCTCAGACCACATCGACCCACTGTTGGGCAAAGGCCTCGTGACTCTAGCGCCAATCTTCATGGTCCTGTATTAAAAAAAAAAACATTTTCCTGTCCAGCGATCATTTGGCATGTGAGTGACGTTTAGGGTGAAGCCAGACGAGCGTAATTTTGTAGTGAGTCGCAGAATTTCGGTCGCGTAATTTCTGCTGCATTCGGTTTCATACAAGACCGAAATTCTGCGACTCACGACTCACAAAACACCGCTTGTCTGGCTTCACCCTTACAGGGGGGCGTCACTCCTACGCAACCTCATGCAATTATTCTGTCAAGAATCGTTAGTTCCTACCTGTCACCGCATGCCAAAATATCGTTGAAAAGCTGTATGCTGAACTTCCATGATTTTTTCTAGTAGTGACATGAACTGTCTAATAATAGAGGCACCTAGCTAGAATATAATATAATAAGCTAGCTATAAATATAATAAAAAAAAAAAAAACAAAAAATTCTCTCTTTTTAACCGACTTCACAAAAGGAGGAGGTTTACAATTCGTCCGGATATTTTTATTTTTTTATGTATGTGCACCGATTACGCCTAGACGGCTCGACCAATTTGAAAAAATATTTTTTTGTTTAAAAGGGTTTACCTTCCCATTGGTCCCATTGACACCAGGTCAGGATCTGATGATGGGATCCTGGATAAATCGAGGGAACTCTTCAAATATTATAGGCAGACCTATAGTGATTTTTGTGTTTTTCATAATAACTCGTGCAAATGCACATGGTAAGCATAATATTGCGATGCGGAACTGATGATGAAGACTACACCTGGCCACCAGAACAGCTCAATACTAGGTACAAACACAATCTACTATGCGTGACTGACGATGACGGGCAACGCATAGCCTAAATCGATGGACCTAGAACCATGAAACTTTGTACAGGGGTTCCTCATGTAGCGTAGGGTAGCACTGAGATGGGATTTAATGAAATTAATTTCCCAAGGGGGGCGGGGAAATAGGGGGTTACAGTTTGTATTAAACTCAATCTAATTAAACAGGGTTTGTGGAACTCGGTTTTTTCTAAAGATTACTTTTAGTTTCAATTATTTTACTAACAATACTATGGAACTGTGTTTTCTGGAAAGAAATGTTTATTATTATTAATAATAACTTCATCGCATTCAACCAGCTCCGTAGGTCATAATACCATTCTTATTAAAATCAACAAAGGGTCTTAATTGCAATTGCTAGTAGTTTAATTATCTTGCTCGTGTAGTTTATCTACCTTAGGGCAAGGGTATGTGACAGTACGACAACAGAGCAATATGTTGAGATGGAATTCGCTCGCGAGGAAGGGGTCATCCATAAACCATGTAATGTTTATTGCATATTTTTAACCACTCTTCTCCCTTAGTGGTAAGTCATGCTTTCTCCCACCCAATCAAACTCACCATGTATATTTTTTGATACAATAAATGTCTATTAAAATGTGAATACTATGTTTGACTACCTACAGCGACCTCTGTGGCGCAGCGGTTACGCATCTGCCTACCATGCGAGAGGTCTAGGGTTCGAATGCCGGCTGGGGACAAAAAAACCCCATGACTTGGATGTTTACATGTTTGAGATGTCGCTTTTTCTGGTTCCCTCTACACAAGGTATCCTAGTGTGGGGCCAGAAGCAATGTATGTGCCTGTATGTAAATGTTTATGTTCATGTTTGTGTTTATGTTTATTTATTTGTACTTTATTTTTTTACAGCACACTTTCCGAAAAGATAAATAGAAAATCACGTGATATCTCACTGCACCAGTCATCCCTCTTTGTCAAATTGCGTGATTTGTTCCGACTACTAACCCCCACCTCCTCGCATGATTAATGGACGGTCCCGAAATTGACTGAGTAATGTGTACTCTGCGACTTCATAAATCCCGAGCGTAGATACACTAGTGACGTGTACAAAGAAGGTTCAATTCTTTTAGATTATACGTTTTAGCTGGATAATAGGTACATAGTTTGTATATAAGCTATTATGATTTACTACTACCCTCTCAGGTGCGTAAAGACCGAAGTACGGTGGATGACACCTTCCATACAGTGAGCTCTAGCTCCCGTCCAGTTTCGGCAAAATCGTCACGTGTGAATCCTAATGTAGTTTTTTTATACTGGCAACACTGCCGGGAATAGCCAATGAAACTAGATTTCATTTGACACATCACACGAAAAAAAGGTTTTTCTCAATCCTGCTGCAAGTCACTCTAAATGTACTTCTTGTAAAGTACCTCCTAACTTCAGTATTTTGGAGATGAATTGAAATCCTCACTGAGTGAAATCCCCGTGAGTTATGATATGATATCTTCTGTTAAGAACTCTCAGTGCAAAGACATACAATTCAGTTTTAGCTATTGAGATTTGGGGATCAGAAAGTTCTAAGTTACACAATGATATTATGATAATTAATTAATCTAAATAAGGTAATTTTTACAAATGACATAAATGTATAAGTTTCATAAAATTAGGGAATTTTATCTACTTTACTACACGTACAATCGTATGCATAAAACAGGACTGAAACGTATATAACTGGCTTGCAATCTGGGCCTATATTTGCAGATATTTCACCATTATGCCGCTTACTGAAAAAAAGATGGCTTCAGCAGTGTCTATTTGAGAAAATTACCACAGCTGCTAAACCAGTTTCGGTTTCTTTCGCAATTATTACATGCGTGCGTGTTGAATAAAATATTACAATTAAGACCCGTGCTAGAGTCATCTATGGTGAAATTCAGAGTCTCTTTGTCCATAGCTGCGGCGTGGGGCTAAATGGAGTTTTAACTAAATTCTCAACATCAGCATAATTGTACTTCTGCCTACCCGTGTAAAAAATTACGTGACGCTTTGTCTGTTTAATTATGGGTAATCTTATTCCAACCCAAGTAAAGGCCTATGCCCCTCTATCTGGACACTTATGTTGGTAGAACGGAATATTGAAAGTCGATCAGTGTCTCTTGCTACTACACTCTAAACATGATATGTGTATACTATTTTGTACTTTGCCAGAATTCTGGGAAGATCACTTCCGCTGCCGCTACCCTGGTAGCCCAAGAACCCCTTACAACGGTAACTACAGCCAAACCTGCACTGGCAAGGAAAAACTCAGTATGGATACCATGGAGTTTGAAGCTCAACTGCAGTTTGTGGCTGACGCTGTCATGGCGTTTGCTCATGCTATCAGGTTTGATTCCCCTGTCATCCCACCCATCCCCTTGTGTGTTTTTGCCCTTTTTAGGGTTCCGATCCTTAAAAGGAACCCTTAAAGGATCACTTTGTTGTCCGTCTGTCTGTCTGTCTGTCTGTCCATCTGTCACGACACCTTTTCTCAGGAACGCGTGGAGGTATCATGTTGAAATTAATATCCATTACTCAGGTCTATTGTCCCTTGGAGCTGTGAAAAAATTAAACTTCTAGGTCAACGCAATCCAATTATACCGCATAATTATGTCTCAATTTTGCTGAAATTGCTTGATATTCGCAAGGGAATCAAAACCTAGAGGGTACTTCCCGTTGACCTAGAATCATGAAATTTGGCACGAAGCAAGGTTAGCACAAGTAAAGGCAAAAATCTGATAACCGCAAATTTCTGTCTTTCCAAAAAAAATATTTAATTTGGTTTACATAGATGACATCACACTTTAGTTTTTTATGTGGAATCCTCATTACACGTGTTACGCTCTCCAAGTGTGATCGGAACCCTTGGTGCGCGAGTCCTTCTCGCACTTGGCCGGTTATCTTTAGTTAGGTACGTTTTGTGTTCTTTATTTCGTGTCGATTGATAAATTTAGGTTACGTCTACGTGGCCAGTGGCATGATTCTCGCGCCTTCGATATACGGATATCGAGACGTATATTGACAGATTCTCGTACAAAATCATTCGGTATAAGGTGTAGATATCGAATGCGCGAGAATCATGCTACTGTGGGTCTACCGCACAATTTCCCCAACTGACGCGTTGGTTTGGATTACGATGACGACCGGCGAAAGAACGAATGATAATGTGGGACGGGTGATATTTTGACAGTTGATTGATTTGACGTAAAAAGCTACCGCGCAAGAAAGTTGAAACCGACGGCCAATGCTGACGCGTCGAATTGAAGTGGGATGAAGCCGACGACAATTGCGCGGTAGCCCCACTGGTTCTTTGATACTGTTTCCACATGAGCCTTGTTTTTTTTAGAACAGGTGGAGATAAAGTGAATATAAAGAGTTTTTTTTCCGATGCTATTTAATGCACTAACTGTCAGTTTGGCATAAATTGCGTCGATTTTGCCGTTGTTCTGGAGCGCTATTTTTGAGACCTTCGAAAACCAATTCGTATTCGAAAGCGCAACTTTCGTGCACGAATTGATAAAAACGGCATTTTTGAAAATCCATTTCCGTGATTTCAACAACGAGTGGTCCTACCCACTCGTTTCTTGATTTCTACTAGTAGAAAATGACCATTCGAGGTTTCGCCACACCTTGACAATGATGACATTATAACTTTTTAATTAACGTTCCGTTCCCCCGAATCCATTGCCGGTTTTTAAATCAATGCGTTATTTCTCACCGGTTTTTTTTTTGCGTGAAATGAAATTTCTTAAAGGTTTTGAATAATAATGGTAACACTGCTTTCGAATGATTCAAAAATTCATAGAAAGTGGACCAGTAGAAAATAAATTCGCACACGTTTTACTTTCGAGCGCGAATTCAAGAATCACTTTCACTTTTTCAAAAATACAGCTCCTGATTTACCTTCTGAATGCGAGTGGTGTTATTGCACTGAAAGTTCCGAACAATGTTATGGAATCAATGTTTACGACGTTTGTAACGAAGCAGTCTAAGCTTCGCTCCACAAACTATAATGGTTGTTTTGGCAAAATTCCGACTCGGAGAGCAAAAATATGTAACAGTTTGGCGTTTTCAGGGATATGCACATGGATTTATGCGGTGGAAGACCGGGTCTGTGTGACGACATGAGACCAGCTAGTGGCTCTCAGCTGCTGCGGTATTTACGCCAAGTTCGGTTTACAGGTAAGCATTACAATTATATAAATTTTTCCTTAGAGGACCACGGGAAAATGCATTGGAAGTGATTTACTCGCGATTGGTAAATATCTGTCAAAGTGACGGATTACACAGAAAGGGTTTCGCAGAGAAGAAGAATCATCACAAAAAAATATATGAGTATGGATACCCTCATAAATGAAAAGGAACGCAAGTAGTTTGTGTAGCTCTAATAGTAGCTATAGCTGATACATAAATACATATTCTTTGAAAATTTTACATCTCTACCTATTATGGTTCTTAAAATACAGCCAACTGACAGACAAACGTACGCCTAGACTTCGGGTATGGAATACAATGGTCTAAGATCCGAAGAGAGCTCACCTTCACCCATCTTTTACTGCGATGAAACTTGGTTTTTATCAAATTTTGTATGCTAGAAAATACATCGCAAGTGGGTTGCCTAGCCAAATCCTGGCAAGGCTATGATTTATCAATTAACGGTCAAGTGCGAGTACGACTCGCGCACTAAGTGTTAATATCACACTTGTAGGTAGATAGCTACCTCTCGTAACTACATAAAAATACAAGTATGATGTCATCCATGTAAACAAAATTACGGCATAAACGGTCGTAGCGTTAGATTGAGTTGACCTAGAAGGTTGATATTTTCACAGCTTATAGGGACCATGGAGTTGAGTATTTAGTATTTATTACAGCATGATACGTCCACGCTTTCATAATACAAAAGGTTAATTTTTTTATGTTAAATTAATCATAGCCTTGCCAGGATTATGCTAGGCAACCCACTCGCAATGTATTTTCGAGCATACAAAATCTGACAAAAACCAAGTTTCATCGTAGTAACAGATGGGTGAAGATCGAGCTCTCTTCGGATCTTAGGATGATGCAAGCTTTGTTCCGTACACAATTATGATGCCCTCGTTTACTAAAACCAAGCAGGCAAGTAAAGCAAATAAAGTATAATCCCCTTTTGACGAAAATCAGTGAAATTATGAAGCTTCATATAGTAAAAGATTGGAATCTATACAAATAGTTTTATGTACGATAATTATCTGCGATAAAAAGTTTAATTAAAACACAGATATTTTGTTGTTTCTTGATTCTGTTATCCCTTTTCTTACGTCTTCTGATTAATTTGTACAGAAACCAATAAAAGATTTCTGCAATAAATAATCCATCACATCTGTCTTGGCTTGTTTTCCTTATCATGACTCGGGTTTAGGTTTATATCTGTATCTGTATTTATATGTATCTTTGCATCTGGCCTGAGTCCCACTGTGGGAATATTAGCGAGCTTCGTTTATTTACTTATAATTTATTTATCTCTGTATCAGATTTTTATATTTTTTTGGGTGACTGCTCAAGATTTCCAAGTACGGAGTAGGTAAGGCCCTTACTGTAAGGGTCGAGAGGTATTTGCCTAGCAATGGGTCAATCAATGAATGAAGGAATCAAATGCTGCACTACTGGAATAAATTGTCTGAAAGAGATCTCCACGTAGTTAACTCTACGTGGGACCGTTGTCTCACGCAAGGCTACATAAAGGAGCAGCCCCCCTACCGCGCAACCGGTGTCGGCATCGGCATCGGCATCGTGTTACAACGGGCAAGAATAAACTTTATCTCTATGACAATACGGCAAGTTAAACATGAAGCCGATGCCGACAGCGGCTGCGCGTGTCCCTTGAAGTCTTATTTGACACAAAATATTGATATAATCTTAGGTCTGACGGGAGACGAGTTCCACTTCGACAGCAACGGAGACGGCCCGGCGCGGTACAATATCCTGCACTTCAAGCAAGTTTCGAGAGGTGTCTACCGCTGGATGAAGGTCGGGAGGTACTTGGATGGGGAACTGGAGCTGGATATGGATGGTAATCACACAAATAATTGCGCTACCGTGCAATAAACAATATTAATAAAAAATATGAAATTCCTACAAAAGCCTACTAACACACCGTTCAGTATGGTCACTCTCACACTAGTTTTTGAAATGCCTCCTATTCCGGTTCTGATGTTGCCGGATTAAGTTGAAGATAAATCCCTATATTGACGCCTTCCCATCCAGCCTTACTACACAAAATCACTCGATATAGGTGTAGATATCGTATATCGAATGCGCGAGAATCATGCCACAGGTGCGTCGTTGATCGTGATACTATATTTCCATATCACAGATAGAATGGAAGTTATGGTGAGGTGTAAATTGTGTAACAATTCCATGGTCCAACAATCACCAGTAGATCGTGTGCAGCCGTAAGACGTATGTTCACGCTTGTACGTCAAGGGGCTGTCTAATTACCGATTAAGTTCGCCATTTACGTCGCCTCAGTAGGCGGTAACAAGGAGACGGGGTGCGTACGCGCATATGGAATGTAATCACTACTACATATAGAGTGAAGTTCTTTCTCAGCATAGTATGAAAATAATGAATCAAGCCAATTAACCGGTTTGTCGATGTGAAAATACCAAACAATATGGTTGGAAAGCAGACCATAAATTGAGCAGATGAATGAATGGCATACTTTGAGATAGATTTATGTCCTGCATTATAATAAATCGATAAACCTGTCTCTGCTCTGAGAGACAAGAGCAATCACAAATTTGATATGGCAGAGCTGTCATCGTGACCATAGTTTTAGTATCGTGACATGTAAACTTTCAGAGCTGAGGGTGGTTTATTTGGGATGAAAGTGAATTATTTATTTCTATGCTCACAGAGGTTCAGTTTAAATGGGGTGAGAGTCAGCCCCCTGAGTCAGTATGCAGTGCGGAGTGTGAGCTGGGTCAAGCTAAGCAGTATGTAGAAGGAGAGAGCTGTTGCTGGCACTGCTTCAATTGCACGCAATATGAGGTTTGTTTAACATACAGTTGTTGTTTAACAACAGTTTTTCCCATCCTTTTTTAGGGTACCGTACCTGAAGGGGACCCTATTGCTAAGCCCATGCTGTCCGCCTATCTGTCTGTCCGTCTGCGGGTCCTAGAACACGAACCGTAATTGCTAGAAAGTTAAAATTTTCACAGAATTCTATTGCCTCAACAATAGCAAATACTGATATACGAGAGATATTACAAATTAAAGGGGGTCCCCATACAATAGAAGTATTTTGATACACCCACGTATTTCAATATGATAGTATATTTCGCGTTACCTCACATCGCTGTCGTGGCGCAGCCGGTATGTTGTAGGCCCTCAATCCGTATAGGTTGTGAGTTCTAATCCTCGTGAGGGCATAATCTTTTTTAAATGTCTTTTTGTTTTATTGTTTTAAGTGCTTAAGTTTTGTTGTACGATGGTACGGTACCTTTCTTGTGCGATTCCGACTCGCACTTGACCGATTATTTCATATCAGTCATGCATTTTGAGGCACACCGAGCATGTCCCTGAGACTGTATTTTTTCATGCAGATTCGTTCACCAGAAGTGGAGACAGCATGCTTGGAATGTCCACGAGGCACGTTGCCAGACGCGACAAGGACCATCTGTGCTTCGGTCCCAGAGATCTACTTGAGACCAGACTCCTCCTGGGCTATTGGGGCTATGACTTTCTCATCACTTGGAATACTACTGACTACGTAAGTTTTCTTGCGTCATTAAGTCCAAGTACTGGAAGCTACTGGAAACCGTTTGTTTAGTCGTTTTTGGATCGTATGAAGATCAAACAGGCTACAAGGTTTTAATGGAAATCAGCAGTAATAATTTTTGGAAGATAAGGGGAGATCATTCTTCAATAGACACCTTTCATCAATCCAAAGTGAGCCAGCGTGTTGGAGTACGACACAAACTTACTCTTATTCACATAAACTCTTGTGCACTTTGGTGCAGACAATATTAGGCTACATTTAATTATTTATTACAGGTTCGTAGTATCAGTATGGGTAGCCAGAGGGGATACGCCAGTGGTGCGTGCGAGTGGGAAGGAGCTATCTTTCGTTCTGCTTGCTGGGATCATGATGTGCTACTTGTGCACTTTCGCTCTTGTCTTCCGACCGAATAATGTTATTTGCTCCTTACAGCGGTAAGTATAACCACAACACAACCACACCTTTCTGTAACAGTATATTTGTAACCAAGTTTAGGTACTTGTTTAATATGTGAGAAAGAGAGAATGAGGGGGACATAAATATCCTTATAAACTGTATTTACTTAGTTAAAATGTTGTAAGGATGGATAATCTAAACAAAGAGTCAGAGTCAGGCGCATACATTGCTTCTGGCCCCACACTAGGGTCTAAGGTCTGTTTTTTTGGCCCCAGCTGGGATTTGAACCGGGACCTCTCGCGTGGTAAGCAGATGCGCAACCGCTGCGCCACAGAGGTCGTCAAATTGTTCTAACCTTACTTGGGGCATCTTGGGGTATCAAACTATCAACAGAAACAGTCATAACCACATTTTGTTTCAGATTTGGAACCGGCTTCTGTTTCACAGTAGTCTATGCAGCGCTTCTGACGAAGACAAATAGAATTGCTAGAATATTCGACGCAAGCAAACACTCTGCACGACGTCCTACACTCATTTCCCCAAAGTCGCAACTAGTGATCTGCACTATATTAGTTTCAATACAGGTGGGAGAGAACGGAGTTAAAAGTAATTTGTTCGAGAAACACAAAACAAACCGCTCAGATAAAACATTATACGTATTAGGTACACAACAATCCAAACATACACAGTGAGTTCTGCGAGTGGGCAGTGAATAATAGCAGAAGTTTGCAGGTTTTTTTTTTCATTTTAGTTTTACGAATACTTGCTCTTTTCGCTCGCGTTAAGACACACGCCGGCTTAACTAACAATAGCAACAATAGGCATGCGAGCGAGAGGGAGCAGCAATCGACTACCAAGCCCAGGATAGAAAGAGCTGTTATAAAATATTCTCATTAAATTTTTGAAGTATAATATGTCTTCCGAAATTGAAAATCATGGACATCCACATGGTGACGCCAGCGTGGTAGAGTATATCTCAATCTTACTCTTAACAGAGTTAAGGCCCATGCCACTTGGTGTAGACATTAATGGGCTAAGCTATACTTGTTTGATTATTTTTAGGTGGTTATTGTAGTCGTCTGGCAAATAGTAGCGCCTGCTCGCGCCATCCACCACTACCCAACACGAGAAGATAACATGCTCGTCTGTGACTCGTATGTCGATGCGTCATACACCATTGCGTTCTTCTATCCGATAGTACTGATCATTGTCTGTACTGTGTATGCGGTGCTGACGAGGAAGATTCCAGAGGCGTTCAATGAGAGCAAGCATATCGGTAAGATATAGTTTTCTTTGGGGATTGTCCAACATACGTATGTATGTTACTCCTTATTTTGCAACGTAAATTTCACTAGTACCTTTACCTGCCTGTATCTTTGGATCAGACGTTTTCCATATTTAGTTCTTGAAAGAGTTTTGAGTAAAATCAAAATCAAAATATGAAGATTTTACTGTATCATACATACATAGCATAGGCACTTTTGAAATTGTGAAAAATTAACTCTACTTATTCCGATTGCTGATCATAACATAGGCACTTTTCAAATTGTGAATTTCGTATTCCACAAAACTCTGTTTGAGGGAGACAATCGAAGTAACAGTTGTTCTAAGAACAATGTTATAGTTTCCGCGAAATTGATGTTTCAACGTGAGCAACTATCGCAATACTTATATTTTCTCTACCCAGGCTTCACGATGTATACAACGTGTGTAATCTGGCTGGCATTTGTGCCGCTCTACTTCGGCACTGCGAGTCATGTCCCGCTGCGTGTCACAAGCATGGCTGTTACTATATCGCTCAGTGCCAGCGTGACACTCGTCTGTCTCTTCTCACCTAAGGTAAATTTCGATGATACTGCCTCACTCTTTTCATCAAAAGCAGTTTAGTGATACCATCTTTATCTCTTCATAGATTTCCATATCAATTACTAAAAAAAAAAAACACACCTGCTCGTAAAGTGACCTAAAGACGTTGGTTTTAGAATTATACACGCGTGCGGTAATAATATTACAATATTAGTGTGGTAATGGATATAGCTAATGGACAAGAATAACAGCAAAGAGTTTTTATGCTGGAAAAATATTAGGTACTTCAATTGACTTTAATCATTAATTAATTGTCAAAATAAGATGACTAAACATTTATTTTCATGAAATTACAAGCAAACTAAGAAAACAGAGATGTATTTCGTTTACTTTGATGAAACTTTGGCTGTTTGTTTGGCTTTTGCATTGCCTCCTGGCAGTCAGAGTCAAAGAGCGAAAACAAAAAAAATGCGCGCCATTTTGCTGATAATAAACGAAAACTGCGTTGATAGGCTTGTACCAGCTGCGTTTTCGTCTTGCTCGTTCATTTTATTTTTGGAAAACTGCACTCAAGTACTTTATTCACACACTGCACACTGATAGTCTAAACATGAAGTGACACCTGTTCATTGTCAAGGCTATGACCCTCCAAAGCCTAGTATGAGATAAGAAATAACTTTTTGATTGGTTCAGCTAAAAATACAACCCTTCATAATTGGTTAACAAAACAATGACATGAAACACAAAAGAAAATATCAAAAGACGCTAAACAATATTTGTAAAATGAAAGGGGTATAGAGGGTAAGTAACCAAGGTCATCAAGCAGGTAAAGCCACTCACGATGACTAATGAACGACATATTTGAATGTGTGGAAAGAAGTTTCAAGAACTCTATTAATACAATCTGTTGCTAACTGTACTTGTTACAGTCCTTTATGGCCAAGTGCGAGTTGTTTTTCATTTAAATAATAATAGTCGAAAAAGGCTTTGGCCCCTAGCGGTAATACTCTTTGGCCCCTAGCGGCAACAACCCTTAGTTTTCAACATATAAAACTTTTCATACCGTACCAATACCGATAGAGATAATTATAAATTTTACTTACAAGTGTGTTGAAAAACGTCGTATGAAACTCGTGAACTCGTCGTATGAATTGGTAATAACATACTCGGTTCTTCACTGCTCTCGCCTGTAGCTCGAGCTGGTAAACCAATCTCGTATATTGTGACCAAATTAGCTCACTTGATTCATAATGTCCTATTATTTAACCATCTATCTAGGCATATCCATTTAGACTTTATGCAATTTGTCCTCATAGTGCGGTAGACCATGTTGCTAATAAGGACAGGATCCGTAGCACAACCTTGTCTGACATCTTTCAATAATCTCCGGAGAAAATATGGAGTTTCTAAAAAGAAGAACGGTACAAAAGCTGCTGAGATACTCAGAAATCATTCTGAGAATAAGTGTTTTCCCTCATATACTTCTTTTTTTCTTCACCTTCCTCCTATTCCTGGATGCTGTTCATCTTCGTGCAACTCTTGGACTTTCTTCATATTCCTCCAACACCTGGGCGCCCTTTATCTTTCCCCAACTCCTGGATATTCTTTATCTGCCTCTTATTTCTGAGTGCTCTTCGTCATCCTCCGAATCTTAGATTGTTTTCATCTACACCTTCTGGATAGTCTTAGCTTAATTCTGGCTGACTTCGAGGTATAATCCAGCTTCAATCTCCAGCTCTACATAATCTTGGTGCGTCCGGAGCGCAATGTGCGCGCCAACCTGGTGCCACGCGCGGGCTGGCGCGGCGCCGGCGCGGCGGGTGGCGCCGTGTGTGCCGCTCTGGTCGGCGCCGCGCCGCTGCCACGCGTGCCTGACCCCACGCCGTCGACTGACCGATCCACGGTTTTGGATACTGGTAAGTGTATACGTACTGCAGATAAACTTAATAACTTAGGTATCTTTACCCATATATAGGGTATCCATGTAGGGTAAGCATCATTTTTTTTCTGTTCTTGACCATAATTTGGAGTGCCGACTATTTTCCGCGCTTCTACTAGATTCGTTCTGTTCTATCTCAGGCGAATCGGGAGATTGATTAGTCATGATGAATAAGGGATTACATTGATTGATTACATTGTTGTACCTATCCGTTTTATGTATATTGCTTTGCTATGTTTCGGGGTTGAGTTGCTTGAAGATCCAAGAGTTCCGAAAACAGTTGTAGATCTGTGATAAAATAAATCCTGAGATGGATATTGTACAGAATAAACACTAGTACAATCTGTTCCAGTCAAGTATGATGAATATCTGTTTGGTTCAAAATTAATAACATACAGACAAGCGTGCATCTTATATTGACTCCGCAATCTCATGTAATATTTCTCCGTAACTCCGTTCCAACCGCTCTTGATTTATGGTTTCGCATCTTTTCCATGTCAATAAATTTTGCCAGAAGATGGGTGTTATAGCTAACAACAGGTATTTGTTCGTCCGAGCGATACCTGGAAAGAGAGAGATAGGTACCCAACTAATCTTAACTGACTGAATGGATAACTAGAATTCTAGTCGTATTTGTATTTCATTTTTTGTGCACTAATTTGTGCTCCTCGCCCGTCTGGCCCAGTATAACATCCGAAAGATCAAGGATTGACTGGCAGTCAAGTCATGATGACATTTGAGTAGGTATTATGCCATTTGGCCGTTCGTGCTCGAATTAAAATTAACCACTACATAAAATGCAAACCGAATGCGAATAGCAAAACTATAGAGTTTACCACAAAGTGAAACTAATTTATAATTAAAAATGGCTTCAGCTAATTTTGTTCAAACTGTGCTTCTAGCACAATTATTCAATAATTTCTTACTCCTTTTCAATTATTTCCATTATTATTTAACCCGGTATTATTTATTTCTTTCCAGATAAAACTACACTGTCGGACAAATACATCCAGACTGATGACCTAGTGTCAGAGCTTCCCCGAAAACCAACCAACGGGTCTCTCCACGTGTCTATAAAAGAAGAGAATGTTCTAGCACTTAATGCAGAGAAACTCATCGAATTTAACTCAGGGCTTCCAAACTTTCAAGCGAAAGAGGACGAAGGCAGAAGAAGAAAAATGCCCAATGGACCGCCTGGAGTTACTATTATAGGACCAGAAATACCTTTATAGCAACAGAAACCAATGAAGAGGATACCAGTGCTAGTGTGAAAAATAGGCAAAAAGTAAGTAAATTGTTTTTAAAGTAAGATATTGTAGAAATATTAATCTGCGGATAATTTGAGTTATTTTAATAATTTTGGAGACTTTTCCTTTGACGATTCTGTGAAGTAAAATACGAGTTCCCAAATATAAAAACTTAAGCACACCTAAATTACTTATTCGGGAATTTAAGTTCACTTTTTCGGGAATTCGGGTACCGTTGTACAGTTTTTTCGAATACTATTCAGATTAATGGCGTTTGATATTTAGTTTTTTTTTCTAATTACGGCTGAATGTTAGAGGGCTGACTGACTGACTGAGCAGTAAGAATATTCGTATAAATAAACTTACAAATATACTTTTGCGGTCACTATCCTAATGAATTTCTAGTTAAAATTTGAAAAGTCATGGCAGAAGAACCGAGCCTTTCTTTTGTACATTAAACAAAACGGTTCAAAAATTAAATGACATCAGCCAAAATATAGCACTAAAGTTAATCAAAGGGCCAATCTATAATTAACTGGTTCTCCGACACATCTTCTGCAGGGTGTCTCATTTAAATTGGTCAGTATACGAAGACATACGAAGATCTGTTCTTAGGAAACATGTCATCGATTTTATTAAGAAGAAAAACTGCAATCATACATTTTAAAAAAACCTGTACTTAGCTCGGGAATCGAACCCGGTTGTTTAAAAAAAGAATGGGACACCCTGTATAACAATAGTTCGCCATTGTTCGGCCGTTCGAGCGGTATGGTTCTGAGAATGAAGGGGTTAATATGCGAATGTGGTTTGTCCAGAATAGACGATACACACAAGCGATAATCAGGAAACAAAACCGTCGTCGTCGGTTGCTAATTCACAGGGCAATGAGAACTAGCCTTAACAATATCTCTTCTCTTCTTATAAAAGAACCTACTTTGTACACAATTTGTTAAAAATAAAGAAATGTTCCAATAAAGGTCCGTAGAACCTATTTAGATAGCTAGATTGTGATTATTAGTTTAATTGTTTAAAATCGATGCATCACACATGGGATTGAAAAATAGATAAATAGTAAAAAATGCTCAAATGATAAAATTAAATCTGATCCGAAATTCTGTATTCCGACTTACTATTAGATACTTGTAAAATATAAATGGAATAGGTATGTATATGTATGTTAGGTTAAAGTTTCAATTTAACTTATTTACAAAGTCATTATTGTATTGTTACGAATGTAAATATGTTTATTGTTCTTAGTAAAAATAAATTTTGTTTTGGTACTATACAAACTGAATTAAAGAATCGATTTAACTTTAATGGAACCATCATTTGTGATATTAGTTTAAGTTATTGCGAAAATAAAGGTTATAAGATAATTAAATAACTTAAGTTTCATTAAGTATACATAGTGGCTCACACCTGGCTCCTAAAACATGTTTGAACAATGCTGAGGCATTGTAATTCTGCAGGTTGCGTAATTGGTACTACCCTCAATCAGACATGAATCCCAAAAATTAACGTCTTAGGTCCAAATGCATGGAAAATGGTTTGCTGGAAGAAATCTCTTGTTAGAGATAAGCTCGCCTTTGTACACGATTTTTCTATAAGATATCTGTTTGTCATCATGTGAGTACAATAAAGAAATTACGAAATGCACAGATGGACTAAAACTGGAGGTACGAGTAACCAGGCAATAATGGGAATATATGTATAAGTTACTCTACACTTCTACTACAAATACAAATGCTTTCATTATACAGCGTGTAAGATCACGAACTTCCCTGGACCAAATATATGCCCGTATGACAACACGCTGTGTATTGTAAGAGCTGTTGGCCCCATTCATCTAGGAAATTTTGATTTATTCTTTCCTGGATGGCATTCAAACCTCTGGATTGTGAAAAAACCTAGACTGCTTTGTCACACAGATATCTTCAGTAAAGACACGTAAGTACAGTGTGTGGTGAACTAGAGGCAGAGCTGTACAATTAAATAATACAAAAAGTGCCTGTAGACAATGTCAAACGCTAAGGATAGCGATACAAAACGATAACTTTTTAAGTATGCGATTTTACATTTGGAATCACTACGTGACGTCACCTTAGCGAAGCCAAATGTCAAATCGCATACATAAAAAGTTATCGTTTCGCTAGCGTTAGCGTTTAACTTTGTCTAGGGGGGCTGGTGATAAAAACACATTCCGTTTTGTGTTAGCTCTACTGTAAGAGCCAAACCCTGAAAAGGCCTCCTTCTCCCTCCTCCCTCCCACAGTCTACCAACTATCATAAGGCAATTGAGTAGCGTTTACAGGCAGAGTTCTATGCAACTTAACGCAACGTCATGAACCGTTATTTACAACCACATGCCACGTGTTCCACCTACATTCTGACAGGCGGATATCAGAAAGATGCCAATTGACCCTGACCCTTGACCCTGTTATTTACCTCCTTCACTATACAAAGTCTACAGAGAATAGACAGACAAAGAAATTTTCACAGCTTTATCTTATAAAGGCACTGCATCTCGTTCCTCCCCTGTGAGTAGAACCAGTGATGTGTGTAATCCCAAGCTGCCGATTGCGGTGTGCGGTACTATCGACCGGTGCTCTAGTCCTCTAAGCGTATTGTATTGCAGTACCATCTACCATGTGCAGTAATTCACATGCAGACAGGGTGTCTTTTGGCTCTGGACTGAATCTGATAATGGTATTCTGAACAAGAATACTGCTCAGTAATGGCATAAAATATTCATGTCGGTATCAAATACAAATCGCTCAGAATAATGAGTAAAAGACAGCTCAGCGTTACATGGGTTATGCCGGTTATGCCATGCGACTCGACTATTAGCGAATCACTTTGTTGTTGACAACTTCAAAGCCAGAAATTGACATCTGCAAATATATTTTTTGCCTAGAAAGGCACGTTTAGTATTCTATTCATAAAATACTCCTTTTGCTGTCGGTTACGAGCATGGACATTGACAGTACGGCTGTTCCCGACAATTTTGTTTGATGCTAATGCGGTGACAGCACTGTCGTAGTGTTGTTACTGACAATTTACATACTTTTCTTCACAGTGACTTCTGGAGGAAGACGGCAACATTGTGATGATTATTTACTTTATTTCATTTCATTTATACCTTATTGCACAAAAACATTAAAAACACGTAACATTTACAGAAAAATGTGTACAAAGGCGAGCTTATATCTAAAAAGGATTTCTCCCAGCACACCTAGGCATGACAGGAAAAAAAACAGATAAAGAGAGGGAAGTCAGTGCACATGAATGACTAAAACTAATGACTTTTAATATTACTTTTACTGTGGTGCCAAGTTAAAACGTTTAACTGTGGTTCTACATAATTATGTCAAAGAACAACACTGTACTAAGTAGAGAGAAATTAATATTTAAAGGCAGTTTATTACTATTACGGACCAAACTTATACAGATTCAAATGAATTTATCTCTCGTAAACAGTGAAATGTAATCAAAACGGTACAGTATTCGCCATCATAGGAGTCTTGATATTGCATGATTTTGATAAAACCAAGGAGCTCAGGCAAACGAAAATGAGCTCAAAAGTAACATTTATTAACTTTGACAAAGTTCCTCGGTTTTATCAAAATAATGACCAAGTCAACGAAGACCAAAGAAGACCAAGACTTATTTTTTGGGAATACTGTACTGTTATACAAAACTTTCACAGAGTTCAAAGCGGGCGGGCGGGCGGTGGCAAAGCGGATGTCAAACACAAGAAAGCCTGTTTATTGTCATACCAAGTGGACCCGTGCCCCGTTGTGTCAGTATGGCGGCCATTTGACAACATTAACAACAGTCCCACCCACCACCACCGCTTCGCCTAGACCGGCCAGTATAATGAAGTCTTAACAATGTAATTTTGTTCCCGCAGCGGCTTAAATATTTAGCTCACGTGAACTTGTCATGTTAGCAGCCGTACCTGAAATCTTTAGGGAGTTTTCCTAATATACAGGGTCTAACACAAGGTGTTTTGGTGTTTTATTGTTGCTGTTTTGAGCTCTTCTTGTACATTTGTTTTAACATGTTCTAATCTGTTATAATATTATTGCTATAATATTTCAGTATTGCTAGGGACTCAGGGTAGGGTATGTAATTCTGCAAAAATTGTAACCTATTTAATTAAAAACGTGAAAACACCATATTTTCACCCCCTTTACATTTTTGGGGGTCAAATTCTTATTGAAAGTAGTTAACACTGATTTCCCTATAAACCTCTTAAAATATGTCTAGAACTTTCTGTTACCATGTAGATGAACCAGAAGCAAGCGGTTTCGTAACGCGAAAGCGATTCTGCCTGGATCTTGAAGATATAGCTACCTAAATGTAGAGACCCGGAAATAAGATTTCGAGTTTGACGAAGCAGAATACGTCCAAAAATCCTGGTCCAGGTCCAGACCACCTTCCCTATAAAATCATAAATTTGACTTACAAAGTAATTGAACAGACCTCTTCGAATTATGGTATATAATATCAGCATAATGCTCGCTAAGCGTGGAGCATCGTAGAGGCAATAGGTAAAAGACTTGGAGGAGCGACGTAAAGTGAAGTCCGAGCGATGCCGACGACGTAAAGACAGCAACTCATCTTATGATACGAGTATGTACTTATAAATATTTTGACGAACATAATACGAGTATGTAAGTATACACCAGAGACTATATATCCAATTGACTGCGCCTGCGGGGGAATGCGGCTTGCCAAACGTTTGTTGTATTCAACAAACGTTCAAATACGCAACCTATGTACGATGACGGGCCGCCAGACAGTTTCGCAGCGGCTGACCAATCACAGCTCTCTTACCTCGTCCCCTGCCGCTCGTAAATTGGTGAGTTGTGTTTCAAAGGAAAATGTATCTATGCGCTCTCCACTGGATAAGTGCTCCCTGATATACACATAATATTAAAATGTATTAATGTATATCCACGTACCGCGTTACATAATTGTATTTAACCTATCTGACCTTCCAGCGCGCTTTTAATAGGGCTTACCCTGAATTTATCGGGAAATTGAAATTCATTAAAGAAAATTGGGCCATTATTCATTTTCTTGTGACACTGTCGAAGGCTGGGTACAGTAACTACCGTTTCTGAAAGGCTAATGAAGCTTCCTCACCTAACGTTGTTTTGACGCTAATGGGTTAGAAAAATAGAGCTTATTTTTATTTTTATTTTATTTTATTCAGGTAACAAACAGTCACTTACAAAACATGGTTGATTGGATAATTTACTTAAAGACCTGGAGTACCATTAATCAATACAATTAAAGTGTTGTGAAAATATTCGAGCATGTTTGTTTAAATTACCTACTTACTTAAAAAGAATTTCTTTTATTTGTCGTTTATAGCTAGGAAGTGAGTTTGCGAAGATATCTATATCTATCAGTCTTTTATTATAAGTTTCAAAGGACCGTCGAAAGAATGTGTTTTTTGCATAATTTGTGCTACATAGGGAAGAATAAAATGTTTTCTTTGAACGTGAGGAGAAGCGGTTAACAAACAGGTTTACCTTCTCAATAAACATGCCGAGTCTATGTGGTCATTTAATAATTTATAAAGAAATGAGGCATCTAAAAAAGTGCGTCTGCTTTCTAGGGAGGCAATATTGAATTTATCACACAACCTTTTATTATCATTATAGTTGGTGCCAATCCTGTAGTCTAATGATTTTAAAAATTTATTCTGAATCTTTTCAAGACGAGCAATGTGTACCGCATAGTGGGGATTCCACACTACACAACCAAATTCTAAAATACTACGCACATATGCATAGTATAGCGTTATAATCGTTTCCGCTCGCTTGAAGGGTTTTGAAAGACGCAGAATCAAACCAAGCTTTTGGTAGGCTCGAGCGATAATATGGTCGATATGTATATTGAAATGAAGTTTAGAATCCAGCATTACCCCCAGGTCCCTAATCTGCGTTACCCTTTTTATTTGAATACCATTGAGGCTGTAATCAGCCAATATAGGATTAAGTTTCCTGGTAAATGTTATTGTATAACATTTATCTACATTAAGTAATAACTGATTACGGGCACAATAAGTTATGAAATTGTTTAGATCAGATTGAAGTAAGGTGCAGTCTTCTGGGGTTGAGACTACTTTAAAAATCTTAGTATCGTCCGCATAGACCAAATGACATGAGTCTGAGAAAATATTCATAATATCATTAATGTATAGGGTAAACAAAAATGGGCCCAAATGGGAACCCTGGGGCACGCCAGAGCCAATGGATAGAAAGTCAGATGTGTATCCCTTTAACGAGACAGCTTGACTCCTGTTGCTTATGTAGGACTTCAACCATCTAAACAGATCAGCTTAGTGGTGGTCTAATGGGTTTCACGCTTGCTTCTCGCGCAGAAGATGCAGGTTTGAATCCCGGTACTGAACATTACCAATGAGATAAGTCATTTAACTTAACTGGTTCGCCGACCAATCTTATAAAACAATAGTTCGCCATTGTTCGGTCGTTCGAGCGGTCTGCTTCTGAGAGCGAAGAGGTTAAGTACGTTATAAATTTGATCTGAATGTGATAAAAGACATCGTGAGGAACCCTTCATTACTTTATAGCTGCGGAGATAGGCTAGCCCCTGTTACTCAGAAGTAAAAATAGAGTATTCAATCAGTGGCTAAAAGTGGGCACAGTTGTGCCACTGCCACCCCGTGAGGGATAAGGCATGACGCTATGTTAGGTGTCCATTAGAAAAACCACAAATATTTTTAGTTTAATTCGTTCGTTAGTCTTAATGCCTTGGGAGTATACAACAGTAGAGCTTGTCTAAGCTGAAATGACGCGCCCCACTCCTTGGTTTTGTATGACAAGTAAATACAAAACCAAGGAGTGGGGCGCGTCATTTCAGCTTAGACAAGCTCTAACTGGTAATCCATCAGGAATTCTGATTGATATGTGTTCTGCCAGATTCATTTCCGTTATGAATAAAACAATATCTAGAATAATTCATAAATGCATTTGTTGATCGATGATAAATAGCTCATATTTAATGTATAAATACATCAATCATCGAGTAACGTATAGTTTCGATATTTTGGTGAAAGACGTACAGGGAAGGCATTAGTTCTACCACAGGGTGTTCATCCCATACAAATTAGAATTAGTAAACCTTCGTAAAAAAGAGATGGCGTGAGGAGTAAGATTTGTACTTTAAACGCCGTGCTTTCAGTTAACATACTTCTAGGTGGCGCTAATCTTAGAATAAATCCTATCTTAGCGCCATCTCGTGGTATTTGCAATTTTTTGATGGTGCTGCACCAAGCGATAATAGCCTCTAACTAAAGAAGTTTCCGTAGCATCTCAGTTTACGCCGGTGTCATATTTTGTTCTAGGTGGTCTATCTGTATTAGTATAATATAATAGTATCTGTGTTTCTACGCAACTTAATGTAACGAACCTGTAAACAAGCTTTGCTCCTGTCACCCCAAGCCAAAATATCGTTATCCAAAATAAACTTAAAAAAAAAGAATAGATTTTGTCTAACAACTGTAACCTAAAATGACGATGAAGGAAAATTATTCAGTGATCCTTTAGGAAGAAGAAAGTTTCAGTTGGTCCGAAATACAGGGGTGCCATCTAGCTTCAGATAAACGTTTACAAGGAAACACCTACAGCGTGTAAATTCAATCGCAGAGATCTGGCCCTATCTCGAAAGAACTCTTATTACATTATATTTACAGCGTTGTGATATAGATGGCGCTAGCAGTAGCGTTCAGCAATTTCTGTAGAATAAATAGGTATAACTTGGCAAGAAAAGCTAATCATTAAATGATGGCAACATTTGCATTTGCATTTGCGTGTTTTCTTTAAGGAATATTTGGTTTGTCAATCGAAACACGCAGTGGTGTACTAATATGTCACTTTAATTATGTTGCCATTATTTTTTGTCTAGAATTTATTGCCAAGGTTGTAGCATAAGCTATAACAAGTAACAAAGGCCAGTTCCTCAATATAAATGACAGTTCACTAGCACAAAGACACCCCCCATAGGGTGTATGACAGGTGACACCAAGACGTCTGAAAATCTATTGTAAGGGATGAAAGATGAAAACATAACTTCCCCTATTTTTTTTTGCGTCTAAACTCTATACAAAGCCAAGTGACATACTCGTTCAATCAAGCCCCTTTATAAACCGACTTCCCAAAGGAGGAGGTTTACAATTCATCCGGATGTTTTTTTTATGTATGTTCCCCGATAGCGCCTAAACGGATGGACCGATTTGGAAAATTTAGTTTTGTTTCAATTATATCGTTTACAAGTTTGACATAACATAACATAGCGTCAGGCACGCCTTTTCCAGGGCGGCAGAGGACACCTGTGCTGAGTTTTAGCCAGATATTAAATACTCCATTTTTCGTGACAGGGGCGAGCCCAAAGCCCTAATACAAATTTGTCATTTAAGCACAGAAGAGATAATAGTACTCCGTACAGAACGGCCACTCCCTTCCCCGCGCTGATTCAGATACCGCACCCCACCCCTGGCGTCAAAGGATTGGTTAAAGAATCAATAGACAGGGCTGAACGCTTGACGAGTGACAACGCGTATACTAAATATCGCCGCATTTGCCGCGCCACCAGCCCTAGCAAAGTTTACGCACACATTTGCACGTATATATACAAACATCATTTGGTTATGTAGTAGTAATAGGTGATTATTTTACGAGCGTTCTATGAGGGGACAGTTTTAATGCACTTTACTGTTATCGGCAGTTTGAGCATTTGCTGCTAAATATCTTAAGCAGAAATGCACCTTCACTACCCTGAAGGAAAAGGAAAACGCTGAGACCGTCCCTTTTTTGTCTTATTGAACTGGTGTACCCTATTTAACTGTACTTTTTATGTATATTTTTTAAGGCAAAATAAACTATTTCTATTCTATTCTATTCTAGGTTTGTTTTGTTTATTTGTGTACTAAAATACTAGCTGATAAACTCACCCGATAGCCATCGACCTACTGTAGACTTGAAGTTGTTTATACGACAACTTACGGCTTTAAGTGCAGCAGTTCCACTGGACCTTCTTTAGAATTTTATGTGCTAAGTAAGGCTTTGCATAATGAATAGCGAAACGCAAAGAGTACACAAACGAAGAAGAATAACCCACTCTGGAAAAGGATACATTAAACTACCCTAGGTTTATGGGGCAGCTGCTACATAAATACTACTTAACTTTTACTAAGTTTATAAAACCAGATAAGAAGTGGTGGGCAACAAGTAAAAGTTTTAATATGTAATATTTTATTATAGAAAGTGAACTCCCTTAAAATAAAATTTAATAATGTGACGATTAAAACTATAGGCCACCTGCATATCAGTGATGATAAGATAGCACAAGATCCTTTAATAGCTGTACAATAATGGCAGACTTAACTTTATTTAACCGCCCTGCATACGAAATGCATGGAAATGGTAAAACGAATTTTCCTAAAAACTTTACTGCACATTACTGTTAGGGCCAGTTTACATTGGTCAAGGACAGTGGACAGTCAGCGACTATGTATATCCAATTGACTGCGCCTGCAGATTTCAAAATAAGTTGACTGGCAAGCGCCCGCAGCGGGCGGACTAAGATTGTAGCGAAAAAAAACACGTTAGACTAGACTAATACCCGTTCTCACTAACCATAGGACACGCCTAAATCAGATGCCTAAAAATTTAGGAGTTGCCTAGAGCAAAAACACGTTTCACTGACCCTTAAGTCACGACTAACGACGTTAGGCATGACCTAAGGTTACGACACCGATTTGGGAGGGCGTATTGCTTAGGTGCCCCTAAACTGACGTGACAGTCTCATGTGTTAGAGAGAGACATGTGATAGATTGACGAACAAAACTATAGACAACTGTCAAAAAACTAGGCTACTCGTAGGATAGGACAAATCGATTGGTGAAACGGAACTTTATTCTAAGCATTGCCTTAAATTAGGAGTTACTTAGTAAGGCGTTTCCTTGTTCGAAGTTAGTGAAAACGGGCGTTATGTCACATGATAATGGAGTGCGGGGATATTATACTGTTGCTTTGAACGATGTCTGTGGACTACCTTCTAGTCTAGCAAGCATATTATGGGATCCAAACCGGGACTAGGTACATCATTAGTGGTAAAGGCGCTTAGATCAGATTTCCATTTGTTCTGATATTGGGAAACCTGCTCTAGTTCCGCCCAATCAAAACTCACGAAGGGCTATATATAGGTTTCTCAGTTATGATTTCTAATGGCTGGTCCAAAATTTCATTATGAAGATTTATAATATTTTATAGGGTGACGGAATCTCGTCGATGCGATGGCATTATAGAAAAGAAAGACCTACACCCAGCAGTTGTTCAATGTAAACTGTGCATCATTACGAAATCATCAACAGATAAAGAAGACTCGCAATTTTTTTTTATGAAATGAACCAAATATTGACTGAAATATTATCAAACTTGACGAAATTCCTTCAATTTGATGTTTCCGTAGAATTTCCTACTTCTTAGGAGTCCCTTAAAGTTACTAATAAAATTATACGTTAAAGAGACTTCGAGCAAACTAAACATGGTGACCTAGAGCTTTTTATCAAGAGGAGTTAAAAATAGTGACGATAAATAGTTATTTTAATTTTTATTGAAATCTGTTCTGTTATACAGGGTGTCCAAAAAGTGACCCGTCACAGCAACACCGAAGGTAGGCCTCCTTTAGATGCATCTAATAAGCCTAACATGACCCCAGTGAAGTCGCATGTAATTCGAGGTTTCTTCGATTTAAGAAGGTTTTTTTTATTCCCCATTTTTTACACTGTTAGTGCCAGCCATTTTTTTAAAGTCCTTCCGTTAAGATTTTCTTTACGCCCACACTATTCTGAATAGTTACTTAACACAACACAATTGTTTTTTTGTCGATACCTAACCTAAGGTTTGAGAAATTGATGACATAGTCTCAACTTAAATCGACAGCAAAAACCGGGGAAACCGGGTTACGGCCTAGTAAGAAAGGTAAAAGAACACATTTCTCATTGGTACTGAATTTTCCATTATTTGTAAGTTGCATGAGAGCAAGAGAGACGAATAGATCAATTTAGTTAAATTGCAACCAATTCCAGAGGCGTAACAAGTAAATGAATGAATCAGCAATCAGCTTTAGTAAGATGATGCCTTCTAAATTACACACAGAGTTTCATTAGTAGCTCGCTTAGTTATTGCATGGGATGGCAAAGTATGGTTAGATAAGGTTTGGTAAGGGTAGATTAGATTTGTTTAGATTGGGATTGTTTTAGGTTGAGAGGTTATTTTTGTAATTCTGAAGGCGTTTAACTAACAGCATGAAACCTGAATATGCTATCCTTGGGGTAAGCCAGAAGACTAAAATCTCGCTGATACATTCAGTTTTGTTGTGACGCCTCTGAAATTGGTCCCACTAGTTGAATTGATCGTTTCATTATTTTGCTCGAACACATCTTACAAACAATGGAAAAGTGATGCAGCAGCGGATGTGTTGTTCTTTCAACTTTCTTACTAGGCGGTGCCCCGGTTTCATGAGTAAAGGTGCCAATATTTCTTCTTTGATTTATAATGATATAAGAGTTGTACCATTCCTGAATCAACATAGCATAGGCATCTTTTTAATGCTAATATCCCATATTGTTTCTATTAAAAATATTTATGACAGCTGATCGAAAGAGCAGTCAATGTAGGTATTTGCTGACGATTTAAATTAAGACTATGTCATCAATATCTCATACCCTCAGTTAGGTATTGACAAAACAACAATTGTGTCGTATTAAATAACTATTCCGGATAGTGTAAGCGTTAAAAAAATCTTAAAGGTTTATTTAAAAAAATGGCTAGCATTAACAGTGTAAAAAAGGGGAATCTTAAAAAACCTTTAAATCGAAGACATTTCGAATTACATGCGACTTTCACTGGGGTCATATTAGGGTTAATAGATGCATCTAAAGTAGGCCTACCTTCGGTGCCGCTGTGACGGGTTACTTTTGAGATACCCTGCCTGTCTTAGAGCGAATTTTAACAACGAAGAGTAACTTTTTACTCGAGAGTATCTTCTACTTTTATAGAATGACCTCGTTTTGAACTGTCATTGTCATACAAATTATCCCCGGGATAGTTATTTTCGCATAAATTTTTGTTGGTAAAATCCAGCCTTACAGTGAGAACCTCAATAACCTACAACAACAACCTCTTATTATTAAAATTATATTTTGGAGTTTTTCCTTTCTGTGCTTCCCATGTCGCTAAAACTTCTTATTTACAATATAAAAGGGGGTCCTGGATTTTGAATCGGGATTGAATTTTGCCACGACTCTCTAACAACCAAACTCAATCTTTAAAAATACCCACGTAATTAGATTTCTTCCGAAGTCGCCACCTCTCCACCGAAATCGTAGACAGTAGACAGACAAGCGGTACCAATAGAGGCTCCTGACCTGACGAATTCTAACTATTTTAGGTTCGATTCTAAAATTATAAATTCAATTAATTGCGTAGGAAGTAAGTAAAAACTAAATTCCATTCAACTGAGATTTTTTTCTGTCTTTATAGAGAATGCAAAACTATGATTGAATACTTTTGGTATTATTTAGAATTTGCATCCAAGGTGTATCGATGATCCAATAGCTGCGAAAAAAATCTTCCAAAGTGATGTTTTCAACCTCCAAGAAATGAGGAAGTTAAATCTGTCTGTTCACCTTAATTCTGATGACTAATTTGTGACTGCGTAATCAAATATGCTATAACAGTAGCATTTCTGCGTCAATCTTAATATTGTTATCTTTACCGACTGACAACACGTATTTCGCCGTACCTTGGTTTGTTTATATCACAAATCCTACATCTAATATTTGAGTACCTATTCTACTGGTGTAATAGGAAAATTTTGTAAGCTAACTATTTACGCACAGTTCTTTGAATGAAGGCGTCACAACCGGCCACTTTTTGGTCAAAAATACAAAATGACTAGAAGTCGTCACGGATCATATGCAGCCGTTTTGCAACATGAGATTGTTTTAATTGAAAAGGGTAAGATTGATTTATCTATTTGCCTATTAAAACCTGCATTTTTAAAACCTTTTATTCGGGTGAAGAAAAGCCGATTCTGATTCTGTCAGTTGAGGTTATTATAGGTCGAAATCTTGGTAATACATCATCAGATTTATAAAAATTTTGTTTTGCTTTATTTCTGAGGTCAGATTCCTAATGTCGCCATGATTAATAATAATAACGAATTGAAATCATCTATTTGAGATATCTCTAGGAAATCTGTAGCTTCATGTGTCATTTGCTTATTCCGGCCTTGCTGTGAATAATCTTCTTGTATATGTGTGCTATCTTATTCAGCATTCTGGCATTAAATCCTAATTCTCATTTTAGTCATTTTCGGTATTGAATGTATAAATGTTTTTAGTGAGACTAAAAGCGACGCCTCCGAAAGGCTTTGGAGCGCGGCACTCGCAAGCCCTAATTCTATTCTTTAGCCTAGCAGTTGTTTATGGCATGAGGGCCCAACTGGGTGTCAGCATAGTTGCAATGACAGACATGTCAAAGCGCTCCAAACTCTCCTGCATGACAGAAATTGAAGAGCAAAAGACAGAAAATTGGAATGGCACTGATGAATTGTGTGTAAATGTAACCGTGGAAGAAAAAAGTTGGTCGGTTTATCAGGTAAAATGTTGAAATTAAATGTTTATTTAATTAGTATGAAGAACTAACACCCACAAGTTGGTTCACTACCTATTTATACATGTTATTTATATGTCCATCTTTCACTTACAAGGATATTAATATATTAGTTACAATTGAAAACAGACTTGTACTTACAAAATAAATAATAGTCTTAGTTATTACATTTACCTACATCAACTACTGATCTATACAATAAACAAAAAATAATAATTACAGTCATACAACTGGTCGAAATCAACACAAGAAATGATCTCATCTTCTTTCTTCATCGCCTACACATTGGGTAATTTGCCTATGGGTATCATTGCGCAAAAATACGGAGGAAAAATACCCCTTTGTGTGGGACTACTTGCTAATGGGATTTTGTCCTTAATAACTCCGTGGATGGCCGCAATTGTAAGTAAATAAAATACTTACGTTAAAATTTAATTTAATTATTTGTATATTTCCAATCGTTATGAACTATGAGTGTGTGGTCATTTTGAGGGGGTTGCAACCGCGTGAATTTCCCATACAAACGTAATACAAAAATGATTTGAATTTGAGAACTAGTTCAAAGCATTTAGACTGTTAACCGGATTTATACACTGTTTACGCAGGTTCCTGGTCTGTATACCAGGGTTCCTCTTCAACCAATTTAAAAATATTTTTAAGTAATTTGAATAAGAACCTTGGTATACGACCAGGAACCTGCGTAGACAGTGTATAAATCCAATTAACAGTCGAACTAGTTCTCAAATTCAAATAATTTTTGTATTACGTTTGTATGGGAAATTCACGCGGTCGCAGCCCCTTTAAATGCAGTTTGTAACATACCGCTTTCGTCAGTGGGTAATTTTATAACAATTACATTTTAATTGTTATCTGCCCATAGCGGCCACTGTCACAGACGAGGGGTTAAATACTAATATGATCATCAGATTCTCAAGATTCCTAAAATTGACTTTTCTAGAAGTCTGAAAATCAACATCACATAATTTATAGTGATGATGACATCTTTTTAGGGTGGCTGGATGGCGATCTGTGCCTGCCGTTTTTTTCAAGGCATTACCCAGGCCGCGTTTTACCCAAGTATGCATACGATATTGGGCAAGTGGGCACCTTTGGGGGAGCTCGGAAGACTCAGTACATACGTTTATACAGGTAATGTTTTTCTTGGTTTTAATTTATAAATGCTGATTAATGGCTCTCTGCGGGAAAGCCCTGGATTCGACTGGCACAGGACGATATAATTTCATGTAAAATCACGATATATAATAATCGTGATTTTACATAAAAAATATTTACATAAAACTACCTACCTGATATGTTTACGTAGTGGATAACACTGTAAACACAAACTCTTAGAGAATATGAAAGTGCGCATCAATATAATATCGACGAAACGCGAGTTCAGAAACTTTACATTTTCCGCTAACTTTACACGGAGCGCCTAGTGTGAATTCATGCAGAACTGCAGACTATAAAAGCTTTGCTAACATGCGCCTAGAGTTCCCGAGGCGTTAAATTAACTACTTTTGTCTACTAACTTCTAACTAGTCGTTTATTCGTGGCCGAGGATTGTGACAGACATGATTGTTTGGTTGGTAGCTTGATCAGAAATCTTAACTTTGTTCTAGCTTGGGCCGGCCAAACTAACTAATCAGGACAAATCCCACCTTCACACAACCTCATTCCGACTTTATGTCATAATGAGGCAAACGCGGGGGAGCAAGCCAACGACGGGCTAGTTTCATCCATGTAACCCGCAGCTATTTCTTGCATCCCCCACATGGCTGGTCCGGCCTTCTTTTTACTGCCGTCCACCTGTCCTCTTTCCGCCTGTCCTCTTCCCTCCTCTCCCCATTCTGGGGCGCGGGAGATAAAGTAGAAACGTCGCACCTTTCTGGCGATTATTATCTCTTCTGTGCTTCTGGTGAAGTGATACACACAAACGGTGTGAGTTCGGCGCCGCCGATGCCGCATGCCAGTTATTTCAGCCAAAGTCCCACGTAAATCTATTTCTAAGCCAAGCGTACGCAAACTAGTGTAACCGTCGGAAGTTCGCCTTTGACGAGACAAGATCCCCGTAGTAGACTGGTCTTTTGCACTGCACGAGTGATTCCATCTAACATTCTCTTCCGTTCGTCATCATTATTAGTGAACATTCCCAGAGAGCATGATGCATATCTTCGTCTCCTAGGCCGCACTCGCAACACTCATCGGACACAACTTCAAACAAACAAACTTACTAATCAGCCAATTAATGGCAGTGTTATCTTAGTTGGTACACATTGGTTAATATCAATTACATTGCGTATGCATACTTTATAGAATGTAATCTTCTTTATAAAATAACATTTAAACATTTGCGGTCGCCAGGCCACTGGAATCGCTCGAAGTGTAGACTTGAGTAACAACTATTTTCTTGAGAATTATGCAGTTTATTCTGCTACAGCTGCTTCTTTTGCTTCTATTGGAAACTTTTATTGCTAGAAATAAAAAAAGTATGAGCTATATTCACAACAGCAGCCGGTGTATGAAACAATTTATAGTTTCATATTTTCTTGGACAACCACGTCAAAAACTTATTACATTTTTATTTAATGTTAAATGTGTAATTTTAAATATGTTAAATAGGAACACTTCAAAGATAAAATTTTGATTTTGTTTCACGTCAAGCCATAAAAAACATTGATAATTCATCACTAATAACTTACTTACTACTACTTCTTTTAATTGTGAATCGCGGATTTCACCATGTTTAATGACGAGTGGTTAACAATATATTTACAAGATGGTTACTTATGTCTATGTTTATGTCTAAGATGTCAGTATAAATTAATTTTAGCATTGGACTATAAGGTTTGGCGCTATGAGGCAGTGGGCCTAGGTAAGTTTAGCATGTTGATGATGATGATGTTTTTTATCAACATGCTAAACTTACCTAGGCCCATGATGTTTATCATCACCATTATAATGATGGCATAGATGACGACGATTTAAGTTTTATTATTAAGTTACTGTGCAATAAAGAATATGAATATGATGATTACGAACATTTTTTATTCTCAGGTTCACAATTTGGGACAGTAGTGGCGTTCCAACTATCCGGTTTCCTCGCTGGAAGCCCTATGTTCGGATGGCCGGCTACCTTTTGGCTGTTTGGCTTCTTGAGCCTGGGTTGCTTCGGTGTGATGATGTGGATGGGAGCAGCCACTCCTCACGAGTCCACAATCATCAGTGAAGAAGAATTAATGTATATCACTGGCTTTAGCAATGACGATGTGCTACCTAAGGTGAAGTTTTTTTTAAGGAACTGGATTCTTAAGTCCACATTGAAATTGGATTATGGGAAAAATAAACACGAGGCTTATTACATTTGGATAAATGTCACTTTAACTTTACCAGCACATTTATCAATAAAACATATGTGAATCTGCTCAGATATTTATGTAGGTACCCTTCCATGTACATTTATATTTGAAGCCAGGGTTTTGCTCATATATTAATGCACTCGACTGTACCTTTAAGCTTTAAACTCTTGCTTTCCCTTGTTAGAAAAATAGCCGTTTATAAAGCCATCTGCTACGTCACAACATATTAAATCAAAGCCCATATTTCAGCGTCTTAAAACCCCATGGAAGCATATTCTAAGGAGTTCAGCTTTCTGGGGAACAGTGACCACTCAAGCAGGGAGTGCAGTCAGCTATGTGTTCATAATGACACAGATACCTATGTATATGAGCAGGATCTTGAAAGTGGATATTAAGAACGTAAGTTTTGTTAGTGCTGGAAGTGCGCACAAAGGTACCTACTGTCTACCGAGACTATTAAATATTTTGAATTAAATTTTTGTTTAGGTGAAACCTGCGATCCAATTACCATGAAAATAATATAACTGTAATATCTATTCCAGAATGGCCTCTACTCCTCTCTTCCATACATTGGCATGTACTTAATGTCTTTAGTTATGGGTTATTTGGTAGATTTAATCATCAGGCATGAATATCTTTCCATCATCAACACCAGAAGGTTGTTCAACACCATTGGTAGGTGCAAATATTCTTTATTAACATAAATTTACTTTATTTCAAATCGCTTAGATGCACCATTAGTTAATCCATGTCACATCGCATTGGCAATCCAACCTTCAAACCTCCAATCCAGCCTAGTGTCCAATTTGAAGTTCAAGTAATGTCTCCCCCCCTGTCACCCCAAAAATCCACTTGTTTTTTTAAACTTTTTTTTCGTTGAATTGTCTGACATCAAAATTCGATCATACAAGACATGACTAACATGATGCATACAGTCATACTTCGTCCATTTTATTCAAGTTTAGGTATCGTTTAATGATGTAGTTCGTTAGATAACCTTTTTGCGATTTCAGGGATGGTAATTTCTGGTGTGTTCCTGCTTGGTTTTAGTTACGTAAGCAGCACGGTCACAGCAGTGATACTATTAGTTTTGTGCCTCTCATTGCATTCTGGTGTTCAAGTTGGTTTTATGGTAAATACTGTTATCTTTCATATTCTTCATAATAAGTCTCGGTACCTTCCCATTCTAGGAATTTTCTTAAGTAATCATAGGAGATATCCGGGACGACCTGGACACGTTCGAACCAGAGTGGGTCAATCTAACTAGAGATGTGTGGGCTCGAAATGGGGAGGCCTTTGCCCAGCACTGGGACACAATATAGGCTACGTTAAAAAAAAACATATTTATAATTAGGCGATTAAATTAACAAAATTATAAGTACCAAATTGTTACTATAACTCTCTTTTTCAGGTTAACCACATTGACATTGCACCCAATTTCGCTGGTCCGTTAATGGCATTTGGGAACACATTGGGAAATTTGTCCGGTCTTATGGTACCATTATTAGTCACCAACATTATTCAGGATGATTTGGTGAGCATCCTTGATTCAATACATCCTTAGTACTTAGACTAAGCGAAATTTGAAATGAACCACAGATACACGACAGTCAAAGTATCATAAAGAAGATCGTAAACACTATGTTTTTCTCTTAGGGAGCCCAGGAAACATGGTAGGTATTTACAGTCGTGCAATTGGTCTTAATATCCGACAAAATAGAGTTTGATTAAAAGCCGATCAAAATTATCTTAGTACGAGTAGGTATGACATTATTGACATAAATAACAAAACCCATATTCGGTCACTGTCGGTTTAGACAAGGTATCACGCCTTTTCCCAAATACGTTGGCAGAAGTATAGCATACGTGCGCTTGTGCACATTAACATTATAATATTTTTTCCAGGCAAACCCCCACAAATGGCAGATAGTCTTTATCATCGTGGTGGCTGTGATGATGGTCACCAACACGGTTTTTGTCGTCTTTGCCAAGGGAGAGGTTCAAGAGTGGAACTTCTATGATGGAGTGGCACCGACTGATGAGATCA
The DNA here is from genome assembly GCA_963457715.1 of Argyresthia albistria. NCBI lineage: Eukaryota > Metazoa > Arthropoda > Insecta > Lepidoptera > Argyresthiidae > Argyresthia > Argyresthia albistria. The sequence goes on along the minus strand of OY735266.1, from coordinate 8,289,452 downwards.
CGGAACAGGAGGAAATGAAACTGAGAAAACAATTTGAGAATAACATTGAAAGGATTGAGAAATCATGACAGTTTTGAGTTTGAGGGTTTAGTATTATTAGGGTTAATGTTAAATGTAATGAAAATTTATGTTATTTATTAGTCTTTGTTAATTCAAAAATATAATTAGGTACCTATACAGAGACATGTGATATTTAAAATTATTTGACGCCTATAAAAAAACCATAAAATATCTATGTCTAAGGCCGCAGAATCATTCACTTTATCAACTTCAACGTTACGTAATGAATAAATAGTGCGAGTTTTATTACTTTACATCCAAGTCAAAGTTGATAACTGAAACTTTGCTGTGCTGTGCCCTCCGGTGCAAACACTAATGAGCTACATGTCTAATAATATACTTATGGTTTCCTTGAATTAATTATTAGCAGATAAGTATATATTCCAATAATAACAGGTGGTTGGGCTTTCAACAACTCGTCACGCTGGTCGTAGGTTATACATACAGGGTATAACAGAAATTAAATAAAAATGTATATACAGTTATTTTGTAGATATTGCTTCTAGCCACATACTAGTGGGAACCAGAAATAGATTCACTGGATGGCCTATTTTGTAGAATAATCGGCTTCCTAATTTGTCAACTCTGGAGGCGTTTCCGAAAACTGGCGATTTAGCTGGCAAACTATTTTAGTTGATACTGGAAGAGTTGCACCTCACTGATTGCTTATTTTGTAGTCTATAGTATCAGTATCAGTATCAGCATCTGAAACAAATGACTATCCTATGAAATTCTCGCGATTACATTGGTTAAGTGACAACTATAATAATAAAATCATAGGTATTATAACAGAAATTAATGACACCTCTGCTTCAATTCCGTTGCCTTATTTAAGACAACTATCATTAACCGAACCGTATAATTTAACGATAGGCATAATTGTTTTATTTCCGCACCAAAAACAATGGTAGCGCAGAACTCGTGCACTCGCGCCCTTTTTGCTCTAACCTTTGCAGCCCAGAATAGTTTCTTGAAACTCAGGGTACCATGTCATTTAGAAACGTCCAGAGCTTCAAACAACTAACGATATTATCATTTATAATTTATTTTGTAGTTATCTAAAAAGCGTCTTTTAATTTTCGCGCTGTGGCCATCATGATATTTAGTTTTTTATTTTCTTTATTTTTTTTTAAGAACTCGCGAATCTCGAGTGACAGATTGCATTGATGAACAGCATATGGTGCCGGCCAATATTGGGAGTATGTGTTGTGATATGTAATACCAGTCACATACATAACATAAACATCCAAGGTGACGATTCCAACCTGGTGATTTTATACTTCCTTCCCAGTCGGCATTCAAACCCGAGACGTCTCGTAGGCAGAGCTTCGAACTGCAGCAACCACACAAATCGTCAACGAGAGGTGTAGTCATATTATTAGGGTCGTAATTTATTCTGAAAAACTTCTACAAATAATTTTTACATAGACCGAGCGGCCAATCTATTTGTTTATAGGTAGAGAAGTGCAAAATCAAGTTGTTTTGATCAAATCGGTTTCTTATTAAAAGTTGTTCAGACCACACAAACCCCTAAAAAATCTGTATACTTTTCTGTTACATCCTATAAAATCCTCATAAATTCAAGAGAAACATTAGTACAGTACGCAATCTTTATTACAATTTATTTTGTGATAATTATATTGACATTTAAACAACTGTTAGAACACTGATGAATGGATAAGATACAAGTACCTATTCATTTCAAGGAAATTGCCACTGTGACGCCGCCGCCGTCCTTAATGTTATTTTTAGTTTGATTCTTTGTTATACTGAGAAAAGTATACATTTTTATACTAAATTAATCTGGTTAATATGACAAAACTAGTCAAAAACAAAATTGGCTTGGGCTCACATAACAACAGCAGTCCTGTATTAAAAGGTTAGTATACAGACATACCCTGAGTTACACGAAACTATTTTGAATTTAAGTTGTCACTTAACTAATTTATTGGCGAGAATCTCAAAGGATTGTTATTTGTTTCTAATGCTAAGCATTTGCTTAAATTTAAAATTTGTTTCGTGTAACTCATATCAGGGCTTATTGTATATTTTTTTGCTTTTAAAAACTTTTTCCAAATCATGATTTTTTTGTTTAGTCTCAAAATAAAAACCCTTGGAACGCAAGCCTCATTGAGCCGGGTTATTTTTAATTATAATGGTAAATAGGTATTGTGACTAAATTTTCCAGGTTGGGGAAAAAGGCATTCCCAATGCTTGATACTCTTCTTCAGTATAACGATAGCTTACAGCATCCGATCATGTATGGGTGTAGCACTAGTAGCTATGACTGACCACACTCTAATTTCTAATGAAGTATTTAACGCAAGTGATGAAATTTTCAAATTCAATAATACTAAAACAAGTTCTACGATTAGTGATGATGGGATAAGTACTGCAATACTCCGAATTTTGATGTTAGCAAAACCGGTAAGATTTATTTATTTTATTTAAGTAATCTTAATGGAGAGTGGAATATATGGCTAAACGTATGCGCAACTATGCATCTGCTATGCCCTATAGACAAAGGTACGTAACAATTTAATTAATTTAAACTTCTCAATATTGAGAGATATAAAAAACAAGCATCGTACCTATTCCCATCCGATGTGGTAAAAGCATAGCATATTATTAAGCATCCCAATTCTGTTCTTCATTGCATTTTCTTTAACCCCTACGTCGACACATCTTATCTATTTATTGTTCTCCATTGTTCGGTTGTTCGACCGGTGTGCTTCTGAGAGATACCAACATTAGAATTCGATTATTTCATTAAATCAATTACCTAATCAAATGTAAGTAGAAGTAGCCTATGTTTTTTTTCAGTTTCCAACATTCCATTGGAGTAAAACTATACAAGACACAGTCCTCTCATCCTTCTTCTGGGGCTACATGCTTCTCCAGATTCCAGCCGGGATGCTAAGCCATCGCTTTGGAACTCGTTTCCTTTTGTTCAGTATGATGATTAGCAGTAGTGTTACATTCATTATCCTTCCTTGGGCAGCTTATTACGTGAGTATGTGAATATTCTTTGAAAATGTGCCCATCGATGTTAACTAAACACACGTCCCGCTATTTCCCATATGTGGTGCCAAAGAAACAGTGTCCTCCAAGTTGATCCAATTATTCAACAACTGCTGCTCTTTTCCTGCCATCTATAATCTATTCGCTAAGTGACATTTCGATCTGCCAAATCACTTTCATTAATTACTGAATGGGGTATAGTTTGACGGTCAAATTATACTGCAGATTGTTTGTTAACTGTTACAGTTGTTTGTAATATCGATATATAAATTTGTGTTTTACAGGGAGGTTGGGTGTTAGTTCTGATATGCAGATTTGTGCAAGGAATGGGCCAAGCTTGTATCATGCCATCATTGAGTACGTTTTTTGGTAAATGGGCTCCATTGCATGAGCGAGGTCGGATGACTGCTTTGGTTTATGGGGGTAAGAAAGTTCAGATCTAATCTCCATTCTTCACACATAAGCAAAATATTTCCTCCACAGTTCCTCATTATTGTGAGAATTGGTGTTTTAAAATATGTAATATAGGCCTAATAATCCTGAATTGCATGAAACAATTTTGAAATTTAAATTCTCATCCTACTTACTTAACCGCCAGAATCTCACGAAATATTTCAGCAGTTTTTCAAAATTGTTTCATGTATCTCAGGTTAAGGCCACAATGCTGATGATAACACTGTTCTGGGAATTAACAATTAAACATTTTTCGCCATCAGGTCAGTCACTAGGAGCAGTAGTCGGGATTCCCCTCACAGGCTTCATAGCATCATCAGGCATGGGCTGGCCTGGGATCTTCCGATTCTACGGTCTGGTTTGCGCCTTAGTAGGAGGACTTATGTGGCGCTTCTTAGCAGATACTCCGGCTGATCATCCGAGTATAAGTGCAGTTGAAAGGATGTTCATTGAGGCGGAGATGGGACAGCGGAAGGTAAATTGATAAAAGTTTTGAATATAAGTTATTGTTGCTGTTGATTTTATCATCCTTACTTACAGGATCTTCGATTTGATATTTTTTAAGCCCGCCTTAGCATGGTCTTTTAGGTTGACCGTGAATTTTGGTATCTTTAATAAGATTCTTATTATTTTTACCGAGAAAATTGCAATATAATCACTCTGTATAAGGATAATAAAGGCACAGTAAACCTTATTTGTCTGTTTTTTTTTTCAGAAAGACCTCCCGATTCCTTGGGTTAAGATCCTGCGTCATAGAGGCGTTTGGGGTGCCGTCATCGCTCATATTGCTCAAGCCTGGGGCCAGGTCATAATTTACACACAAGTCCCCGCCTATCTCGACAAAGTAATGGGAGTTAATATCAAAGCAGTAAGTGTTTTTCCGGGTACCTACTTTGTTGCAAAATCACAAGGTACTATATAATTGCCTATTCAGTTGAGGTTTAGAAACCTAAAGTAAAATGAAAAATTGCTGAGACAAATTATGCTTCACAATGTTCACAATCTATCACGTAGTAAATTATTTACGAAAATAACTGATATTCATGGTACTTATAAACTTGAAATATATTTTTTAATCACAGTTTTAAATCATCACTTCTTCACTTAACCCGTTTTGTTCTTTCAGAATGGTGTACTATCGGCCCTTCCATTCCTAGGGATGTGGTTGGCCAATTTTGTGTATAGTATCATTTCCGATTGGCTCATCACAAATAACATACTTAGCGTCGTTCATACAAGAAAACTTGCGAATAGTTTTGGTAACTATATTTCATTGCCACAAACATTTTTCAGGCCCTGTGACGGTATTGATAGATTTAAAAGCTTGTGAATGATATTACTCGTTATAATGTATACGAGTAACGACATAAAAAAGGCCTGATTTAATAGATATGATTTAAATAAAGTGTGACTATATCGTACTTGCACTATGTTATTAAAAGCAACACATGATATTTTATCAAACATTAAAACAATGCCTATCAAGTTTTGAAAGACTAATTAATCAGTGACGCCACTATTAGTTCGGTTTATGTTCTGGCAAGTTGACTTTCGTACTATGTTTTAATTTTTCCACAGGTTGTATCCTTGCCGGATGTGGATTTATAGCCATGTGTTATGTACCAAAGAACCTAGTTGTGGTTGAGACGGTTCTTGTGTTAACCTGTACCTTCAAGATGGCTACCCACTTGGGTTTTCATGTAAGTTAGAAGAAGGGGTGATTATTCTTCCATAAATAAATAACCGGCCAAGTGCGAGTCGGACTCGCGCACGAAGGGTTCCGCACCATTATCTATAAAAAAACTGCAAAAAAACACGTTATTTGTATAGGAGCCCCCCTTAATATTAAATTTCTTTTGTTTTTTAGTATTTGTTGTTATAGCGGCAATAGAAATAAATCATCTGTGATAATTTTAACTGTCTAGCTACCACGGTTCATGAGAATGCTGGCTGTAGCCTGGTGACAGACAGACAGACCGACAGACGGACGGACGGACATCAAAGTCTCAGTTATAGGGTCCCGTTTGGCACCCTTCGGGTACGGACCCCAACAAAAAAGAGTCATGATCAGAGTTTAACATAATTAAATTATCCTAGTACACCACATCTACCACAAGCTAAAAATATGATAAACAGAAGTTAATTCCTTACTTAGAATGAGATTGTTTTTAGAAAATTATGCTGGTTGGGGCAAATTTGCCTCTGTCTCCCCATATGGAAAACAGTGTGACGCTTTGTTTGTATGTTTTGGCTATTTCTAGGTCGTGAATATTGACATTGCGCCGAACTTCGCTGGAACTCTGATGAGTATATCCAACTTTGCTGCGAACGGTGTTGCTTCTTTTGCTCCGATCCTTTCAGGATTTATACTGACTGATGCCGTGAGTAATAACTTACCTAAGTTCGTAGAAATGCTTTTAGTTTTAAAACGTAAAGTGATTCTAGTTCGTATATGAAATTAAAAGTAAATGACTCTCTGTCAGAGTTCAGTATTATAGATCCGAGAAGAATCTTGTAGTGACTTGACAAACTATTATGTTATAATTCGCCAAGTTAAAAACTTAAAAATAACCGACTTCATGACCTATTACTTATGTAAACGAATATGTGACCCTAATAGCCAGGATATATATCTTGTGACAATGACTACAAACACCGAAAAGTCACAAAAAATCTGAATATATAATGTCATTCATTTAAAAACAAATTGAACTTTCACAGTTTTTTCATGTAGAAACCTAACTAATGGATCGACTCCGGATTTTCAAAAAATGGAACCAAACTAACTACAATAGAGATAAGCTCGCCTTTGTCATGTGTTGTCCACTTTCAATTGTAAAATGTGTTATTTTGTGCAATAAAGAATAAATAAATAAAAAATAAATAAATAAACAGCTAACTCCCTTTTGAACAAAGAAAGAACTTTTGGAATCGGTAACAGTTTCGATGTAACAAACATTTAAAAAATATATGATAAATCCTTTTTTGAATCCTTTTTTGAAGTCGGTTTAAACATAAACACCATTTCAGTTCGAGTTTATTTAGATTCTTCTAAATCTCTTTTTGGTTTAGAATAGCCTCTAAACTTAATTTATTTACAGACTGTAATTCTAATCTTTTAAAATAACCTTTTTTTAATATGGTAAATCAGAGTTTTAATTTCCTTCTTTTGTTACATAATTATTCAATGTTTTAACTTCATTGTTTCACTTTCCAGACAAACGTGTACCTTTGGAGACAAGTGTTCTACATAACAGCTGCCTCGTATTTCCTGTCAAACCTCATTTTCGTGATCATAGGGACAGCAGACTTAGCTGAATGGAATGATCCACCTGTTGAGAAGGACACAGAAGAAGGAGAGAACCATCCTATGATCGTAACCCCCGAGAAACCTTAGACGCTGGAGAAGCAGCACAGAAAAACTTTAAAGGCATAGAAACAAATCTAGTCGAAGTCTGCAGTCTTGGCGATTTGACTCGGTCTTCAATGAGTTTTTTGGGAGAACATAAGTACAATGGAAGCCATAATAAAAATTGGCTGGTATTTAAACGACCGAAAAAAAACCAATAACTCTAACTGATGAACTCCAAAATACTGAACTTCCAAAAAACAGTTACGCGACTTTTCGGAATTATATACATTTCGGACAGTATTTTAGTATTAATATTATTTCCCATTAAAAAATTAAGACTGCATGAAGTCATGGTGTAAGCTCATACATCATGATCATGACTTAATATATTTGTAGGCTCCACTTGTTTTATTTGTTTTAAATGAACTATGTAAATATTGTTAAGGATGTTAAAACAAGAATACAATACGAGTACTTAATTGCAATTCCACTAGGCTCATCCTTTATTCATTTAAAACAATATGTACAAAATATGCCTGCCTATCACTTTTTATCCTTTGGTATTGTATTTTGAAGCAGTTTTTTTTTTGTTGAATAGTTTTATCGAAGCTTCGAGCTGGCTTTAGACATTTTATCACATTTCATAATTATAAGCTAAAATTTTTGTAGACAAAGTAACAGTTCTCTAAAAAGATCTATATTTCTTCTTTACACGCCTTTCTTAGTATAAGACTTTTAACAATTTATTGAAAATATTATTGTATACCTTGTACTTTAGTAAAAGACTACAATCACCTATTTTAATTATTATTAAAAGTAAACTTTGTTTCCTCCTTTGTATCTTCATTTGTTTCTGATGCAACGTTCTTCAGTGACTGCGACTTAACCACACCTGCAAAAATGTAAACACTTGATTTAAAACTTACTTCAATGTAAATTAGATCAACATAAAATAATTTTAACTATCCCTTACTCAAAAGCAAAATAATCTCTTACAGCTAGAAAAATGTGAAATAGTAAATATGGGCTTTATTTTCCCATCGTGGAGCAAAAGCATTTACAGGCAAGGATGGAACGAGCCATACATGTAAAATACATAGGTAGGTATGTCATTTTAAGGGTTCCGTTAAAGAAACAATGAACCCTTATAGTTTCGTCAAGTCTGTCTGTCTGTCCGTCCGTATGTTACAGCAACTTTCTTCCAAAACTATTAAGACTACACAGTTGAAACTTGGTATGTAGATGAATTCTGTGAACTGCTTTACGATTCTACAAAAAATTAAAAAATAAAATATTATTAGGAGGCTATTCCCCATATACGGAACTGACACCAAAAAAAATATTTTTCATCAAACTTATATGTGTAGGGTGTCTATAGATAGGTCTTTGAAAATGTCGTTGATTTTTCCTCAAAGTCAATCGTTATAGAGACAGACCCTTCCAAAGTGGAAAAAATTGTCCCTCTCACTTTTAACCCTCGGCATGCCTGGTTGGGTCTGACAGACCCACCGCATCAGTTAAACCGTTATAATTCATTGTAATTTGAATTTCGCGTGTAACTGCTCTCAGTAGCTGACCGTAGTGAACTAACTGACACCCTCCGCCCGCTACCTCAGACCGGGGCGCGCTCCAGTAGTGATAGGACTTGTGTAAAGTGCGCTCGGGTCTCGCAGACCCCACCAGGCATACGGCGTGACGTTTTAATGTAAGTATTTATTTGTTGCTATTAGTGGTTTTGTGTCTAATTTCTTAAAAATAAACGTTATATTTTAACTGGGAACTAATTTTTCATATAATACGCTAGATTTGGATTGTTACAGTTTGGTATATTAAAGTTTTTTTACGAATTTGATCGGTTTTATTCATGAAGGTTGTATTCTTTCTACAGATCTCCGCAAACGAATTGCCGACCGTATTGGTCTCGAAGAAGGTCCACCGGTAAAAAAACAGCTCCAGGTGTAAGGCGTAGATGTCACGTTTGTCCATCAAAGAAAGACCGCAAAGACAATACATCTGTGAGATGTGCAAGAGCCCCGTGTGCCTAGATCATGCAATTTTCCAGTGCGAAAATTGCTTCAAAAACAAAGCTCTTGAAACGGCCTAAAAATAGGCCATTGTACACTAAATAAACACTTGACAATTACAGGTGCAACCGACAGCCCCCTATGCAGGGGTTGCATGGAAGTGGAGGAGACGGTCGAGCACATGTTGCTGGCATGTCCATCCACAATTGAAACCAGGATGGCGATTCTGGGAGAAGCATCATCGACCCGGGAGCTCCTTGAACATCCAGGCCTCCTACTCCAACTTGTGGAGGAGTTGGGTTGGCTGAGATAAGAGAGTGGGAGAAGGGGACATGCACAAAGGCCCCGCACATGTGGGCCACGTGCAGGCACTTCAGCCCCCTTACAGAAGAACAGAAGAACAGAAGCTCTTGAAAATGATGTCGGAAATGAAGAAGAGTAAATATTTTAGCCTTCAATATAAGATAACATATGTGCCTAATGATCCCCAAAGTCTGATTGATATCTCTTTCGTTTTAGTTGATTTTGCATGTTTATAAACATAAGAGGTTTAATTTTACGTTAAAAAAAGAGGTAAAAGTTTTATTAAAAATTCTATTAAAAATATTGTTGAATCCAACACGTATTTTATTTAAAATCCTAATAGACATGTTTAATTTAATTATAAAATCATAAATTATACTAATTGATACCAATTTCTAGGAGAAAAATATATTTAAAATTTAGGGTCTCACAGACCCACCAGGCACGCCATGTAACTTTTTTCCACCAGGCATGCCGAGGGTTAAAGTAAGAGAGTGAAAAATCAGAAATATATATATGCTGTGTATCTCATTACAAAATTTTAACGAAAACTGGTTTGAACAAAATTTGATAAGTAGTTTTTATAATTTAAAAAAAACATTAAAAACCGCACAGATAACTTTGCCACAACAAAGTTACAAAATAAAAATCCAGTCTTATAATTACTTGCTACTACGGAATCCTTCATGGGCGAGTCCAACTCGCACTTGGCCACTTTTTCATAAAATTCTGAACTAAAAAAAGTGGCCAAGTGCGAGTCGGACTCGCCCATGGGTTCCTTGTTTCTCCAACGGAACCCTAAAAATAAAACGTGCTTCAGCTTTTTTAAGTTTACCCTTTCTTGTTTAAAATAGACAACTGCGGATGTAAATGTATAAAATAAACTCACCAAGATCGTAGTTATCTGTTGGTGCTTCATTCCAGTCCTGGAGTTCGCATGAACCAAATATTCTGTAAATGATATCCGATACTAAGATGATTGTTGCAGCTATGAAGAACACAATCCTCCATCTGCTGATATCCGTCTGAAAAAAAAAGCATAAAAATTATGAACATAGTCAGTAATGACGAACAATGTAGTTTTTTTTACAGAGGAGTGTTCAGTTTTAATTCAGAATGATATCCATAAATATAATTTAGGAATAGGGATTTTCCGATGTCTAGTAAGCGTCTATAAAAGCTTGCAATTTGGTTAGATTATCTTGCAAGAACCTGCAAATTAACTTTGTAAGAATATTCTGTTGCAGTCTTACCTAGCATTACCCAGGAGTACGTTTAGGGTGATAGAATATTTCCTACGGACGTAAATAACAGTCCTCGTCCACGTAATTGACATTAATATACTTACGGGATTATCTCCAAGAATGAAACCAGTAGTGAGGGGTCCAAGCAAACCTATAAGGTTGGCGAAGCAGTTAGTAGTAGCAAACAGGACGCCTGCAAATCTGGGTGATAAATCAATGCTGTTCATCTGAAATAATAAAAAAAAACCTTTGTTTAACAGTGGACTGCCTAAGAGTTAATTTCTCATATTATTAGTTAATTTACATTTTACCAACAATATCAATCAAATCAAATACTAAAGGAATGTTGTTATGGTTCCGTAAAATATCGCTGCAGTGATGGGCTAGCCCCTGTAATGGTAATTACAAATAAGGAAGTTATAGTTAAACCATTTCACGATGTAGGTTTGACTTTGGTTGTGTTAGCCGTACACATGCACATTGTGTCAGTGAGCGTAGTCTCTGGAGCGCTGGAGCGGAGACTATAGTCCATTCCTCCATAAGTGGCGAATCTCAATAACAAACCATAAAATCTGACATTTGTAGTGAAGGGAATAAGTGAATGTGATCCGATAGAAGTGAATGTTGAATGAACGAAATTTATTCGGTTCGGTTGCCAAATCGGCGGCCGGCGCCGGCTGCGGAGGCACGTCCTTTTAATTACCGATATGAATTATACGTACATCTTGGTTTAACTGTACTTACAACATAACCAGAACCGCAAGCGCCTAGTGTCGACACAGTACCGATCAGCACAATAATAGCAGCTGTAGAGTTCTCACTCGTTATGAAGGACAAGGTCACAAGTCCTACGCAAGGTCCAACTGATGCTGAAAAACAAAAAACATTGCCAAGTGAATATTTATTTTACAGTTACTACGAAAAGAGTTTCAATGATCTCAAGCGCGAGACTTGAGTACTTAGTACGATATCGATGTTTAGAGAGGCCTCTAGTTGAGTTAATAGTTTGCTGATCAGGAATGGGAATTCACTACCACAAAAACGCGCTGCAAACTACGCCACAGGCAGCAGTTTTTATATTACCTAATAATACGAGTATAACATAAGAATAAGAGACATACAATATAAATGCTATAAAGGTCAGTCCCAAATTCAAAACGAAAATACTCATATCTAAATCTTAGCACTAGTTTCTTATAAAACTTACCAATAGAATTAAACAGTTTCCTAGTTGCGGTTATGGATAGTATCTTCTTGTTGCAGATGTAATCACTTGCAACACCAGTCAATGAATAAAGCAACCACTGCCCGATAAACGGAAGCGCAGAAAGAGAAGCACTCTGAAGCAAAAACGAAATTATTATTTGTGACATGAACATACAAACATTGACCATAATCTGATCTACCACCAGTATCTATCACCAGTAAATAAACTAAAATTTTTGAAACACTGCTGCTGAATATTGATGAAATTATCTTAATCACTTACATTTGCTAAATTGATACCCAAGGCATTTTTTAGGTATGTCGGGATTTGAACTAAGAAGATAGTGAAACACCAATTCACACCAATATGTGCAGATAGGGTAGCCCACATTGGCACACTGGTGAAGATTTTCTTCCACGGAATTGGTACATGCACCTGCCAAAAGAAAATTTCAAAGCTTAGAAAATATTTTTAAGCACCCCGCTACGCCGCATGCCGCATTGCCGCCGCGCCGTGCGTTCCGTTTGGCACCCTTCGGGTACGGAACCCCAGATATAGACTCATATCCGAACTGAGGAAACTAAGATAAATGGTTCGTAACCAAAGTTTGTTTTTAGATAAAAGTGGTATTTGTCGAAGGCTTATACCGTTATAAGTTAAAGATGACATTACGCAAATAATAATTCTACACCTAAGTTACTCAAACTTTAGGAAAACAGATAATACTACGTTATCAGGAAAAATTCGTCAGTTATGTGCATTCTATTCCTTAATGTATTTACAATTTACTAAAAATAGATTGTATCAAGATGACAATTCATGAACTAAACTCGGTAACAACTACAAACACGAGATCAATCATATCATATTATTTGATGTTCTTTATCTAATAAATTGTACATCACCCAACACGCAACGCAGGCAGGCAACAAATTTCGATGGTTGTTCATGAATTTGTGCGCGGTTTTATTCCTTTGAATTCATAGACAGCAAACAAAATACGGAGTTGCGTGTAAAATGTACGAACATACCTACCTCATCTTTCTTCTTGCTCAAGGACCTTTCAATATACTCAATCTCCTCCTGCTTGATGAGGCGATGAAGTCTTGGAGTGCTTGCAGTAAAACCCCAGAACAGAACGGCGGTGGCCATGGCCAAACAAGCCATGCTGTAGAAGATCAGCGTCCAGCCGAGGAAAGTGCCAGAGAGTAAGCTACAGAGCGGCAGCGATAGGATTGTTCCGAATTGAATACCTGGAAGAAGATTTTCATTATAATTTTTGTTACCACTCTGCCTACGACACCAAAAATCAAGATCTGCCTACGACACCAAAAATCAAGATCCATCAGTTTAAGCATAAACAATTCATAATTTCTTTATTGCACACAGAAAAACTACACATGGCAAAAATACATTGAAAATAATATTTTAGATACAAGCTGGCTCAGGCATGCCGGTGGCGTTAAGCCATTTAAACAAGCAATCCTCCATTTACACGATTTGGCTTCCAATTATTCAGATTTACAAGGTTTTTCGCCTATTTATGGAAAGTTTGTAAAAGGTATTGTGGGATAGCCCGTGTCTTTGCTTAGAAAAACTCGTTTAATAATTGAAACAAAAAGTAAACTTTAGAAAAAACCGACTTCCACAAACCCTATTTGATTAGATTGAGTTTAATACAAACTGTAACCCCTTATCCCCCCACCCTTGGGGAATTAATTTTGTCAAATCCCATCTCAGTGCTACCCCACGCTAATAAGGAACCTCTGTACAAAGTTTCATGGCTCTAGGTCCACCGGTTTAGGCTATGCGTTGCCTGCCCGTCAGCCACGCATTGTATTTGTATCTAGTATTGAGCAAATCTGGTGGCTATATGTGGTCTTCATCAGCAGTTCCGCATCACAATATTATGCTTACCATGTGCATTTGCACGAGTTATTATGAAAAACACAAAAATCACTATAGGTCTGCCTATAATATTTGAAGAGTTCCCTCAATTTCTCCAGGATCCCATCATCAGATCCTGACCTGGTGTCAATGGGACCACCCTTGAGATATTACCTATACGCCGAAAAAAGATTTGTTCAAATCGGTTCATAATTGGCGGAGTTATCGCGTAACAAACATAGAAAAAAAAAAAAAAAAAACATACGGGTCGAATTGAGAACCTCCTCCTTTTTTGAAGTCGGTTGAAAATGACCTGTCCTTCCAAACTTTAACCTCCGTCTTTCTGTGAGGGCTCGACAAAAACTGCCTGAAATGCCTCATTACAACGTCATAAATCAAATATATTTTGTATTTCCATACAACTTTTATGTTACATTTTACAAATAGAGAGATGAACAATGCAGGAGTAGTAGAGCTCGTCTAAACTGAAATGACGCGCCCCACTCCTTGGTTTTGTATTTACTTGTCATACAAAACCAAGGAGTGGGGCGCGTCATTTCAGCTTAGACAAGCTCTATCTTATCGTATGCCTTTATTTATATTTTATGTATCAGGAATATTACTGAACACGATAATGAGTATAATAATAATAGAGTAATAAAGCAAACGCAAGTGATAATTACTACTATTGCTGTTTCAGCAATCATTCCGGACACTTTATGTCTGATAATGGGTTTGTTCTATAATACTTTTGTGTTTATTTTAACACGAATATCTTAGCGATAATGATTTATAATGATATAGTTAAACAAAAAAAAAAAAACGTCTTTCACGAACCCTATCTGATTAGATTGAATTCAATATAAACTGTAACCCCCCTATCCCCCCCCTGGGGAATTAATTTCGTCCAATCCCATCTCATAGTGCTACCCTACGCTACATAGAACCCCTGTACAAAGTATTATGTCTCAAGCTAGGTTCACCGGTTTAGGCTATGCGTTGCCCGTCAGCCACGCATAGTAGATTGCAATTGTACCTAGTATTGAGCAGTACTGTTGGCCATGTGTGGTCTTCATCATCAGTTCCGCAACACAATATTATGCTCACCATGAGTAAATGCACGAGTTATTATGAAAAACACAAAAGTCACTATAGGTCTACTCTGCCTATAATATTTGAAGAGTTCCCTCGATTTCTCCAGGATCCCATCATCAGATCCTAACCTGGTGTCAATAGAACCAATTGAAAGGTAAACTCTTTCAAACAAAAAAAAATTGCAAATCGGTCCATCCGTCTAGGCACAATCGGGGCACATAAAAAAAAACCGACGAAATGTAAAAACCTCTGAAACAAGTTAAAGATATAACGATTTGCCGAAAAAGCCGTTGCGTCGATGAATGCTAGTCATACAGGTCAGTTATTTAGACCTGGTACGCTCACAGTACTCACACTAATGCAATTTCACTACACAGTATTTTTTAAATAGAAATAGGTAAATAATCATCACACTAACGCCTGCGATTGACGTGTCACACAAATGCAAAAAAGATCACTCGATTCTAAGCAGCGAACTGCGGTAAAAGAAAAAATATAACTGTCTCCTTAATACTCAAAAGTTTGAACGCGCGCGAGAGAGACAGACAACTATTCTTGATGCCCATGCAGAGTAACGTCACGTCACGCCTCGAAGTTATTTGCAGACACTACACAAACGCAAAGTGTTAATGTGTTGAACGTGCCAGCTTCAGATAATTGATAATTATGTACAGCTCTTACCGGTATACGCCATCGCAGCCAAAGTGGTCCGTTCCTGAGGCGGTGCCCATTGACCGACTAGCGTGTGTGTGGCTGGCATGAAGCAGGCTTGGCTCAGACCCATACATACTCGCACAGCTACGATAGCTATCCAGTCACCCTGCAATTATTAATGTTGGAGAATTAAGTTAAAGTTTCTAACGGCGATGGAAAGTATTACGAGAAAACTTTTATATCCAAAACTGTCCCCCGATAATGTAATATTGAATAAGGCAGACAGACGCCTTGTTTTTGATTTAATTGTTATCCTATTTCCGGTCATCACCCGCAAGTACCCGCACCGCGCCCGCCTCGCGCACGCGCAGCCGCTCTCTCACCGCCTTGCTATGAGCTACATACGATTTGTGTCTTATTGCTCATTACTAAGTCTCATATTACATTGGCTGGTTTTCATCGCACCCGCATAGTGAGCGAGTGCTGCGCGGGCGCGAGGCGGACGCGTCATTGTCTGTCCGCGCCGAATTGTCAGGTAGTATGATAATTGATAGGAAGTGATAAACCTGAGTCAATATTGCAGGCATTGAAACTAGAATTAATATTGGTGAGTTATGGTTGGTGTGAGAAAATTGAATAGAAATAGAAATTAAATCGTTCACAGAGGCTAAACTTAGTACGACCTGGAGAAAAAAATACTTTTCTAGAGCTAGAGCTTCTCCTTTAATAAATCAACTTACTTGTTTAGTTAGCCATGGCGTTGCCAAAGACAGTAAACCGTTTATGGTAAGAGCACCCAGCAACATAGGTTTTCCACCGAACTGTTTGCACATGACTCCAGCTGGAATCTGCATCAACATGTAACCCCAGAAGAATGATGACAAAATGACACCACGGATTTGTTCGCTCCAATCGTATATCTGAAATGTAAAGTCTATATGAATGATCGTGCTAAGGAGCTCCATGAATAAGAAGATGACATATTTAGGAAATTCTTTATTTTTTCTTAATTTGGAAGAGTGATCTGTGAGGCATTCATTGACTAAGTTACTATACAGCCTAGCCCAGAATTTTGTTTGTCACATTTTGTTATTGCTATAATCAACACGTATAATTATAGGAATATTTTCTAAGGGCCTGTTTAAGAAGTCCCAATAAATCCAGGAATCCATCACATAAACAAGCCATAAATATTGGAAGATTGGACCCGAAATAAAGTGCTTCTTACCTCAATACCAGTTGTATAGTTTAGCTGGTTCAAATCAGTCATGGAAAGAATAGCTGTTCCCATACTACTGCGAATGACATAGACGACGAGAGAGCATATTGCCATCATTAAAATTTGTAAATGTCGTATTCCAAAGGTGCCTGGACCTAAAATTAAACCCAAGACTTCAATTTTATTATCTTCACAAGATAAAATATCATGGGAAGTAAACATTGTTCTCGTTATTGTGAGCATTCATTATCATCATGATTGTTTGAAAAATGTGGTGATACAGATTTTAGTAAAAGACCCGTTCAATCTATCGATAGGCTGCACTGTATTTTGTACACTTATCACATGTTTTTTCCCATCAAGGGAACCTTCACTTGCACTCTGAACAACCAAATGGAAATAACTGATCACGCTAACTTATGACTGCTGTATTCAGGGAATAAATCTTGCTATAGACCTCTTCAAACTTTTGCAGATTATCACAATTGTCATATTGCTACTGAATTCGTTTTGAATAAGTACTTCCCAAGTTTGGACACTTTCGAGAATCAAGATTTGTCTCATAATAATGTCAAATAAATATTGCCTCACTTTTAATTTCCTCCAGCTCGTACATTTTTGATTTTTCGTCAGCCATTTTCTCTGATATTTTATATAAGTTACATAAGTTTGAAGCCTGAAACCAACAAAACTATGTTTGCAAAAAACGGCGTCTTTTATACATTAGATAAAGACGAACAGAAGCGTAGTATGCAGAACAAATAAAAGGCTTAAGATGCCGTAGCGATAATAGGACTACTGTATCTTACTACTGTGGTATTGATCGTTAGGGAGATTCACATCTACACGGGGTGGCAGGTTTACATACTATTTCCGCGTCGGGCCCTCGTTCCGTACCCACGTATCATCTGCCTATCGTGCGCCAACTAGTAACCAGTTTTTCGAGACGACGACACAAGGATGTGGAATATATCGATAACCCAAAACATCGACATCGATATTCTCACCGGCCTATAAACTCCCCCTAACTATGGAAAAATTCCTGATTAGGAGCGCATCCAGCTCCAACCTGAGCAACAAGCGCGACAGAGAAGAAGCCTTCGATGATTGGCAATTAGCCAAACGCACAGCAACACTCAAGGAAATATCGGCTAGACCCAGTGTTCCGACGACCAATCGCTTCAGAAGCCTAAATGTTGACAATATCAGTCAATTACCCAAACCCCAACGTGCTGCGATGCAACCCAGAAGCAACCCTAAGAGAGTACCTCCAATTGTCATCCAGATGAACGAAACTGGACCCATGGATCAATCAAGAGTGCCATCGATAAACTCGCTAAAAACTTCCACCTACAATACAGAGGAAAAAATAGAGTATCTATTCAATGTTACTCTCCTGAAGCCCACCAGAAAATCAAAAAGGGATTACAACTTGAAAAAGTATCCTTTCATACCTTTACCAGAAAGGATGAAAGAATGTCTAAAGTAGTTATTAAAGGACTCCCAGCTTACTTCGAAGAAACCGTCGTAGAAGAACTAAGCCTTATCGGCTTTAAAGAAACTACGGTTACAAAACTTAGCTCACCTTTGAAACCAGTGCAGACTTGCCCTCCCTTTCTTGTCCAACTGAGGATAACGAGGTTCTCGTAAGCAATTCAATGACTCTACTCCAAAATTTCAAGCCTAACACCTATATCGATAGCCCGGTCCATCCTAAAGAAATCTGGAAGCATATCCACCAGCTAAAATTGCGCAAAGCCCCAGGTTCTGACAATGTAAGTAACTGTCAAATTAAGAATCTGCCTCAAAAGGTCATTGTTCTTCTTACCAAAATTTTCAACGCTTGCCTTTCCCTGGCATACTTTCAAACAGAGTGGAAAATGGCAAAAGTAATTGATATAAAGAAGCCAGGGAAAGATGAAGCCCTTCCATCTAGTTATCGCCCGATTAGCCTTCTGCCCTCAATTGCTAAAATTTTCGAAAAACTGGTCAACTCACGACTAATCAAATGGTCCTACAAAAAAAAAATTGATGAACAATTTGGTTTTAGAAATGCGCATTACACTGTACAGCAGCTAGCAAGGATAGCCGAAACTGTAGCCAACAACCAAAATCTGGGAGCCTCGTCGATTTGGAAAAGGCATTCGACACGGTCCGGCACCATGGCCTCTTGCACAAGCTTATTGCGAATGAAGTCCCATTACAACTTGTAAAAATGATCGGCTCATATCTTTCCAATCGAACCTTTAAAGTGACAATAGGCAGTGACTCATCAGCACTCCGTCCCATTCCTGCTGGAGTCCCACAGGGATCCATCTTAGGGCCGTACCTATTCCTTGTTTTCCTGAACGATATTCCCAAGCAAACTCGTACCAGCCTGGCGTGCTTCGCGGATGACACCGCTTGCTTCACCTCATCTAATGACGTTGATCTGATCATTGATAGATTACAACTTGCCTTGGACAAACTGTCGGAGTTCTTTGCAAAATGGAAGCTTAAGTTAAACTCTACTAAAACCGAAGCAATCTTATTCACTCGTTCTAGACTTTCACCTACTAGAACTCTACTGATAGATGGATACCCGATCCCGTGGAGCAACACTGTTAAGTACTTAGGGTTGGTTCTGAACCAAAAACTTAATTGGAATGCTCAGGTGGCTACGGCTTAAAGGGACTAAAGCATATAGTGCACTTTATCCCCTCATGAATAGAGGCTCACAGCCCGTTCACACTAGTCGTAAGTCGCATATGACTAAAAGTCGAATGCTCTGGTCACCATACACTTTATATGGAGCTGTTTACATTGGATGAGACGTGATTTTTAGTAACAGCTCCATATAAAGTGTATGGTGACCAGAGCATTCGACTTTTAGTCATATGCGACTTACGACTAGTGTGAACGGGCTGTCGTCTGCGACTTTTATAATAAAAGTCAGCGTCATTACAATTCTATAACAGATGAATATTCAACATAATTTTGAATGATTTTAAACTTACTTAGCAAATACACACCTCAAACAGTTTTAGATTCCGCAGACTTCAAACTCTACTGGGACAGAACCATCATAAAACTATACATTTTAATAGGCCTGATTAATACTTATGTCTATATTCAATCGACTACGGGACATTGTCATGCAAATTAGCATGTAAATTAAATATGACAGCCATCATAGACCTACATATTTGTTGCTTGATTACAATACGGGCTATAAACCCAAGCCTAGGATTGTTATTTACACTGGGTTCTTCACTACTGTCAAATGTTATTGTGATAATAAAGACCTTTTAAAATCAAATCAATCAATCAATCAATCAATCAATCAATCAATCAATCAATCAATCAATCAATCAATCAATCAATCAATCAATCAATCAATCAATCAATCAATCAATCAATCAATCAATCAATCAATCAATCAATCAATCAATCAATCAATCAATCAATCAATCAATCAATCAATCAATCAATCAATCAATCAATCAATCAATCAATCAATCAATCAATCAATCAATCAATCAATCAATCAATCAATCAATCAATCAATCAATCAATCAATCAATCAATCAATCAATCAATCAATCAATCAATCAATCAATCAATCAATCAATCAATCAATCAATCAATCAATCAATCAATCAATCAATCAATCAATCAATCAATCAATCAATCAATCAATCAATCAATCAATCAATCAATCAATCAATCAATCAATCAATCAATCAATCAATCAATCAATCAATCAATCAATCAATCAATCAATCAATCAATCAATCAATCAATCAATCAATCAATCAATCAATCAATCAATCAATCAATCAATCAATCAATCAATCAATCAATCAATCAATCAATCAATCAATCAATCAATCAATCAATCAATCAATCAATCAATCAATCAATCAATCAATCAATCAATCAATCAATCAATCAATCAATCAATCAATCAATCAATCAATCAATCAATCAATCAATCAATCAATCAATCACATACTTATTCGATGAATGTTAGGCTATGTTTTCCTTTCTGAGCTAGTAGGCGATGTCTGTTTCGCTTCCAGAGTCTCCACATCGCTAGTTAGCAACGATTTTTATGCCACAGTTTGCTAATATTGCAGACTTATTATAGGCAAAGTCAAGAGTCACAAATCATTGTTTAAAATTTCACGGCACCTCTATAAAGGCAGATTTATATCGATACATTTTAATGAAATATTATTCATTAGAATGGCCCGTTCGTAATCGATATACTCTCTTAAGGACATAGGCCAAATTATTAGAATCGGTTATAAAAATACACATACGATTGTCACCAAACTATTTTTTGGCTACTTTGGAAAACGCGTCTACGCACCCTATCCCTTAGATCATATAATCATCTTTTGCGTTTCACCATAGGACGACGAAATAAAAGACGTATAACAGGTGCATCCATATAAAACAAGATTATTCCATATAAAACATCATTATGTTTATAATTTCGTCTTTATACATGAGGTATATTATTTTATTCACGCCTTATAACTATTATAGTCAACAATTCCTTTTATAAATTTAAACCATGGACACTCTTGCTATTGAGATCCTCCAGTTCCAGTTGATGAACATCTAAAACAAACAAAAAAGTTAAGATTAATACGGTATTAATACAATGCCTACGAATGTCATATAAACGCTGCCATGTTCCTGGCATAAGACGACGACGACGACGGCTTTGCCGAGATCATTAGGAAACGCTGCACCTCGCTATTAGCGCCGTACGCGGCAGCTCCAATGATGCCATTCTTTGCATGTTTGCTAGACGGTGGGACTCGCCGCTGCTGGCGCACTAGGTGAGGCAGAGTGAGGCTACATGCGAGTGGGTAGCCTAGGTGCTCCAGCGGCGGGGAGTCCTTCTTTCCTTGCTTGTGCTAGTATAAGTGAGGGTGTGTGGTTGTTTGTGTGAATATGTGTGAGAGTGTAAATAATTTTGAATTTTTGTAATTTCTCATTTTTCATTTTTGTCAGTATTTATCGGAATTATTTGAATTTTTATTTTATTTAAGTCATGTTGGAATTATAATTTACTCTATGGGCTCACGCCTGCAATAAACGATTATTGAATATTGAATAAGACAATTTCGTGACTTGTTAGTCCATCAACTTTGAGTAAGCGGTTGTACATAAAGGCTACAGGCCAGTTTAGTTATCGTCCTTTTACTGTTGACTTATATTCTTCGTCCCCCTAACAAGTGTTTATCATAATTCATAAGTAATAACATAATTCTAATCTTTTACGGAGCTAAGTGCAGAAGCGTCATTTAATGGTCACACATAAATTAATACATATACTTGTATTTCAATATCAGTAACCCTGTTATGGATACCAATATTTCATTCTATGTCTTATCATCATCATACTGGGCATTCGCCTCTTCTCTGTAACGCTAATCCTTACAATCCTGAGACTACAGCATACATCATACATGCAGGGCGTTGTTGCGGTTTCAAGGCTCTGCCTCCTAGCGGGTGCGAATCCCTGTGACGTGGTTTCTGTTTTACACTACAAACGCAATATTGTGTCTGTTAACCCTCTCGCTCCAACATCTTTTGTTCTCCATTGTTACTTTGTTCGGCCTATGTACTTTCCTTGTGAGACTATAACGGGCTGCTTAACCTATACACTGTAAATGTTTATGTGTGTATGTTTATTTGAGCAGCATTCAGTGTTTATTTTATGTTATAAATTATTTCATTTACTCTGATAGTATCCAAACTTGGTCCTCTTATCGTTGTTGTCCCACGGCTGTCGCTCAGCATTGCCCAGTACAGTGTACAGACTGTTGCATACGATACCCAGAGACGCTAGTAGGTAAAACACCACCCACCAATGTTTGAGATCCGTCTGAAATCATAATAATAAAACAATCAGAGATCAAGAAAGAGAATCAAATGCGTTCTGATCAATAATAGTGGAGAGCAAAGAGAGAACAAAAATAGATGAAGGGTTTTAGAAATGAGAACATCAATAGATATTATGAGACTGACCAAGGGTATCTGTAATTATTTTTTTTTCTTCTTCAAGCGTTGTCAAAAGATATGGCGGTATGGTAGCTAGATCTAATGATAATTACGTTCAGTAGAGGTTACTTTGCTACAAGGAAAATATGCTATCAAAAAGCAAAACAAAATCGAGTAAAATAAATCATACCGCATCTGGACTGAGAATGAGTCCAGATATGAATGGAACTAATGCTCCAGCAATATTGGCAGGCACGCTGCTCATCGTGAACAAAGTTCCAGCGAAGTTTTCAGACATGTCACGATGTGTTTCCTGAAAAACAGAATTTTGAAATCATCATCCGTCGTATCTCTTGATTTTATGAAATTCCTTGTATCGTCTACAATGCCCTTTATTTTATTTGCCTCGGCCTATTTCGATCCAGTATTAACACAACCATTGCAAGTAATTTGCTTGTCCTTCTAGGGGCATGCGAATGATTATGGCCAGCTGATATAAAGTCATAGTTGCTAGTCAAGAGAGAGATATATCCCTGACCTACTTTTAAAGTGTGTGTTATTTTATTACTCACCAAAAAACCCAAATATTGCAGGCCGACGAATGACATTATAGCTGATAGTAACAGTATAGCAAGATAACTGGAATTCGGTCCAACATAAGCCAGAAGACAGAATCCCAATATTGTGCCGATGGCCCCTGCAACAAAAAGACCTAATAAGTTTTACATTAATTCATGAAACGTATGGTGCAAGTCCGATTCGCACATTTTTTGTTATACTTAATTATTATAAGTCAGTAAGTTTGGTCAAGTTAGGTTTGGTAAAGTTTGGTTAGGTTGTGTGTCGACAGTGGGTTACGTCATAGGGTGATTGTTATCATTGATTGATCATTTCTAAAATTAGCAAAACAGTTTAACTATTTTCCACCCTTCTTTCTTACCCAACCCATTGATGATTTTCCTGTATTGAGTGATACTCAACACGTAATTGACAAATCCAATCTGGTAAAACCAATCAAGAGTCGGTGCTGACGCCAAACATGTTATCAGTAGAAAGACGAATGGCAACGACGAGTAGGAGGCAGCCTGAAAATAAAGTTAACTTGTAGAAGAAAGACGTCGGAATTCATTTTGATAATTATGCACATTATTTATTGCACGGTTATTTACAAGGAAATCTTAAATAACTTAATGCGTAAACGCGAGCTTATCTCTAAATATCCTGACGTTCAACGATAATAGAATTCAATGGACATAATCTTAGATTCCCGAAAAGGAAATATTAAACCAGAAAAGGAAACATTGACGTGTTGGGTGGGTTTCCCTTACTCTGAAATTAATTTCAGTCTGAAATAGACATTGGACTTCCAAAATCTAAAAAGACAGAGAAAATAAAAAAATAGATATAATATCCTTGGTGCTTCATCAATCGTAGTTTAAGTAACTTCAAAAATAACATTGCAGCGGCTTTCGCCGAGTGATTTAGTTTTAAAATTATTTTTTATTTTTTGCAAATGATAATTAAGGTAACGGTTGATTTAGGTTTAAGTAAAACTGTTTTATTTTTTAGTGTATGTTGTGTTCACCTATAATTGGATCTACATATAGCAGGATGTACTGTTTTTTCTATTTGTGTGTAGTGTCTAAGATCTGTTGGTAAACCATAATGATAAATAAAATATAATCGAGTTTGAATTCGTAACCAAAACGAGTAAGATTAAGCCGTACCCCACCACGCAGGCTCAGTGCGGGTTAATGGATGGGTGTTGGATTGTGGCCAACCCAACATTCAGAATTAATCAAACAGTAAGAGCATCTATCACTGCTTTGTGACTACTACCACAGAGTTGCGATAGTAGGCGGTTCAAAGTTTAACTTCTCATTCGACACACGTATAAATGATGGTAGTCCCGTTGCCCCCACCGCCTGTATCCCCATGATTTTTGGACAGCGAAATTGTAATTAAATAATTCACTTTTAGTCCCGTTGTACCCATCGACTCAGTCCCAATTCAGTGAGGACAGAGGCGATGGGTACAACGGGATGTTAACGGAATTACAATAGCTATTCCATTGCTATTTTCTAGTCTGTATGAGTCTTACCCAGTGGTGCCCAGAGAAAATTCGCCTCAAACCAACGACGTGGCGACGTTCAACGGAGAAGGAGGCTATCACTGTGAGCTCAGATTGGGCGGAGCTAGAGCAGATGGCCCAAGATCGGAACAAATGGAAATCTGTACTGAGAGCTCTAAACCCCAGCTGAGGGGTGTCAGGAAGTGATGATGATGATGAGTCTTACCTGAAATAGAGGAATCCCAAGTCCTAGGGACAAATAGGCTGGTACTTCAACTAGATAGAAAACGAAGATTGAATTGACACCAATATGGGCTACTGTAACTGCCCAAAATGATGGTGATCTTAGAATTTGACTCCATGGAATCCGAAGTTGTTTCTAAAATCAAGATAAATATCGATAATATTATTGTTTCACAAAAAGCAAGATAATAAGGCAACATGAGTAATTGAGTATCAAAGACTAGGTAGCCACGAAATATCTTAAAACATTTGAATGCAATATGGTCTGCTACGTACAATCCAGTGAAAAGATGAGGAATACCTTCTTATAACATAGCAGTGCTTCACAAATAAACTCCTTCTCTACATCACCTACTGCTGGGTGGTCTTCCGGAGATGATGCTGTTAGCAACGTCCACACCACGGTTCCAGACAATGCCATAGTGGCGAGAATGTAGTAGATAAGCTCCCATCCGAGATAAGATGCGGCAAGACTACCGCAAGTGGGATAGGCAATGATGACGCCAAAGTGAAGACCTGAAGATTGCTCACAAAAATAAAAGACAGAAAAGGTTGGAAATGGAATGGATACAGTGAGTATGAGTAAGAGAGTCAGAGTAGACCATGACTTCGTTTTTGAATCCCTCGATGCAAATGCAAATGTAATGTACAATTATATTGCGTGAGCTATAGCACCTTTTACGACTCAAGGTAATATGAAAAGGCCATGAAGCAATATAATCACAACTGCTTATTTATTTTTGGAACTTTTGGCGATAGAGCAAACTAGAAAATAAATTACTGGTCACTCCGTGTGGGAGCAATGTAATCGAAGTATGTTTGCAGAATATATAAAAAATATATACATATATAGGTCTTGCCGTTTACATGTTTGTGCTATCACTGTTTCTGGTTCCCAAGACACAGCGTATCCTAGTGTGGGGCAAGAAGCAATGCATGGGCTTGTATGTGAGTTTCATGACGTTATACCTGCATGAATGATAAAGCTTGCAATAGTCCGTTCATATGCTGGCATCCACCTGTGCAGCAGCGACTGATTGGCCGGCGACAGACAAGCTTGGGACATCCCCATTATGAACTGTGTATTACAAACTGCTATCCAGCCACCCTGTAAATACAACAATTTAAACATCACCAGAGAGATTGCCAAGGTTCTAATTCTGGCCGGAAAGGAGGCATAAAATCACAGGTTCTTGAATTATTACGTTTATGACGTCGCTTTCTGGTAACTGAGGTAAAAGTTCTAGTTACATACAGGCCAGAAGCACCTTGTACAGTGCAGTGCATTCGATCTTTGCGACTTCGGCACATCACCAGAGAGGGGTCGTTAGCGAAGCAGAAGCAAAACGGGTGGGCTTCGTTGGTCTGTCTGTTCTGTCAGAGTTTTGCGGCCTTTAACCATACCTTTGACAACATCGTCAATGACCCCGCCACTGGCTCATAATAGCTCCTGTGTAAGTGAATTCAAATTAAAAGACGACAATCAGACCTTAGTTTGACTCTAAAGCAACACGACCATACCTTTTTAACTATCGTTGGCAATGCAGCACAAAGGGCTCCATTAACCAACAAAATGGCCGCAATTACAAATTTCCCTCCATATTTTCTCAGCAACAACTCCGCTGGTAGCAACGTCAAAGCGTATCCCCAGAAAAACGAAGAAAGGATTGAACCTTGTATCCTAATACTCCAGTCGTATACCTGAAAATAAAAATCTCAGTTGTATACAAGATAATTTAGGATAACACAATTTGGAAACGATTACGACTGTTGGACCCTCTCTTGGAAGATTTAATATTAAATTGAGAACCGTGGTTTTTAGCCGCTCTTACACATAGAAGCATATGAAATGGTCCACGATACCAGAGATCATTTTATAAATAAAAAACAATCATTTCAGGTGTACAATACGGCATATTTGTGAAAAAAGCAAATCTCCTCAAATTCACCTCATTTTGTCTTGTTGAATCATTGATAGAAAGTAAAGTAACTCCAGTACTTCCCCGAAGAACACCTAATATGATAGAGCAGGCAAACATATACAAGATTTGCACATGACGAATGCCTAGCTTGAATCCTGAAAATAAAATAAAATATTTATTAGATTGATTGATGATATTCATGAGATTCCCGCTGAAAAACTTCATGAGAAAACCTGACGGAAATTAAAAAAGAAATAAATAAATGTAAGCTATCCCAATAAATAGTGGTGATTTATCACAAAAGAAAATTTAAAAAGACTACCGTATTATTATTGTATTGTGGAAACATAAATATGCTACAGTTTTTACTTGCTTAGAACTCACTTGTTTTTGTCAGCACTCCAATGAAGCCATCTTCAAACTTGTATCTCAAAAATTCGGCGTCCATTTTCCAGTTCTTTTCATTTCCAGAATTATTTCAATTTTTATTATTTATCTGCCTCAAAACACGGTTGTTTTAATTCGCTGTGATGAATAACAAAATCTTTGCTTAGATTTGAATGCCTTGTTATCAGTTAGACTATTTTGTCATAATACATTTAAACTCCCGTGTACATATACTTCTATTGTAGAGTCAACACAGTCTTGATCTTCTGCACAATTTTATCTCATTATGATAACGAGAGTAATGTCACTGCTCTGTCTATCATTTAACCTTACAAAGTCTGTTTTGAGGCTTTCATAAGCCAAAGGTGCTTGGTTTAAAACAACATCGAACAAAGAAATTGTGGTAAACAAGTCTGCAATTTTTTCACAAATAAATTAACAAATTATTTTGTATTACTCTGAACAAGGGCAAGATTATCATGATGAACTAAACAAAGAGATATAGATTACGCTTTGATTCAAATTTATATTATGATAAGTATATATTAGTTTCGTTCCTAGCATCAAAAATAATCAGATTCCTTGGATCTTTTATTGTAGGTACTAGTTTATCATTTATTGATCTTATCACCGTTTTTTTCTAAGGCTGGTTCCAGCTCTTCTGTAATTAAAAAAATAATCATAAATAGACAAATTCTTATACTTCTTTTTCTGATTTAACTTATAATGTTAAAATAGAATAAGTACATATAATATTTTATATAAAAATAATGGGTACCTAAGTGAACATGCTGTTTATCATCTAAAGATTCAAAGCTTTGTTGATCCCACGACTGCCTCTCAGCACTGCTGAAGATCAGATAGATGATGCAACTGATGACGGAAATAGCAGCAACCGTAAGGAAGACAATTCGCCATGACTTGATGTCCGTCTAAAAAGACAAATAAAGTGGTCAAGTGCGAGTCAGACTCTCACACTCAAACAAAGGGTTCTGCACCATTAACATACAAAAAAACAAGTGACTGACAGGTATTACGACAATAATCTTCATCTCATGATATTGCTATCCAAACGAGTCAGGCACATGGGAGTTAGGTCTAGAAAAAAACGACTTTTTGTGCACTTGGTGAAAGAAGCCATATTTTTTCACAGCTAGTAGGACGTGTGCCTAGGTTCATATTTCGAAATTCAGGAAAGTCGGATTCGACCTGAGAGATCCGTGAGGGTCAATACAAAAACGCACCCCGCACCACAGACTAAAAATTCTTCCTGATAAAGTTCTGCTACTAGGGCATGTTTGATATCGTTTTCGTATAAAAAAGAACGAGGAATTCATTTCTGTGCATAAAACTATCATTCCACAGCAAACTTTAAAAATTTCAGCTAATTTGTGATAATGTAGTCAGGTATTTGAAGGCTCTAGATCTAAGATCGTCTAGGTCCCAAATATTTTCGAACGATATCGGATCTGAAACACGCAGTAGGAACTCCTCTACCAGATGACATGGCAGAAGTGGCCCCGTGGGACCCAGATATATCTCGTATCTATATTCCAAAGATGCAAATAAAGTTGGTATTCAAAGCTCTAAATGGGTATGACCTTTTTGTACTTCGAAGATGTTCTAGAGCATGCGTAGCAAAAGTTACTATGCGGATTCGGACTGGTAAATACAAGAGATGGGACACATAATGATTGTATACTGAAAATCTATCTTGATTATTTTGAACCCCTTTAAAAGTCAAACTGCTGGACCAATTTTAGTATTTACTTTTGTCAATAAAAATGCTTTTAAAAGACATGTTTTCATTAAAAACAGCCTTCTCGTGATATGTCCAAATTACACGATATGGCTACGACATCCCTATTCTGCGAAAATTTCAACTTCGTAGCTATTACGGTTCGTGCTAGAGAGCCCGCTGACGGACAAACAAACGGACAGACGGACAGAGGAGGCTAATAGGGCCCCCGTTTGGTCGATGCATCGCAATATTGAAATAATTGAGAGAGTGAGAGTGACGAAGAATAATTTTATTATGTCAAGGGATTTCAACAAAGACATTATACATTACAATTTACTAGGAACAGTACAAACCGTATCGTCATTCACGACGAAGCTGGTATAAAGCGGTGTTAGCCAACTGGCAATGTTGCCCGTTGAATTGGTAAGTGCCAGGAGAATACCTGCATAGTTTGGAGACAGGTACAAAAGGTTTGTCTGAAAAAAAATGTTTATCATAGTTTATATTCTCTTTGTCAGACACTGTCAAGACCACAAAAATATACAGTAACCTCGACAAATTCTGAAGACTTTGGAAGAGATTGAATCATTTTGATATAACCAAGGAGCTTTATCATAGTAGGTAACAGAAGAATACCCGAATATGTGTTTCTCGAGGGTATATTTCTACAGTTTCAACTTACAAGAAATCCTGCTATAGCAATACCGCCAAACGTTAGTGAGATTATTAACGTTGCTACAGCAAGTGTTTTGTTTTCCGGTCCAAGAAAACACAAGGCGATCAGTCCCGCAGCGACTCCAAAATGTGCTGAGAAACAACCCCAAATATTTTACGTATCGCAATAAAAAATGTTAACTATATTTTGTCACCTAAATATTAGTTGGTCACTAAAATATGATGACTGTGATATGATAGATAAATTTGAATTACTAATCTCGTTACAAAAAGGTTATCAATGGATATTTTTAATACGCTTTCTAGGTTTCCGTACCCGAAGGGTGCCAAACGGGACCCTATTACTGAGACTTCGCTGTCTGTCCGTCCGTCCGTCCGTCCGTCTGTCTATCACCAGGCTGTATCTCATGAACTGTGGTAGCTAGACAGTTGAAATTTTCACAGATGATGTATTTCTTTTGCCGCTATAACAAAAAATACTAAAAATCAAAAGAAATTTAATATTAAGGGGGGCTCCCATACAACAAACGTGATTTTTTTTTGCTAATTTTTGCTCGATATTGATAATGGTAGCAGGTAGACGCTTAAAATGTTCACAATATATTGAGTATTTTATTTACTTAAAAAATAAATAATGATATTAATATTTAGGGGGGCTCCCATACAAAACGCTTCTCTTTTTTTTTTTGCGGGGTTTTATAGATAATGGCACGGAACCCTTCGTGCGCGAGTCCGACTCGCACTTGGCCGGTTATTTATACTTTTGAATGTCAAGTCAATTAATTTGTTTAAGTTATTGACTTTAGCACTACTTAAATTAGGTACTAGCTCGCTGGTACTAAAACTAATTCGAGTACTTCTCTCACCAACTTACCAATAGAACAAGCCCACTTCATTGAAGAATGATGGGTTAAATATCCTTTAATTACCAAACTGTTCAGTATTTTTGAACCGACTACCGCTGAACACCACATGCCGATGTAGGGCAGTGCCGATAGCAAAGCACTCTGAAAATGTTAACAATGATATTATTATGAAATATAAAAAGTCATCAAATTTTAAATCTATTGGAACATTTCAGCTAGAAAGGAGAAATATTCTTGAATGATTCAGCCATTCCTTGATTAATTAATGTATAACTAGAAACAGAATTGCGACAATCTGCGCAGGTAATAACGGAAACGCAAAAAACATTGAGGTACCTGCGCATAGGCCAATTTATATGGTAAAAGATAAGCTTACAACGACTTTTACCGAACAAATAATATACAAATCGGTTCATTCATATAGCAACCACAAATACTGAACACAAATAATTTTAACAATACTAGAGGAGAAGGTGGTATCGTGGCCACTGCTGTTAAATTGGCCCCCTGCTTTAATAAATATAACCAGTAATGCCATCTTCAGTTTTTCTTTTGCACTACGTGCGTCATAGCACAGGGGCTTTTTACGCCACCTGATTGGCCCAATAAAGTTCAAGCCCTCTGATTGGTCAGAACGCGTCGCCGCACGTCATTTGCAAAGTTTTGTTGTGCGTTAAACTTTTGTGCAGAAAAAAAATTAAAACGGGTGTTTTGTGCATTCTCACGAACAGAACATCGCCAACATCAGCCCTGTTGTGCATAATTGAAGGTAAAACATGGATTTTACTGATTTATTCATATTCGTGCTTATTTGTTTTCAGAGTGTGATATTTTCAATGCGGCCTCCCATAACTGTTTGTAATATGGCCCCCGGGACCATATTAGATGCAGGTCGTGTAGCTGATGTTATACAATTGATTGTCTTCATTGTTTTTATTGGTTTTAGATGCCTCGCACTACTACCATGTCACCTGGACGTACGTACAAGACGAACGTGGGGGTGGTATTCAGGACGCAGATATTCAACAAAGGGCTAGTCGCAAACGTCGTACACAGAGGAATGTTAGATCGTCAGAGAGTAGTTCTGAAAGTGATGAGAACTTCACCCAAAATGAATCTGGCGACAGTGATGATGACACTGAGCATGAGAATGGAAGACCAGCCGAAAACATTGATGCTAATTGCATCTTTTGTGATGCTTGTTATTCTAACGACAAAAGGGGAGAAACATGGATTCAATGCCAGGCATGTGGGCTCTGGGCTCGTCAAGATTGTGCTGGTCCTGAAGGGGAATACTACATTTGTGATTTCTGTCGATAAATGAACCGTTATAGAACATTATTTATAGAGGTAGTCTAATACTGATTTCATACTTTTAATATGGACCCCTGGGTGCCATATTACCCCCAGATAACTTAGGTCCACCGTTTCTACATAATTTTAAAATACATGGGTTTTCTCTAAAACTGAAAGACTTTCATTCGTGATGTTTTTTTATAACATAACTGATTAAATTTAGAAGTCCTTGATAGCACATAAATGGTTCCAAAGGGTCTTAAAAAATATTTATAGATTTAAAACAAAAGGGGGGGCCACGATACCACCTTCTCCTCTATAGGAATTGTTGAAGGCCCAGAAGGAGATGGCGGGACGACCTGGACACGTTCGAACCAGAGTGGGTCAATCTAGCTCTGACTAGAGATGTGTGGGCTCGAAATGGGTAGGCCTTTGCCCAGCAGTGGGACACATTATAGGCTACGTAAAAAAATATATAAAAAATAGGAATTGTAAAGAATAAGAAAAGCAAAATAACTTACACTCTTCAATGATATATGGAGAGCCTTCTCCATATAAGTGGGTAAGTCGGAAAAGAAAAGTGAAAAGAAGACAATATATCCCCATTGAACCACAGCAACCGCCCAGAGCGGTGTACAGCAAAGTATGGATTTCCATGGTATCTTACGCTGGTTCTGCAAAAATAAAAATAAACACCTAAAAATTATTTTAAAAGACACGCTACATGAAATGTTACAGATAAAACTAACTGATTATGCTGAACATTTGTCTAATTATAAGGGCTTAGAGATAAGTCAAGTTTAAGAAGTTATTCTTTAAAAATAAAAATATTGGTTTACTCTCTTGTGTAGATAAATTATTTAGAACAATTTTAAAATCGCTTTGACTGATTTGAGCTTGACACGACAGATTACACGATTACAATCTCGACTGTATTTCTGTATAAGTAAAATAATAACCGGCCAAGTGCGAGCCGGACTCGCGCACGAAGGGTTCCGTACCATTATCTATAAAAAACCGCAAAAAAACATGTTGTATGGGAGCCCCCCCTAAATATTAGTTTAATTTTAATTTAAATATTTATATTTTAAGTAAATAATATACTCAATATATTGTGAATATTTTAAGCATCTACCTGCTACCATTATCAATATCGAGCAAAAATGAGCAAATAAATCACGTTTGTTTTATGGGAGCCTCCCTTACTCCTTTTGTGAAAAGTTTAAGATATTTCACGAGTCCTGAAACGGTTTTCGAAAAAATCGCTCCACTATTCTAGCAGTCTACAGATTCACCCAGGAAATCTTAAACATACTCCAAAATAAACACTATGCTGTAGGTATACTGATCGATATGACGAAAGCTTACGATAAGGTACAATTTGATATACTTTTGAAGAAGCTGCGCGGAGTAGGAATAAGAGGTAAAGCGTACGATTGGCTTTATTCCTATTTACTAAACAGAGAGCAGTATGTCCAGATAGAGCATTTTAACCGTAAGTTAGGAGATAATTAGAAGTTTCTTCTGTTTTCCCAACATTTGGAGGCGAAGGACAAAACACGTTTTGCTCTTTACCTCCTCAGTTATTGCCATGCAAATCGCGAGCAGAAAAATAAACTAGCCAACAGACCCCTGCTGTATCTTTTTCAACTTACCATAGGTCTACGGTCCCTTTCAATATAATCCCGTTCCTCAGTCTTCATCATCCAATGTTCCCCCGGAGAGCTGGCAGCGAAAAACCACCACAGAATTGTGTTAGCCAGAACAATTGCAGCGCTGACATAGAAGATCAACTTCCAGCCCATAGCCGTATCTGCCAGGAATCCACTGAGTGGAAGTGCTGTAATTGTACCAATTTTTGTTCCTGTAAATAACAGAACTAGAGTTAGAAAGGCAAATCAAACAATTCACATAGGCGGCATGTTTGTTGTTGGCGTAATATAATTCCCAAAGTTGAAAACTTAAAAAAAAATACGACTTCGAGTTACTCAATCCTCTTTGCTCGCGTTGCGAATGTCATCTAAAAACACGAAAATAAGCCTACAACATCTGTATTTTACACAATTTGGACGAATATGTCCCTTAAATCAGCCCACAGTTACAGAAAGGAAACAATACGTTATTAAGTTTACCGTTAATACGATAAGGCATTATAATTTTCAGGTATTTTAATATTGTAACCAAACTACTGGACTGATTCCTTATTTTTCCCTCCTTTTTGAAGTCGGTTAAAAATCAACTAGCAGATTCATAGATTCATCGATAGCTTCCGGTGCTTGGTTTAGTTCTTCAGCAACTCAATCTTATCTTTAATTTTTTTATTTAAATAAAATTTATTTTACCATCCTTTTAGAAAAGGTAGTGTTCATTATAACGGCTCAGAAATATTAATATGACTCATCCCCAAAATAAAACTAGAAAAATCTCCAAAGCAGAACTGTGCCACCCTGGAAGGATAAGACCAGACACTAAGATGTTTTTTCATCATGCTGAATGCTGCTGAGGCTACATCGAACCACTTTTGTGCACAGGCCTCTTCAAGCATATTGACTTTTTTATACAATTATAATCTTCAGGATATCCCACCTCCACCCAACCTCATTCAATTCAATTCAATTCTTTATTGCACACAATAATTTAAACAGTTACATTAAAAGAAAACACCTGTACAAAGGCGAGCTTATCTCTAAAAAGAGATCTCTTCCAGCAAACCAGGAGTGAAAGGAGAAAATTATATAATGAAAGGGTAGGCAGTGCACAATAACAAGTTTAAATAAAATATAAACGAAAAAATACTAAATACAGAAGAACTACTACTACTACATACTGATATACTACATACACTTTAAAACAAAATTGACCTCATTTTGAGAAATGTATGCAGCTACCAAATAAAATTATTTTTCTTTACATAATATAATAAATATACATACAATAACTTCTACGAAAGAGATTCAACTGCATGTCAGTGAGACAAACGTGGTGCCCCCCCCCCCCCCCCAGTTTTATTGTCATCCTCAGAACAATTGTTTAAATACATCAATTAACTTACCTCCATAAACAATGGCAATGAATACGCTACGTTCCTGCGCCGGCAGCCACCTTCCCAACATTGTGTGAGTTGAGGGCAAGACGCAGGACTGGGTCAGACCCATGAGCATTCTGCCGGCACACATCAGAGGCCAATCACCCTAAAAATAGTTTTTTTTTTTAAATATTAA
This sequence comes from Argyresthia albistria, assembly GCA_963457715.1. Lineage (NCBI taxonomy): Eukaryota > Metazoa > Arthropoda > Insecta > Lepidoptera > Argyresthiidae > Argyresthia > Argyresthia albistria. The sequence continues at coordinate 8,254,511 of OY735266.1, read as the reverse complement.
TTTCGATAAAGTGAAATAAATTGTCACGCAAAATGGAGTGTTGAATGTGAAATCTGGCTATACGTAGACAATTAGACATTGGTAACTGTGCTTCTGCCAGCCCGTTCGTGTGTATAAAGTTGTTAGTTTCGTGGCTTTGACACCTTGTCCCCATTGTGTTATAATTAATACACTCCGGCATAATATATATGCCTGAGTGGAAACAATCCGCAGCAGGTATTTTTACAAAAACCTTCCTGGTCGATGATCACTTGAAGCCGAAGACTTGCCTTTCTACAAAAACTTACCCAATATACCAATACAGGTGTCAGTGAGCAGATCAGCGCATTCGTTAGCATTGCAAACAACAGCAAATTTTTACCACCAAACCGCTTCGCCATGATGCCTGCAGGAATCTGCATCACCATGTATGTGTAGTAAAAGGACGATAAGATAACACCCTGGATTTTTTTGTCCCAATTAAAGATCTGAAATCAGAAATTATGTTGGTGTAAATGATGTTGTGATAAAACATAGAAAATAAAATTCTGTTGGTTGTAAATCCTCTATCAAAACCGTTATTTTTTACCCTTCATGAGAATTTGCTCACATAAGTTGATCAAGCACTCTTGAACTTCAATAAATAAAGTAGTTTAAAAGTTAAAAACATAAGACTCAAGATGACTTATCAAGACGAATTAAATACGCCCAAAGTCGATGGGTTAACAGGTAATAACTAACCACCGTCTGGCTCTAATAATAGGTCTTGTCATAACAAATTGAATGAGCCCAAACTCGATGGGTTTACTTTACAACTAAGCATCCTAAGGTTCCCTCTGCTATCTTCGAGCTCTATCATGAGACCTCCTCGATGGCACCATTTATTGTATCGTTATTGAAACTACTTACACACCAAGTTTCATAGTGATAGAAGACTAGAATTTGGCAAAATTTCCATATCTAGATTTGCTGCACGGTTTTATTTAGATTTACAACACGACCCAATAAAAGTGTGTGAAAAGCGGTCGGTCTAATCGTTATCCAACAGCTATAGCCAATACTACGGTTTTTTAATATAAGACGTCTTACCATAATTCCAGTTTCATTAGCTCGATGGTGGTCCGTCATTGCTAAAACAGCTATACTGATGCTGCTGCGTAGTATAAACATTACGGTCAGCGTAATACACATGCACCCAATCTGGATATGGCGGACTCCAAAGCCATAACCTGAAAACCAACCGGTAAAGATAAGCAGTAATTTTTGTTTTTAAACATTCACAGAAAACGTATAGTGCCCGTGTCACCCAAAGTAAACTGACTGGCCAATAATAAATTAAAAATCTTTTCGGAAAACGCATTTATTTGTACTTTGGCAATTATATGTGACATATTAGGGCACGACTGCAAGTTTTGATTGACACCCGACTTGTATCGGATAATCCCCCGAAATTTTGACTGAATAAAACATCCGGAAAAATGGTAAACCTCCTCCTTTGGGAAGTCGGTTAATTAAAATATGTCATTAAAAAGAAAAGAAGCAGTAAGCTGCAAATGTTTCATCTAACTAATCATAATGTCTAGCAATGTGGCAGAAAGACATGGTAGTTCAGTACCTAGTCTAAATACTTCTAATATTATTTTTACATTATTATCTGAACATTTAAACTTGAATCATAATCTTATCAAACGCAATCACTTACTTTTGACAAGTTCTTTTTCTCCATTTCTTTGAAGATGTTTGATTTCTTCGGCACATTGCTTTCTCATTTCCACTGATATTGTCTAAAAATAATGTGACTCGTCAACTTGCCGAAACAAGCTGTTCTTGTGTAACTTTTGTATTTATTTTTATTGTTAGCAAAAGATATACGTGGGCGTGTCTTGAACAAATAAAACTATGTATATCTACATAGGTATATTTGAAGCGATGATTTTGCAATTAAGGTAGCGTTGAATCCAGATAAAAATCTTATCGCATTTTTAGGCAGTACCTACCTACAAACTAACACATGCGCCCATGGCCAAACGGTATCCGTGCATCGGAAACGATCGTGCGTGTACAACGTCTGGCCGAGATGAGAGAATAGGGTGTAAGATGGGTGATCCGTTGTGTGGGTATATGTATGTGTCGAAAAATTATGTTGATGAGAAAGATTTGGCACAATGTACCAACTGCAAAAAAGGTGATTGATGAACGAATGAATGAATTATAATAAATAACAACAAAAAACGCACACATTGCGGAGTTACACAACACATCAAATTATTAATTATTTTAATTTTATTTTTCATTTCAATTTTCTGTTGAGTTTGCTGTCGCTACAAAATAAATTAATAGTAAGTATAGATTTCAAAATTCTGCTGTCATCTACGTCTGGTTTTCGTTTTCATTCACATCAACAAATACTGCGACACCAAAATAACTATGTGGCATTCATTTTGTTTCGGGCGCTTCCGTGTTTCCGATGAGTAGGTCCCGGTTTCTATCTCTACACGTTAATAGCAGTCGTAAAGTGGTGTCAGAGACCCTTAGAGAATATGGCTCAATCTCACTCATTTCCGGGAAAAGCTTTTGACTCTCAGTGAGGACATTTATAGGCATCATTTACTTACTAACACTATTAGCCAGGTGCATAAACTTGATAATTATAATTTACGTAAAAACAAGGAGTTCAAAACTCGTGTTTATATTGCAATATGAAACCCATTATACTCCACGACATGTCAGTCAAAGAGATATCATAGCTTAGAACAAACATCAAACACCATAAAATAGGGTTGCCCAGTAAGATTGATAGCAAATGACGGGAAATAGCCTCTCTGCGACAACACAATGGATTTATAAATTACAATTTGGTTGCAGTAATTGAGACTTTTTTAGGATATTTCTACCATATTAGGTAGGATCACCAGCAATGTCTGGGAAACGTACGTGTAATGCTATAAATAAATTGACATCTTTTTAATTCAGATGGATTTTATTTAACTCAGGCCAGATTATAAATAAAAACTTAGACCATTCCTCAAAATTATTTATTGCCTATTCATTCAGTTCCTTCTTTTTGTTTTCTTCACTGACAATCTTTTCAGTTTTGAGTACCGGTGATAATTCGTCTGAAAATTAAAATTACATCTATGATTAAAATAACATTACGGTTTTCTTTGCATTGAATGGTGACATGATTTGTACACCACTAACTTCCTCTGAATACTGCTGTCTGAGTAAAGACCTTCTCTTCTTTACCCTATTGTGAAAGGTTCTGCGCCCATTTACATTTATTTAATATCACAAGTGTCATCTAAACATTTGGAATTTGGTCTTTATATTTTTAACTTCCAGTGCTCCTTTTATTTTCTTAATTTTTTTTTGGAGACGGTAAATTGATGATAAATAATTAATTATGACGCTGATCATTAATCATCGGTAGCAGATTTCCGCCCGTTTGCTACTAAGAAGCTCACCTTGAGATTGTTGAGTAGAAAGTAAAAGAAGGAAAAAGGAGCGTCAGTCGGCAAGAAGCCAGAAAGATCGATAGCAACACCAATATCGTGTTGTAAACTTGGATTCGATTGGCATTTGACCGAAGGAAATGACAGAAAATAATAAACCTGATCAAAATAATAGTGGTGAATAATGTACCTGAATGGGAAGTCAATTTTTCCAGGTACTGGGGATCGTCCCAGGGTTGCTTCTCCGTAACACCAAACACCACATATATGATATTTGAAATTATAAGGAGGGAAGCTATCAGTCCGAACACGATGCGCCAACGACTAACGTTTGTCTGTTGAAAAGATAAATCGAAAAATATCAAAATAATGGAACAGATTTTCCTCTTTTGAATTGAATAAACTTTTTCAATAAACTCTGATAGTATCGTGGAATCAATAGGAGTGTGTATGTATGTAGGATTCTGTGTCATCAATATAATTTTCAATTATGAAGAACTGTGGATATTTCGTCTTAATGCCGGTTTTATAGTTTATCATCATTATCATCATGTCACCCTCAGCAGGAGTTAGGGCACTCAGTATAGATTTCCATTCATCCCGATCATGGGCCATCTGCTCTAGCTGCGCCAGTCTAATAGGAAATGGTCAAAAATATGCACGCAGCCTAACCGTAAAGGGCTCTACTCACGATGCAATCTGTCTCGCGATTTGTTGCTGCAACTTGTATTTCTCTCTCTGTCTATCTTCCTGTTCTGTCCTTCTCCAGCGGTTGCAAGGCAACCTGCCTTCTATGAGTTGCAGCAACAGATTGTAAGCTAGGTTGCATCGTGAGTAGAGCCCATAAAACCCCCCCACCAACCCGCACTGAACCAACGTGGTGGAGATGCCTCAATCTTACTCTTATACGGGTAAATGCCTAAGCCCCTCGGTGGGGACCTTAATGGGCTAAATTTACTTTTTTTTGTCTTAGCGAATACGAAATTCAATGTTATTCCCTTACCGGGTCGTTCTGCAGAATGAAACTCGTGAGGATCGGAGTGATGACACTACCAACGTTTGCGAAGCAGTTTGTCATAGCAATCATTACACCGGCATAGTTTGGAGAAAGGTCTAAATGGTTTACCTAAAAAGGAGAAAATTTATCAAGTAACGATGATGACATAAAATCTTCAGTTAAGTTTTGAAAACGGATAGATGAGATTTATTATAATTACAAGATTCCTGAATTAAAATCATGTAGCAACCAACTTTTCATTAATGATAACAATAGTCACTAGAGAGCCTTCATATATTTTTCCGGATTACGTCACCCATATTGTTTTACTGTAAAATAGGTGATACTAACAAAATCAAATAATATAAAATGCCTTTTTACAAACGCAGTACGCTAATTAAGTTATCCATTTTGCGTCACAGGGGTAGGCACATCGCCGTAACAGGCAAAATATTGAAAGTCATACTAAGAACCCAGCACAAGTAAATCCGCTTAGTGTTTGCACTGTCGTCAGTGCAATCATGGTCAGCATCTCATGACCTTCTTTCACGAAGTTCAAAGAAATAAGTGCGCCAGCTGAACCAAATAATGCTGAAATAACCAAAGAGAATATTAAACAATGGTATTTGAATTAATTTTATTCAATCAATTCAAAAGTCCTAAAGTCGTAATTTCATAATTTCTTTATTGTACTATGTGAAATAGGAAAGACCATGTACAAAGGCAATAGGAATGCGTTTATTTTAGAACGTTCTGGCGACCTGTCTGGCTTTATTATTTTGAGGCTCTGCAATACTCTGCATCCTAAACGATAGGTCCTTTTATAATCTTGAACTATAAACTCCATTGAATTATTATTAGGTTAGTTTCATAAACTGTTATATATCTCTAGTTTTAAGGTATTTGTCAATATGGGTTTATACATGAAATAAAAATATTATTATTATTATTTTGCCCAGCAGTGGGATGCTATAGGCTAATAATAATAATAATAATTGTTATATTATTATTGAGCCGGACGTCCAAGGGCAAAATTACCGAATTGAGGTATTAGTTCGTGTTATGTTTGTACCTTAAATAAAAAGTATATCCCTGAGTAAAGTATATTTTCATCATCATCATCATCCTCAGCCCACATCGACCCACTCGTAAGTATATTTTACTTTAGTTGAATAATATTTGCCGCCTACCTAAATAACATGAACCGTAGATGGGTCCATTTCACGTCACACGAATGAAATCTCATTCGTGTGACATACAATTTCGTAAAATCGACCCTCGTAGAAGATTTGTAACGCTTGCAACGCTATTTGCAGCATGCGTAACAACATTCGTAGCAGATTCAAAATGCTTGCAACGCTATTTGCAGCGTGTGTAACACGGTTCGGGGGTCGATTTGACGTCACATGAATGAGAGCTCATTCGTGTGAAACAAATCTCATTCGTGTGAAACGAACCTCATTCGTGTGAAAGGAATCTCATTCGTGTGAAACGAATCTCATTCGTGTGACACAAAAATAGTAAAATCAACCCAGATACGTACCAATAGAGTTAAATAACTTTCGGCAAACGTTCAGAGATAAGTACCCGCTGTTCACTAGTTTATCACAAATGTAGGACGAAAATATTGAGCTCATGAATACCCCAAAATATGGTAATGCTGACAGTGATGCACTCTGAAAAATGATAGAAAACATTACATGGACTGTTTAAAGATCCAAGGGTATAAACATAAGTTACCTACTCTATTGTGGTGGTCTAAACACTTAGACAGTGGGGAGACCATGCACCTGCATAATCCTACGATAGCATCAAGTCAGGGGGATGTACCTGGTTGCGGTTCGCTCAGGACTCATATGAGGATTGGTGCTATAGAGAACAGACAGGCCTTTGCAAAGAAATGGGTTGATGACGTCGTTTTCATTGTAAAGTAAAAATAAAAACTAAAATTGACTTTCTAAATTTACTAACATACCATGATGTATGCTGCAATTACATCCTGATAAAAGGCATACTTACCTTATCTAGTGACATCTTCAGTCCTTTCTCTAGGTACGTGGGTATTTCCACGAATAGTGTACCAAACAAGATGGCGGTGGATATATGAGCAATTGCTATGGCGTAGAAGCCTTTACATAGAAATATACACTTCCAAGGAACTGATAATGACCTCTGAAAATCAAGGAAAATAATTGGTTATTTAACGCTGTTAAGCCTAGCGATATTTTAATCTTTCCATTAGCCTTTTAGGTAGCACAGCGTCTTTAATTTATCTGTACAGGCTCATTTTAGGTTTACTCTTTCATATCATAAATCTTTTGGGTACTATTTAACCCTAAAATATTTTGGTACAACACAGAACTGATTACCGTATCTTGTATTACACGAATGCATAAAGGTTAAAATACCTTTAACTCTGTTTCTGTATTGCTCGAATTTATATAATCAATTTCGAACTTTGTTATCAATTTGTGCTCCATGGGATTATTAGCAGCCATCTGCCACCAGATTACTGCCAGTAACTGCAAAGACATAAAAATACTTTATATTTTATCTAACAACACTGAGCCAGTGTAGTGGAGTATGGCTTAACCTTGCACGTATTTGAATTAAAAAAATATTTCTTACCGACATGAATGCGCCAGTAGCATAAAAGATCATCTTCCATCCTAAGACTGTGTTTGCCAGAACTCCTGATACTGACAACCCAACTATTGTTCCAATAGAAGTACCTGAAAAACAATGAAAAAATAATGAATAAGTTAGAGCATTTGACTCGAAATCTAAAAATGGTTGCGATAGTTATTATAATTTAGTAAACCACAAAAGTGTCAAGCAGCAAAAAAAACTCTTCAGTTACCTTCTATTCCAAATAAAAGTTGTCAGCCAAGACAGGTAGTACATACCTCCATAAACAAGGCCACTATACGTCGTCCTCTCATGCGCTGGTAGCCATACTCCAAACAGAGTGTGTAAAGACGAAAAGAGACAAGCCTGAGTCAGACCCATGCCCACACGACACATGCAGACTAGCGGCCAGCCTCCCTAGAAGACAGATCATTTGTCTTTTTGAAAATAAACGATTATGATTATGATTAGGATATTTTTCCTTGAAATTGTAGATTAGGAGGTAACTGACAACCTCCGGCAGTATAGGAAGGGTGCAATGTTATATCATACCTCCTGGAGGTTCAAGTTGTTAAAAACAAAATTGCTTCGATCTCGTTTAATTTTTCAATGCTGATTTTGACCTGCTGCTGCGGGAATATTTTTGAGAGCAGTTTCAGTGTGCTTAATACAAGGTCAGATCTAACGAGTGAACTTTTTATTCTTCTATAAGGGGGTTGAAGTGCCTGCACGTAGCCCAAATGTGCGGGGCCTTTGTGCATGTCCTCTTCTCCCGCTCTCTTATTTCATCCAACCCAACTCTTGCACCAGCTGGAGTAGGAGGCCTGGATGTTCAAGGAGCTCATGGGTCGATGATGCTTCTCCCAGAATAGCCGTCCTGGTTTCAATTGTGAATGGACATGCCAGCAACATGTCCTTGACCGTCAACGAGTGAACTTAATGCAATAAAAGTTTTAATTGATCAAAGCTGCTAATAACGATGAATTACCTGTTACACCATGTCTCCCCGAAAGCCTACAAAAAGGACTAGTACAGCACTATCCCGTAAATTCTTACATTCAACTTACCCATTTCGCCATCACAGGTATCAAACATGTCAGAAACCCGTTCGCTAACAATGCAAACAGAAGTATGGGCTTGCCTCCGAACCTCTTCGCAAGAAGACCAGAAGGCACCTGCATGATCATGTAGCCCCAAAAGAAAGAGGACAGGATGAAGGATTGTGTTCGTTTGTCCCAAGAGTAAATCTGTGAATAAAGGTTCTGAGTAAACCCACGGCTTTGTAATACTTAGATATTGTCATGATCTGTGTCATGATTCTCGTGCCTTCGATAAAAGGATATCGAGACCCTTATTGATAGATTCCCATACAAAATCACTCGATATAAGTGTAGATATCGTATATCGAATGCGCGAGAATCATGCAACTGGTTTGGAATTCAAAAGTCTCAAGTCTTAACTGAAGGTCGAACTATGCTGCGCTCGCCCTCTGTAGTTTTCACAAAGGGTTCAATAAAATTTCAAATTTCACCAGTTCATGAAATGTTAGGGATATAACATACACGCTAGGTAACCGTGTTTTTACTGATATGCAGGACGTACTGTAAAATCTACAAGATAAGGATGAATACAGACAAAGCATATCCGAAAGAGAATAAATCTCTCTCTCTCTTGCTTAGTAATTTATTGTAGTTCAAAACTAAAAACACCCTTTTCAAATTAATACATTTGGTAAAGACGAATCATGAGCCCAAACTCGACGGGTTTATAAAAAAGAAGTGTGTTCCGTCAGCAACCTTCTAGCTCCATCATCAAAGAAGAATTTCTGTCAAAATAGGATTTTTCACTATAAGTCCGAAATTGATGGGTTTAAAAGAAAACATCCCAGGCTCTACTACTCAGACCACCTCGATGGCGCCATGTTATTGTATTATCATCTGAACTAAGTCCACATAACAAACAACTTTGTGTAGCTGGTGAAATAAGCATTCCTTTATTTGTTGGACGATGTGATTAAGTAACAACTGGACCTTATTTAAGGGGTGTTATTTCACCCACTGTAGCGTAAGGACAAAAGAGTCCTTGGAATAATATTGACATTAAAATTATATAAAAAAAATTGACATTAAAATTATTTTGACAGTGGCTACAAAGATGTCAATGAATGTCTAATTTTTGACGTTGGTACCCACTGTCAAACTAATTTTAATGTCAATTTTTTTTTTATAATTTTGGAGAATGACAATGGCTCGACTTAGGGGGTTAATACTTACATCAGTACCATTGTTGGTTCGATTATGATCCGTCATAGCAAGGACAGCAACCCCCATATTACTACGAGCCACAAACAGGGCAGTCGTACAAAGGCTCATGCATGCTACCTGGAGATGACGAATTCCCAAGCCATAACCTGAAAAAAAAATGGACGGGTGGTAGAACTACTGTTGCGAGCGCATTTGGCTGTAATATCTAATAACTACTCGGTAGTAGATCAAAGTGATTTGACAGGTCGAGTGATACCCGTTTTTGCCGAAAAACAAATAGTGTTGTGCCAAAAAAATCGAGAGCATTCGTTCAGTGAATGATTGTTTGTTTACTTTATAATTATTGTCGAAGTTATTTCTAAAGCCGTAACAGATGCTAGAATATTATAGTATGCCTAACTAATGTCTACTCTTTGTAGGTATACACGAAAAATGCGACATTTAAGGGAATTTTAACAGTCTAGGCATCTCGAAAGTTACGATGTTCTTTGTCGAAGGTCGACCCGTGTAAATAGCCTATTAGTGTTTGTAAGCGGCCCTATTAGCAAAACTTTGAAATAAGTGTAAACTATAATTTATTCATCTAACTGTTTCATTTCATTCATTTAATCAATTCAAAATTACACGTCACTATGATTCAGAAGCGAGCAACATTATTTCGTTAAGTGACATTTCGACCTGCCAAATCACTTTGATCAATTATCGAATAGGGTATAGCATGCGGCAACCGCACCGAGCTCGCACCGTGTTTGTTTGTATGTGACACTTCACCAGAAGGGGACCTTCCGCGCTCCAGAATGGACAGATATGGGAAGAGGGCAGGCAGAGGGCAGCAAAAAACAGCCGAACCAGCCATGTGGGGTATGCACAAAAATAGCTACCGGTTACACGGATAAATTCTAAATTGTTGGCTTGCTGCCTAGCGTTTGCCTCACTGACATGGAGTCGATATGAGGTTAGGTCATTCGTTGTTGGTAGAGAAAATCCTGTCGCAAGCACAAAGTGGCAACAAAAATCATGACTATCCATCACACTCACTTTTACCCGTCACTATTGGTTCCTTGACTTGAGTTATTTCCATAAGTTTTTTTTCAATCATTTTGCATGGCCTTTGCTGTCCTTCACATCACAGTAACTAATGATGTGATATTACTTTATTACGAGAAATAGTAGTAGATCAGATAACTATGTGTACTTTTACAATACGTGTCCACAAATTGGTAAGTATACTCACGAACAAATAACTATGTTTGCCCTTTAATACCTAATAGTGGTATCTCATACATTTATCGTTACAGTAAATATTAAAAGATAAAATTGAAAATATATCAAGTACGACTTTAGTTCACTTAAATCATCTAAAGTTAGGGAGAGTTGATAAATAAATCAGCGACATCGTGATGCAATAACGAGCACCTCATAGAGTTTGGTCCAACGAAGATTTCACCGATCAAATTATGTACCAAGTGAAACTCCTTCGCTTTAGTTTTTTTATCAATTATCCTCGAATAGAGAGAAATTCACAAGCATTCGATGACCATAAAAATATATAAACATATCATTAAAATTATACCCCAAATAAATCGGTCAAGTATGAGTCTGATCGAGCACGAAGGGTTCCGTACATGAAAATACAAAAAAAACACATGTTTGTTGTATAGGTACACCCTTCAATTGTATAAAATCAATGTAATTAATTAATTGTTGCTGTAAAGGCAACAAAAACACATTCATGGGAGACTAGTATAGGGTTTGGCACCCTTCAGGTACGGATCCATCAACAGTACCTGCACGTAGCCGGAAGACATAAGTAAACATTTCAATCTATTTATCGTAGTTTGTTATTGTCACCGTTAATTGGCCAAATGGATTCGAGAAAATGTTGGTAGGCTGTGTGTATTTGCTTGAGTTCTGAAATTTATTTATATTCATTAACTTTTTCATTAAATCATTATTATTTTAATTGAAATGTATATAAACATGTAATTATGTAAAAATAAATAAAAGGATATCCAATTTATATTTTTATTAACGAAATGGCGGCGGTAACAAAATAAAAATATAAAGACACAAAGTTAAAGTTAGTTTTCGGGTAGTCGATTGCAATAATTGCAAGCCTTTGGCAATGCAAAAGTTGATTTTCCTTTGACTACACCACGTCTGTTTATCTCTTCTGCTTGCATGGATTTGGCAAGCATGTGAATCCAGCATAACAGTTTATTTCAACCCAAACGATGATGTAAAAATATTCCTTCAAAAGTAAAAGAGCTTGCCTCCGGAAACACTCTCTCTGTACTTCATAATGGAATATGAAAAGGCGCTAAATCATTGCCCCACCTCCCATTTCTGATAGACGTCAGCAGAACATTTCTCCGCATCTTGCTTCTCACTTTGTACGAGTGATTTTGTAGCGAATTTCTGTCGTGAAATTTATGATAGTAGGTTTTTTTACCTTTTAATTTCTTTATTGCACACAGAAAAATTACAATAAGACAAGAAAACATAGTAAAGGTGTACAAAGGCGAGCTTATCTCTAGCAAGAGATCTCTTCCTACTTGAAAGTAAGATACAGGTGATGGTATAGTTTCAGTTTCATATAGCTGGCAGTAAATGTAGCCCATTAATGTCCCCCACCGAGTGGCACGGGCCTTTACCCGAGTAAAATTAAGCCATGCTCTATCACGCTAACTTATGGCCCAGAGTCGTTTAATGATTTTGTAATGAATGTAAATTAAAATTAAGAATTGGTTTAATGCTTTATTAACTGACGGTTTGATGGAATGGTGTTGGATTAATGGCCAACCAGGCTACACCACTCAAAATAGTGTGTGATTATGATTAATCAATCCACTTCAAATAATGTCAATCATCATACAATCAGTCGTACAACTCATCATTTACAAGTGGAAGCGATAAGATTTGCAACTGAATCTATCAATAATAAAAGACATTTTATGCAATAATCCGTGTTAGGTGGTCATTAGTATTTGAGCTTCTGTTAGTTTCTGTTAATAAAAATCACAGATATAGTCTTATCTCAAAATTAACTTGTTTTATTCCTACTCTTCAAAAATGACACGCCAGTTAGGCCGAAGTTAACTATTAGGGCCACTAAATCAATGATTTAAACAAGAATAACTCCTTCTGTTTTGAAAATCTCAATAACTATCAGAAAATGCTTAAAATTATTAAAGGCAACGTGAATATCATGCTAGTCTTAGCATTAGTATTTAATTTGTTTACGGTAGTAGCAAAATGTAGTGTATTTGATGAAGATTTGTATCAACATGTGTTGGATCCGGAACTGTGTAATCAACAAATGAATATGTTGCTGAATGATACAGAAGTAGCATTGAAATGTGAGTATTTGTCTCCTGTTCATATTGTATTAAGCAATGCGGGTTTTCCATTTGATGTCATCTACGTTGATACATGAATAAATATCTATTAACCCTTAGCTGGTATCGCTAAAAAGGTAACGTAACTGGTATCGAGGTAAAATCACCCAAAATAAAAAAATATACAAGTAATGTTATGTTGTCTCGTACGGACTACTGCCGGACTACTTAACTGCCGGGCTAATGCCGGTGGGTTTTTTGATTACTTGCATCTATCTTTGCCCCTCTAACAAACCGAAATACTAATGTGTATTTTCTTCCTCTTCCTCTACCTATTTCATCTTTGCTGGAAATGGAACAGTTAAAATTTACTGCAGCTTCTATCAAACTTTTTTCCAAACAGCTATCTATCTTTTCTTGCCTGCAGTCGCTATTTTTTTCATTATCACACAATGTTTCTATATTTTCCGGACCGAAACTGTGTTGTAATCTTGCCTCTCATCCTCCAGAACCTGTGTTATTTGATTTTCATCAAAAATATCCACTATGGTGCGAATTATTCAGTAAAATAAAATGAAAATCTATAAAAATACATTCCAAAATAAACAACGCAATTGGTATCGGGGTCAACTTTTCTACGTAGGTAACTCCGATTCCAATTAATTTTGAATGTCACACGTTCGTCACGCGCTGCACCTCGCAACATATTGATATTACCTAGATGAGCCCCTGTGTAAGCTGTACAACTGTAGAGTTATGATAAAAAATATATGTGCTGATGTAACTTTGGACCCCCGATACCAGTTAGGGGTTAAACTTAATAAGGTAAAGATAAAACCTTTTGGAAGACTATTTCAAAAATTTCCATTATTCCATGCAGCTACAGCTCGACCGCCGCCATAAAGTTGACCTTCATAATATTGCTATAGCGCCCAAGGAGCCTTATGTCCACTACATCTTCGTTCAGGGGGGTGTATACATATAGAATGAACGAAAACGTGTTAACTTAAATATAACTTCAATAATTGAAACAAAAAGTAAACTTTAGAGAAAACCGACTTCCACAAACCCTATTTGATTAGATTGAGTTTAATACAAACTGTAACTCCTTATCCCCCCCCCCCTTTGGGGACTTAATTTTGTCAAATCCCATCTCAGTGCTACCCCACGCTACTAAGGAACCTCTGTACAAAGTTTCATGGCTCTAGGTCCACCAGTTTAGGTTATGCGTTGCCTACCCATCAGCCACGCATTGTATTTGTACCTAGTATTGAGCAGTTCTGGTGGCCATATGTGGTCTTCATCAGCAGTTCCGCATCACATTATTATGCTTACCATGTGCATTTGCATGAGTTATTATGAAAACACAAAAATTACTATAGGTTTGCTTATAATATTTGAAGAGTTCCCTCGATTTCTCCAGGATCCCATCATCAGATCCTGACCTGGTGTCAATGGGACCAATGGGAAGGTAAACTCTTTGAAACAAAAAAATAATTTTCCAAATCGGTCCATCCGTCTAGGCGCAATCGGGGCACATACATAAAAAAAAACATACGGACGAATTGTAAACCTCCTCCTTAGGGAAGTCGGTTAGAAAGTGTTCATTTTTAAATGGTCTCCTTTTTTTAACCGACTTCCCAAAGGAGGAGGTTTACAATTCGTCCGGATATTTGTTTTTTTTTTTTTTATTTTTTTATTTTTTTTTATGTATGTGCCTCGATAGCGCCTAAACGGATGGACCGATTTGGAAAATTATTTTTTTGTTTGAAAGGGTTTACCTTCCCATTGGTCCCATTGACACCAGGTCAGGATCTGATGATGGGATCCTGGAGAAATCGAGGGAACTCTTCAAATATTATAGGCAGACCTATAGTGATTTTTGTGTTTTTCATAATAACTCGTGCAAATGCACATGGTAAGCATAATATTGTGATGCGGAACTGCTGATGAAGACCACATATGGCCACCAGATCTGCTCAATACTAGGTACAAATACAATGCGTGGCTGACGGGCAGGCAACGCATAGCCTAAACCGGTGGACCTAGAGCCATGAAACTTTGTACAGGGGTTCCTTAGTAGCGTGGGGAAGCACTGATATGGGATTTGACAAAATTAATTCCCCAAGGGGGGGGGGGGGGATAAGGGGTTACAGTTTGTATTAAACTCAATCTAATCAAATAGGGTTTGTGGAAGTCGGTTTTTTCTAAAGTTTACTTTTTGTTTCAATTATAAATTTTTTACAGTTCTAGACGCCAGTGGCAGAATTCCAAGTGGTTTCATGACTGGAAACTTAAACGATCTTGGAGAATATCACGAATGCCTCAGTATAGATGCTGTACTTAATCAAACAGATGCTGGAGGAAAATACTGTCTGCTAAATTTTCCAATTGATTTGGGAGGTCTAGGAAGTACAAGTTTTTTGCGACATAGGAGTCTTGAAGATCAGATGGCAGAAAAATATAAAATAAATGCTGTTTTACAAAAAATGGCATCCCATTTCCTTGGAAATAATTTGTTTATGGGAAATGAAAACAGGAGAGGAGGGTATGTTTCAATGTATACGTACTTAAAATCAATAATAATTTATCAATAGTTACTCCTCAAATATCAGTAAATCAATGCAGTTTTCAATGAATATGACTCACAGACAATACTCATTCATGATTGATGTAGGGCATAATGTTTTCAATAGGTTTTAAATCTTAAGTACCAAATTCCAATTGAATGATCATAATAAAAGAAGTAAGAACTAATAATTATTGGGTGATAATTGTAAAATAGAATATGATGTAATGTTCCGGACATTGGGCAACATATTTATTTGAAAATGAAAAGTACTTAAAAGTTTACTTTTGAGAGTTTGACTGGTTGGTTTTTTCTGTAACTTTCAGGCGAGCGATGCCAGTCGATAATGCGAGGGGATTGCAAATAGGAGTGTGTGTGCCAAAGCCATGTACCGCAAAACAAGTGATCGACTTCTTGATAGGTCGTCTACCTCCGTTAAACAATATTACGTACTCTGAGTCTTACTGCAGATTACCCAATGACAAGCCTTGGGCTACTGTTGATATAATTACGACGTAAGTTTGCTTTTCACATTGCCTATGTAACTACTATATTCTATCTTTGATAGTTATTAGTTGATAGTTGCCGTTGTGTTCTTTAAAAAAAAAGTTGACACTTAACTATATGCTTATAGTGCATTAGCCAAATCGACCCTTCAGTTTCATTAGTCTTGTTTTATTTTTTTTCCTATTCAAAATGGATAGCAAATTCAGTCTATTTAATTTTTAAAGCGTCTTACCCTATTTATTTATTTAATCGTTTTAACTACGTCTGTTTCAGAGTCGTCTTCGCTATTTTAGGATTACTTACAATTGTTAGCACCAGCTATGACCTGTATCATACCTTCGTACTAAAAAGCAGTAAGACATTACTCTATACAAACTAGACTCATATAAGATAATCAGGACGAAGTTACCAGTTTGTACAGTTTTTGTTCTTTTTCTAGTCTAATTTTATCTATCCTATTGATATTTTTCATATATTTCGCTGGTACCCTGACCTCACAAAAGTAACCCGCGGGTAGGCTTTTATTTACACACCTAGAAAGTTTGAGACTATTCTATTAGATTCGCAGACTGTAACTAAAATTGTAGAGTATTTGAATGTCTCTTACTGGTTTTGTAAATATGATTACATATGTTTGCTCATGATATTTTCCATCAACGTTTGAACGTTTATAGCTGCGTCAATGGGCAAATGTGAAAACAACGTGGCAATGTTGTGCCTTTGTATATTTATTTTAGTTTTTGTGTAGGTATGCTTATGTAACTGTTTTTTATTTACTTTCAGAGTCTTCTGACACTGTGGCCATATATCGCAGCTTCTCTCTTTACACTAACACGCGACGTTTCATCACAGTTTCTTCACCGCCGGGAGCTCTTGAGTGTGTGGATGGCATAAGAACAATTGCCATGTTATGGGTAATTGTCGGTCATTCGTTCACTGGGGCCTTGATCAATACACATAATTATATGGACGTTTTTCAAGTCAGTTGCAGAAATATTTTTATTTGCTTGTTGTGTTGTTTGTTCATATACCCAATTGTTTCATATACCTAAGCAGGCCTAGACAAAGTTAATAACGCTACGAAAACGAATAGAAACGTAAACTCAAAATGTATGCGATTTGACATTTGGTGACGCGAGCGAACGTAGCGTGACTAATTGTCAAATCGCATATACATATTCGTAGCGTTTCGTGCGAACGGTAATAGCGTTTTGCATCTTGTCTAGGGAGGCAGGTATAAAGTTGGTTTTAAGCGAAATTTCTCAATGTTGAAGATTTTTTATCTTTACAATTATAAGATTGAATGTTGAATCTAAATAATACATTGAACGATGCAAATATATGCAAAGAAGGCATTTTAAGACACAATATAAAGTCTTAAAATAGGTACTTACATTTTTTTAATTACAATCTCTGGAATCTGTAACCATCACAATATTTTTCGTTTCAGTGGATTCAGTCATTTTCAAGCATATGGTTGACCTCAGCTCCGATCACGGTGGATACATTCTTCTTACTGAGTGGAGTACTATGTGTTTATACAACCATTGGAAAGGTTGATAAATGTAAGTAACTTGATATTCAAATATATGTGCACAAAACTTTAAAATTTGAGCATATCCTTAGCATCAGTAACAAATGACAATCCTAAGAGATTCTCGCACCCAACATCAAGGCACACTTTCAAAATCGTTTCGTTCAACTCAGGGTAAGTAATATAGTTTTGTTTTTAGGGTTCCGTACCCGAAGGGTGCCAAACGGGACCCTATTACTGAGACTTCGCTGTCTGTCCGTCCGTCCGTCCGTCCGCCTGTCTGTCACCAGGCTGTATCTGATGAACCGTGGTAGCTGAACAGTTGAAATTTTCACAGATGATGTATTTCTGTTGCCGCTATAACAAAAAATACTATAAATCAAAAGAAAAATAATAGAAATTTTTTGCTCATTTTTGCTCGATATTGATAATGGTAGCAGGTAGACGCTTAAAATGTTCACAATATATTGAGTATATTATTTACATAAAAAATAAATAAATAAATTAAAATTAAATTAATATTTAGGGGGGGCTCCCATACAATTATTATTATTTTTTTGCGGTTTTTTATAGATAATGGTACGGAACCCTTCGTGCACGAGTCCGACTCGCACTTGGCCGGTTATTATATATCCGTAACCAGCCACCAAAATATGTTTAACACTTCTTACAGAAGCATTTTTATTTTATAGGGACTTTTCTAAAGAACATACATCTATTCTACTTGAATAGACTTCTCAGAATGTTTCCATTATTGGCTATCATGATACTTCTGCAAGCTTCCTGGTTCAACCATTTGTCAGATGGTCCACTTTGGGTCATCCCAGGATGGACGACCCAAGCTTGTAGAGAAAATTGGTGGCCGGCCATGCTCCACATACAGAACTACTACAAAGTTAATTCCATGGTACGTTATGATATGAATTTAGCAGAATATTTTAAAACACAAAAAGTCAATTGATTGATATAGTTTATTAACCCCCATCCGACGAAGGAAAAAGGGATGTTTTAAGTTTAACGTGTGAGTCGCTCTGTGTGTCTATCTCTCTGTATGTGTAGTAGTCGTGTAACGCCTCCACCCACCTGCACTGAGCCACGGTAGTGGAGTTTGGTTCAATCTTATAGAGTAAAGTACGGTGTCCCTCGGTGGCGATGTTGATGTGCTACATTTACATGTTTGGTTTTACAGTGTCTCGTTCAAACGTGGTACCTGTCAGTAGACGTGCAACTTTATATAGTATGCCCAATCGTCTTAGTGTGGCTATTTGGAAGTAAACGAGTGGCTTGGCTTGCTCTGAGTGCTGCTATACTAGCCACTTTGATTTTTACCACAACTTATGGCTTCTTCTACAATTTCCCTGCTACTATGCTGAATGTCAAGTAAGTGAATGGTACTTAGGCTGGATTTTACGAACGAAAGAGTAACTTTTACTCGAGAGTATCTTCTACTTTTTCATAGACACCAGTGACACCTAGATCTGATCACCTCATTTTGAACTGTCATTTGTCACACAAGTTATCCCCGGGATAGTTATTCTCGTATATAACTTTTTGTTGGTGAAATCCAGCCTTATACTATCATAGTGACAGTCTAAGCAATTTTAAAAGTATTGGTCACATTGTGTGTAGGCGATGATGATCAATCACCCATTTATGTTAGCCATATTTTACAGAAAAATATTTCATTTTATAATAATAATAAGTAATGTGTCACGCCTTTTCCCTTACGGGGTGGCAGAGGCATGAATGTGCCCACTTTCAGCCAGTGGTTCAATACTCCATTTTCGTGGCAGCGGGCTACCCCATCGCCGCAGTGGAGTAATGAAGGTTTTCCTCATGATGTTTTCCATCACCGTTAGAAAGTCCTATACGGACGTTCCTCATTGGCACATACATGGTCAGCACCGGGGATTCGAACCTGCATCTCCTGCGTGAAAGGCAAGCATGAATGAAACCCACTAGACCACGGAGCTCCTTTGTATTATGAAATATTGATAAAATCTGTCATTCATGTGTGTTCTGTGTTCATTAGGAAATCTTGAAACAGGCCGTAAGCCCGGGGCTACCATGAGGCACGCCACTCACCTCAGTCACGCATTTTGTCACAATTTAATGTCATTTAGTAACGGAAGTATGGAGAAACGTCATTGAGTCGCGAAATTTGACATTTATATGCGCGACTAAAGTGAGTATCGTGCCTCATGACAGCCCAGGTGCAGGCGCAGGTGATGTAATTTTCAAAAAAACATAATATGTTAAGATCCGAAGAGAGCTCGTTCACCCATCTGTTACTTCGATGAAACTTGATTTTATAAAAATTTGTATGCTAGAAAATTCATTGCGATAGACGATTTTTGTAAACCGAGCGGGGAGGACTTGATAGGTCAAGAAGTCGGTTTTTTAAGTTTTAACTCGGTGAATTATCTAGCATACAAAATTTGATAAAAACCAAGTTTCATCGCAGTAACAGATGGGTGAAGGTCGAGCTCTCTTCGAATCTTCGAAATCGAATGATCAAGTGAATAACAGAATCGTAGCAAATAGGGTTCTTTACTCTCTTCCTACCGCTGTTCCGGGAAAAGGCGTCCATATGTATGTATGTATGTATGTATGTATGTATGTATGTATGTATGTATGTATGTATGAACTAGTGAATCTACTTAAGGGCTCCACTCACGATGCAATCGGTCGCCTGCAACTTGTATTTCCCTCTCTGTCTATCTTCTTGTTCCTGTCTTCTCTAGCGGTTGCAAGACAACCTGCCTTCTATGAGTTGCAGCGACCGATAACAAGCCAGGTTCGCTTCGCTCGCCTTGCGCCTATTCTAATAATAGATACGCTAAAGAACTGTTATATTCCTTCAAAACCAAGTTTTTAAAAAAGGTATTTCTCAACCTTTACTCATTTAGATAATCATACTTTGCTTAATCCTTTTGAAGGCGCGTCGCTGGAGACAGTTCAGCAGATTATAATAAGAAGTACTACATGAACACATTGACGAGAGCATCGCCATTTGCTGTAGGAATGGCATTTGGCTATTTACTTCATCTAAGGCGCAAAAAGAAGATTTGCATTAGTAGAGTAAGTAAATTTTATTTCTCATATCAACATTATCATTGTATACCTGGTATACCTGGTAGATTTGCCTTGCACTGGTCCAGTGCAAGGTAAATCTTATGATCGATTAATCCAAAGAGCTGTTTTAAATTTGTTTTAAGTGTTTTAGTTGTTTGTACAATAGGTATTTGTTGTTCTGTAAGTTCATGTTGAGTAGCTACCTTAATTGTTCGATATTCATTTTTACTTTACATGGTCAGTAGACACATGTTTTTCTTTTCTATTGTCTACTTGTCATAGATTGATCGTTTTGATAAATTGTGAATGTTGTGCGCATCTCTAATTGATGCAAACACATGAACTCTGTGAATATTGTTTATTTTAATGTAAGTGTTTGCATTGTTGATGTGCCTTATTATAAATAAATAAATAAATTGTCAACAATGACACATTTATACAGCGTTACGATCTAGTGTTGCACGTTTTAAACGTTTACATAAAGGATAGTGTTTTAAGAATGTGTTAACGTAAACCCTTTTTTCAGAAGCTGAATTTAACATTATGGGTGCTTTCATTAGCGATAATGTCTTTTGTGATATTTTCTGTACATCCTGTCACCCAGGCTGACCATGATAATCAGATGCTCGATAATTTTCTTAACGCATACATGCGTGGGCTATGGGCGCTCGCTTTAGGATGGCTGATTGTTGCATGTCATCATGGATATGGAGGTAATTTTTGTTGATTTTACATAACTTCCCGTCCTATACAGGGTGGCATAGGCACAACAGTGCCTACTTTTAGCCAGTGCTTCAATACTTCATTTGGCGTGATAGCTACTCAACCGTCCAGCGTCCCCAAAAGACACAAAATTGAGTGGCTAGGGGATAGCCCATTGCCGCAGCTATGAAGTAATTGATGTTTCCTAACTATGTTCTCCATCACTGCACCGTTAGAACGTCTGTATAACGTGGACGTTGGACGAACGAGTAATAGTTAAGATAAATGACTTATCTCATCATCGACATGATCAGCACTGGGACTAGAAACTGCATCGTTAGAGGGAGGCACTTAACCTCGGAGCTCTGTACTTTACCTTTTACTTTATTTGAAGACCAGTAATATTGAGCCATTCTGCACCATGCTGGTTCTGTGCGGGCGCAGCATTACGATTACAACAACTAGTAAAGGCCCGTGCCTCTCAGTGAGGACATTCATGGGCAATATAAGTTTAACCACGATATTTTACTGAGTATTTTAAATAATTCAGGGCCAATCAACTGGTTCCTGTCACTGCAGGTGTGGAAGCTACCGGCTCGCCTCTCGTACGCAATGTATCTGGTTCACTTCTCAGTAATTTTGCTTGCTGCGGGATCTTGGGTTAAGCCCAACTACTTCACTGTTGGAAGTTCGGTACGTATTAAAGTTAACATCTTAAATCAGTTCTATTGTAATCATTGCAGTTTGTGACCAACATTGATGATCTTTCCTTATCATAAATGCAGAAAAAGAAAACAATAGGAAATCAAGGAATCATTTGACGTATTTACTCATTGGTTTCTGATAGTTTCCTATCTTCAGTTATACAGATTCATGGCAGATCTGGTATGCACTACCCTGGGGTCATTATTCCTCTGCATCACAGTCGACGCTCCATTCTCCACTCTACAAAAGCTACTACTTAGAGGAGGTACTTGTTTTTTTAATAACTATCACCGTGAAATTGTGGAACCCGAAGAATTGTAAACTGTACCGAACTTCTTACAATATAATAAGCTGAAATGATGAATGTCTGGGCAAAATGGTGCGTCAGGGTAGGTGAAGGATAAAGGGGGTGAGCGAAGCAAATCCCCGTTTTCCTTCGTGTTAGGTTGACTTGTAAGTACCAAAAAAGAATAAATGCTAAACTCTGTCGGTCTTGTTTACAATTTATCGATTTAACGATTTTTTTCCGTTAGATTGTATCTCGCGGTTTTTACAATTTTACGGTGACATCGAATCTATCAAAACATAAATATCGATCTGTGTATCAAACAGTGACGGAAATCAACGTGATGAACAATATAGAATAGAATAGAATATCCATTTATTTACTGTTATTATACACAACACAAGCCCATGGCGATATAGGTAAAAAGGTACACAGAGAAAATAAATTACTTAAATTAACAAATCAGGGTATACTAGAGTTAGTACCTATTTGATACTTACTTTTAGTAGTTTAACCTGGAATTTGACAGACAATTTGACATCAAGTTAAAAAAATACCACTAAATTTAGGGTTAAATGAATCATGACTTTGAGTAAGAGCTCACACGAGCAGCACGCTTGTCGAATGCTAACGTCACATTTGAAGGCTGTCACCGACTGCTGCCTGCTGTAACTACCGTGCGTAGAGTCAAATTATGTATGGCCATTTTCAGTAAGCTATTTTTACCGTCATGTGAGTACAATATAGAAATTACGATTACGATATCTTCTATCGTCAATCTGCAGATAGATATGGCCAAATTTGACATAACTTCCATAGCGCAACTGTCAAATTTAACTCTAGTATTGTCAAAGAATAACTAATGTAATGTGAGAATCATGGATAGGTTATTGAAAATGGACGTTAATGATTAATTAAGGACAACCCTCTCGTCTTATCTATATATTGTTCTCCATTGTTCGTTTGTTCAACCGGTGTGCTTCTGAGAGTGAACCAGTTACGGAAAGGTTTTTGTATGTATTAAAATTTAGAATCGGTTTAATGGTTCATTTAATGACTGAAGCCGGCGGTGGGAGCTCTATGGTGGTTAGGCAAAACATTTTTTTCCTAAACTATTTTTCATTCCCAGGTCGTCGAAGACAAGGAACTTAATGAAGAAACTGCGTGACGAAGATCGTTGCGAAGACCTGTAATAAATATTTAAAAAAATAATGAATTAACAAAAAACTAAATAAATTAAGTAAGTAAGTAAGTACCTACCTATGCAAAATTGTACTAATATCTTTTATTCATGTAAAGTAAAAGTAAAGTAAATGTAGCCCATTAATGTCCCCATGTATGTAATTAAAAATACAAATCTTATTAGATGTAAATCGTCTTAATTTCCTTGTAACATTTTGATTGGAGATACAAAATCTAGAAAGGAGATTCATAATTCATAATTCTTTATTGCACGGAAAACAAAAAATCATTTCATTCATTCATTCTTAATTGATAAAATCAAAGGTTCGTTCAAGCATCAATCTTCATTACTTATATCTAAGATGCAAAGCTCAATTTTAATGAATTTTGATTCTGTTAGTTAATAGCTTGTTTACTCAGAAGTTGCCCATCATATTTAACATTCCTCGAGCTAGTTAAAAGTTTCATCGTACCTCTGTTAAGAATAATGAATTTTTCTTCAGAAACAGCAACCTGGGTGCAACTATGGGAGCCCCCTTAAATAATTATTTTATTGTGTTTTCTTTTGTATTTATTGTTAAAGCGGCAACAGAAATACATCATCTGTGAAAATTTCAACATTGTAACTATTACGGTTCATGGGATACAGCCTGGTGGTGAGATACAGACCGACAGACAGACAGACAGACAGACGGACTTACAGCGGAGTCTAAGTAATAGGGTCCCGTTTTATCCTTTAGGTACGGAACCCTAAAAATCAATAAATAATGCTCTTGTTATAGCTCTATTTCTTTGTTTGTTCGAATGCAGATGATCTGATGATTGATATAATGGTATGTACACTAATGCAGAACGAAACTAGTAAGTATGTATTGTCAATGTCCGCGATGCATTCTGAAGACAAAAAATATTTAGTAATGTACTTACTGAAACTTTGAATGTCACCCCAATGTATTGCTGTCGCTGTGTCTTGCTCGCTTAGCTTTGAAGAGCACTTCATTTGAGTAAGGTGTTACTCAAATTAAGTGCTACTCATATTTAGACTGCTAGTCAAATTAAGTCTGCCTGTGTATTCCGTCATATGTTTGGTGAAGCACTATAGACCAGCCCTCACTAAAGACAGCGGAATTACCCAGGGTTTTTTATTACATCATTATCACGGGATATTTTAGCCATAGGATACAAGTGCCAAATATTTATAAAATTGTCAGACACAAAGGGAGAGTTGAGGCTGAGGGCCCTTCATTCTCGGAAAGGAAGTGGGCTAAGTGAGGGATACACACTTGAGTAAAACAACCATTGATATGAGAAATTATGTAGCATACAATCACCTCATAAGTCCATTAATTACTTTGAACGCAAGTCCATCTATACCACAGAAGAGAAAATAGTACTACGTACAGAACGGCCACTCCCTTCCCCGCGCGGATTCAGATACCGCACCTCACCCCGGAGTCGGGGAGCCTCTTCGGGAGACACTTTGTATAGAAGCTGAACGCACACATTCACAAACGAACGAGTTTACGCACACATTTGCACGTGTACAAATGTCATTAGGCTATGTAGTAGTAATAGGTGATTATTTTACGAGCGTTCTATGGAGTGTCCGAGGTGTGTCTATACCGTAAATAATTTCAACGATGCTTAGGTCGCCTTCGTGCGTGCACTTTGGGTCGTGATAATAAAATCTGTTAGAGCTATCAGAGTGCTTAGTAAATATGGCTAAACCATTCATTGCGACAGCAGAGACAATACAGAATATTTTATATAGGTCAGACTCCTTATCCCAGGGAATAAGTCAGTATACATTCCATTACAATAGGTACGATAATTCCAGAAAAAAGTGCTATCAAGCGTTATATCTCTAAGGCCACATCCACTTCATTCCTGCATCAGTGTAAACCCCGCATTGGCAGTTCCATATACTCAGTGTTCAACTATACAATACACTATTCAGTGACTACGTGCCTTGTCTAGAACATTGCACATTTCACTCGCTAAATCACACACATGCACCATTACGTGGCTTGGGCTGTCAGATATTTTATATAAAGATAAAATATAGTGGCGAGAGTGGCTGACTATAGCCGCATAAATTGTAGGGAAAGTAATGTTATTTACGTGCGTACTTATTTTCTTTCACTCTGCATGGTAGAAAGCTTCAGAGCCAATGTAGAGTGCATTCGTTGCATGTTGCGATAGTAAACTTTCTGAGTTCAAATGTTTTGTCTCACCTGGTGCACATCTGTAGGTTTCGGTTTTATAGTGCTCGTGTCTGTCATTATTGGCTTACACTAAAGTACCTACCAATATTGCAAATGGTTTGAAATTATTTCTAGATACCGACATAGATTTGTATCTACAAGCCCAAATAATTTTTCATTCCTTATAGTAAGAAATCTCCATAACTCTCTCCCTTTAGTTTTTTTCTCATTACAGCTGAAAGTTCGTCGACTGTTTCGCCTTCGTATTTAAGTATGAATTTAAGTCGGTTTGAATTTCTGTCTTCAGATAGGTGAGATCTCACACTCGGTCAATGCTTATAACTCCGCAACACAACACAGCCACTTATGAACATGGGTTCCGACTTCGTGCTATCAGTCTCTGGAACAATCTTCCCAGTGCTATCAGGGACAGTCCTTCACTCAACATTTTTAAAAATCGCTTAAAAGAACACTATCTTTCTCTACCTTAATATATTTAACTTTACATTATTTATGTATTTTATATTTATATATATTTCATTTTTTTAAATATTATGTATGGTTTTTATGTATGTATGTACTTATTAGTGAGTAGTCTATTAATTTAATATTTATCGTTGTGCACATATGTAGGTCTATCTTTTGTTAATTAATCCTGTCCATCCTAGGTTTGCTGGAAGAGATCTCTTATTAGAGATAAGCTCGCCTTTGTACATGTTTTTTTCATTATTAAGTGTCTGTATTCTGTTTTTGTGCAATAAAGTATAAAGTAAAGTAAAGTAAAGTAAGTATCTTTCAACAAATATAAAGATGACAGTCAGGGCGCTCCCATCACCCGTAGCGTAGTAAGAAAAAAAGCGTTATTTGACTCTGTAAATGTAAATTGACATCAAGTAATTACACTTGTGAAGCTGGCGAAGCTGCTTCATCCCATTCCCTGATAGATGTCACTTTATATCCAATTAACATTCTGCCAAGTACCATGAATCACAGATACTATAATATTATACTAATGCATGAATGCGGTATCAGTTGCTAGCTAGTAGTGCCATTAAGCTCCCGTTAATTGCATACTGGGATTTTGCATCATTTCGGTGCACTTAGCCTGTTTGGGTGTGACAAGATGGCGGATGGCGGCATAATTACTGATGCACAACTTGACTACTTAAGGGTCATTTATACGATGCCATCTTGTAAGTACATACAAGAGCAGAATGCAATAAATTAAGCGCAATAACTGACCTTTAAGAGCTGTATGCAACTGTTTGCACTTAAACTTATCCAAGAATGTTACGTGTTGTTGAGACCATGCAATTCATTTATTGCGTCAATTTAATTGTAGGTATGCATTTATGCAACAAGCAAGAGAATGAAATCGTCTAAATCGCCCCTTGATGTACGTATACATTAGTTATGTTTACTTTTCAAAAGTCATACTTTTTTTAGAAAATCTATTAATTTTAATGTATTAGTTATTAATAAGATTTAATATTCTTACATTAACAAAGAACAGTGCACAAAGGCGAGCTTATCTCTAAAATATGTTTCATCCAGTATCTTATTTTATCTTATCTTATTATTTAGCATTCTTTTTCATCTACTTGTGTGTAACGAAAATAAAACGGATTTCCCTATGTCCCATCGCTTTGATAAGGTTCCCTCGAAAACCCATTTTAGACCCCTGATATGGCCCATATTAGGTATTTCCTGTCAAATACAGTAACTTTTGGAATTATTTTAAATCTCAAGGAAAACTCCCTGTTCGGCAGGCTACTTAGCGTTTTTCATGTATCGAATATGCTTTCAGGCTTCGGTATATTTAGGTAATTTTTTTGACCGAAAAAACTGTTTTTATTCCGTTAGGGATTCCATAACATTGCTCGTGTGGCAGAAACTGGACCACTATACGTTGTAAAGTTGTTGTTAGAGGTTGTCTAGCACTGATGGCAATATTTTAGGTGACGCAGAAGCAAAAACAGCATTTGTAAATCTCAAATTACGTGAATTAGGAGTAATATTGAAGCAGTAGTTTCTTTATACTAGCTTGTTAATCATCATTAGTAAGGTCCGATTCGCGAACATATCGTAATTTGTTTATTTTAATTCTGTCCGACCCGTTCTAAACTAACTTTGTCAATGCAGAAGCAAGTCTATGAACAGTGTGTGAAACTAATTATTCGGTCATCTAGTTCAAAGCCTGTTAGTGGCTTCCTTGATTATCCCAGATACGCGACACGTACGGTCAGCTACAGAGTCAGAGTGCTGTATCTGTCAATGGGAGACATCTATTTCTTTCTTTTGCGAATATTTCTTGCAATAATGTGTTTATTTTGCATCCTGTACTAACTTTTGACCTTATCACATTATGACTTCACATTCTCGTTCAGGTTTTGCAGCATGTATGTTAAATCTGTATAATAAGGGTTATTATGGCAGTCACAAGAGAAAATGTGACTCCCAGAACACACAGCAGCTGTAATAAACATCTGAAAAGATGAAAATGATGATGATATGGCAGGTCACGCCTTTTCCTGTACGGAGTGGCATAGGCACATATCTACAATACTAAAGAACTTTTACTTTATTATTATAAGCTTACAAATTAAAAATCCGACATTACTAGTGACGGGAATTACCTTGCAGTTACACAAAACGATTTTGAAAAAAGCTGTCACGTAATTAATTTATTGGCGAGAATCACATAAATATGAAAGGATTGTCATTAATTTTTAATGCTTAGTAATCAAATGTGTTTCGTGCTACTCAGGGTATGTGAATGAACTGCCGAGAACTGAATTTGAGTGAATTTAATTAATTCAGAATCACGAATGAGTTTTCGATTGTTGCTTTAGGACAAGTTAGAATGGATAGGCCGTGGTTTTGTTGACTGTATCTCTGATATCAAGTTAATGCAGCGTATGAGGCTACTAAGGGCTCTTGTGGGGACTGAACTGAACAGGCTACTTGATCTGGCTTGTGGCCAGTTGATGGACTTTTGGCTATAGTTTATGCAGTTACGGGTTTCGTGAATAGTCCGGTCATTATGAACACTGACCGGCGATTTTTCATGATAACTAGGCACCTACGTGTTTATTTATCTCTATATGTTTATTCTCGAGTATAATTTGTTTATAAATTACATACTTAACAATGATGAATGATATTTTTCGCGGGGTTACTATCCAGATTTTGCGGTTTGTGTTCCGTTTACTAGGACAAGCTCCTTATGAGAAAGAAAATTCCTATCCTTCGCTATTGGTGGCTAATGTCAAATGCACATTTAAACATACACATAAATGCCCATCTTTAAAATGTTATTCCAGCAGAATAAGACACTTCTTGAATCTAGAAATATATAAAATATATGTTGTAAAGACGTCCCTTGGCTAAGATCTATTGTTTGAAAACATCTTAATAACATTAGGAACTATGTGATAAAAATTCAAACCTAAAAAAAATGTAGCCCATTAATGTATCCACCGAGAAGCACAGGCCCTTACCCGGACACGGGTAAGATTGAGCCATACTCCATCACGCTGACTCAGTGTGGGTTGCTAGAGGGGTTTTTACGACTACTACATACTACCAAGTAGTGATAGGTAGCCGGGAACAGAGCGTCCGATAATGTAAGTACTTAAGACAAATTAATTATCTCATTTATGGTCATTGTTCAGCACCGCGATAGAACCTGCATCTCCTGCGGGAGAAGCAAACATGAAACCCACAAGACCACGGAGCTCATGACATTTTAGTTAGAAATAATCAGCAATTTTTGTATAATTAATAAAAACACACTTCTTTGCTCTTTTCTGCCGCAACGGACGTAGGCGACGGACGTAAGGGCCACGTTGCAGTGTGAGCTTTATTTTAATATCATTACATAATTATTTTATAATTAGTTCAAATTTGAATCACCACAAATTGAGTCGCCGATTTGATTGAGGAGGTGAATTCAGCGTTTATCGAAGCCGTGGCTTGGCTTGATACTTAATAACTCCTGGGCATCTTTAAAATTACCAAAACAATAAAAATAATATGAAAGGGAAAAGACATTTCGGTTCTTACAAATGCTGGAAAATCTCGCAGTGATGAAAACCGCATGACACTAAATGAACCCTGAGAAACTAATACCATCACTTGAGAATGTTCGTAAACTTGTGATTGTGTTTACTCTAGATCTGAAGTGACTGGTTATCCTGAGCAAACGTGGGAGATTATTGTGTTTACACAACTAAGATTGCAAACATATGGGGTATCGGAAAATCCATCCATTTCGTGTATTTTACTACTGATTTTAGATATCTCGTTGAGTTCTCAAAGATCAGAATCAATTATTACACGTTGTTTATTACCTTTATATTTTCATCATCATTATTGGAGCTTTTTTCCGAATTTAACTTCTGTGTATAAGCCTCCTTTTGGTGATAACTAATTCGGTTCTGTGCCAATCAAATTCAGCGGGTCGATTCTCGCGCCTTCGATATACAAAAAAAATACAAAATACAAAATACGGATATCGAGACCAATGTTGACAGATTCCCATACAAAATCACTCGATATAGGTATAGATATCGTATATGGAATGCGCGAGAATAATGCTCCAGGTTTCCCCCAATATTTGTGATGTCATCGACCTGTCTAGCGGAAAGAAGCAGAATGAAGCATGGATAAACCAACACTTATAACTTTTTTTTATCCTTCCTTTGCCCACCATTTAGTCTGGGATCTACCCCATTTGGCTTCACCTGGCCTGGGCCAAGTGTCCTGCCAACTTTCATTTGAGTCTATGTAGACGGTCTCCGTGATTTTGTATTTTAAAGTAAATGATAGCGATACGCCATTCCATTTCCCGAACGGATTGACAAAGATACAAAAATGTTTATTTTTATAAATGTTTATTTATTAAAATCTAGGATAGTTTTGGTGCATTAGCAAACCCTTTAACTTTATTAAAATCTAGTGTAGATTTAGTTCATTAGCAAAACTTAAACTATACATCTATTTCTATTAGATACAATAACTTTAACTTTATACAACTTTTTCAGGACTTTTCTTCTCGTATTCTGCGTCATCTGAAAAATAGAAAAACAAATCATCAAAATCAATTGGGTAGACAATATAAATCCCATTAAGCATCACATTTTCTTAACAATTTGTTTGAGTAGAGTATATTTAAAAATTAGATATTTTTATTTGTAACGAATTTGGAGGCGATTGCCCCGCGACGACAAAACTGATTGCCTTTATTTGGACAACAGCTCTTAGAAATTTTAGATTAGGGTGTTAAAACAGAATTTTTCTTTTTATTTTCCTTCCTGATAATGCCTCTTCAATATCGACTCATTGGGCCGCCTTCAATGGGATATACAATAATGTAATGTTTTTTATTTATTTGATAGATGTCACTGAAGATGTCACACGTACCTTTGTTATTCGAAACATGGTCAGCTTTAGGATCATCCCACGGCTGTCGTTCACTGGAGCCGAAGATTACGAAAAAGAGATTGCACACGACGTAGAGAAAACTGGCCAGGTAGAACACTTTCCTCCATTCGTTCGGGTCAGTCTGTGGAGGAAAGTTTCAAAGATAAAAATAGATAAAGAGTAAACTTTTTATTGGGTCAAGGCTATTTATCCCCTCCTCAGTGCCAATGAACAAATTAGGCAATCTTTCTTTACAAAAATAACACTGGATTGTCAATGTTGAATAGAGATAAGTGCCAACTTTTAAAGGTTTGAGTCCATAATCTGCCGAGCTTCGAATCATACATTTACGTGTCAATCATTAATTTCGGACGTAACGCTGGAATTGGTCTTCGTGACTCTTTGTTTCGTTATTATGTAATTTCTTTTTAGGGTTCCGTACCCGAAGGGGCACCCTTCGGGAAAAAACGGGACCCTGTTACTGAGACTTCGCCGTCCGTCTGTCTGTCTGTCACCAGGCTGTATTTCATGAACCGTGGTAGCTAGACAGTTGAAATTTTCACAGATGATGTATTTCTTTTGCCGCTATAACAACAAATTTTAATACTAAAAAACAAATGAAATTTAATATTAAGGAGGGCTCCCATACAACTAACGTGATTTTTTTGCGGTTTTTATATATAATGGTACGGAACCCTTCGTGCACGAGTCCGACTCGCACTTGGCCGGTTATTTGTACTCACATGCCATTATACACATAAGACATGCAAGCGCACAAGGGGCATCTTGAGATGACAAGTTGAAGCGGTTACTGTGACCGAAATAATTCGGACCATATCATTCAAATGAATGAAACTATTTGTGTGTAAGAAAGATTTTATGAATCATCTCTTCAAATATAAAAAGCGATAAGTTACATAAACACCCAAGCATCCGCATTTTTCTCTTCAAACTTACCTCATCATTGAGGATCGCACCAGCGGCGAGCGGAGCGATGATGGAAATACCATTAGCGATGCAGTTGGTGATACCCATCAGCGTACCAGCGAAGTTCGGGGACATGTCAATGTGGACCAGCTGAGGAAAAAATACAGAAAGTGCCATTGTAATATTATTGATTCATCTTAGGTATGCACTTACGGCCGTTTTCAATAACCTATCTATCCACAATCTGCAGATAGATAGGGTCAAATTTGGCATAAGTACCATAGCGCAACTGTCAAATCTAACTCTAGCAATGTGAAAACCACGGATAGATAGCTTATTGCAAAAATACGTTAATGTTCCCTAGCATGTTTAAATGACGATGATGGAAAACATAGAATACCATGAAAACCCCCCTTTTCATACCAAATGGATTATAGAATAAAATGTGAGTTCAACCGTGCCTTTGTACCCATTACGAGAAATGAAGTAAGTAACATTTTTTTTAACCGACTCCCATTTTAAAATAAGAGGGGATATTTTTCGTTTAGTGCAAATTTGTAATAAACGAAAAATAGTACAGTTTTCGGTCAAGGTCAAGTCATAAGAAGATGTGAATCCCACCAAGAATAGATTACTCCTAAGATGTAGGTTTTCAGTATTTAAAGGTATCATACCAAAAAGCCAGTGTAATGGCCAGCGTTGAGACCCACGACTATAGTCAGAAGTGTGACAGCCATTGTGACATTACCAGCTGGTGAATAGGATAGTCCAAGCAAAGCGATAGCTGGACCCCAGTGACCTGAAAACATTAAATTGTAAAGCAAACTGGTGGATGGA
This sequence comes from Argyresthia albistria, assembly GCA_963457715.1. Taxonomy (NCBI): domain Eukaryota; kingdom Metazoa; phylum Arthropoda; class Insecta; order Lepidoptera; family Argyresthiidae; genus Argyresthia; species Argyresthia albistria. Next base: position 8,221,901 of record OY735266.1, on the reverse strand, counting down.
TAACAGATGGATAAGAACAAAACATCTTTTTTTTATACTGGCAACACTGCCTGGAATAGCCAATGAAACTAGCTTTCGTTTGACATATCTGTCACACTTGATTGGTCGAGAGACAATTTGTTAGGAAAAAAATATTACGATTATTTTTTCGCGCGTATTTCCGCCATTTTCGAAGTATTTTTATGCAATGTTCTGCAAGAATCATCGTGAGAAAACCTTATTACCTCTTTAGAAGCGGCGAAACCACTCACTGTTACGCAAAGGGGGTATTTTTAACCGACTTCAGAAAAGGATGGGCCGGGGTTCTCAATTAGGTTTGTATGTTTTTTTTTATCATTATTATTTTTAATGTGTACACCTTACACCGACACTGATACTATTTATGAACCGATTTCAAAATTATTATTTTTATTTGAAAGGATTAATCATCATAAGCTTGGTCCCATTTTTTGAAAATCAGGAATAGGTCCAGTAGTTTGGTTACAACATGAAAATATCTGAAATGTATAATGTCATTATACATAACGTATTAACGGTAAACTAAATAATGTATTTTTTCCTTTTTGTGACTGTGGGCTGACTTAAGGGACCGTTATTTGTCCATATTGTGTAATATCTATGTGTGTACTTAACAGCCAGAATACGAATGTTGTAGGCTCATTTTCGTGTTTTTAGACGAAATTCGCAACGCGAGCAGAGAGGATTGAGTAATAGGTCTCGAAGTCAGTTTTTTTAATGTTCTTAACATTGTGAATTATTTATCATGCATTGCCATCTCATATATACATGATGTGACATTAAACATTTATTCATATTCACATTGTAATTATCTTAGCCAGTTCATGCTTACCAATCGAGTTGGACAGTTTCCTAGCAGCTGTGATGCTTAGCCACTGCTTCTTGAGGACGTAATCGGATAAAAATCCAAGGGGGAAGCTAAGAAGATATATCGCTATGTATGGCATTGCCGACATCACTCCATTCTGAAATATTAGAACAGACAATCTTTAGCACTTTAAAGTATAATGAAGATCCACAAACTTTACATGTGGCAGAATCTAGAAAAATAACTAGAGCTGCTTGGTTAATAGCAAGATTTGGTAATCCAAATCATCCAGCATCTTCCAAGGTCATGATAATTTTAAGTTGAAGAATACTAAGTATTAATGTCATTTTTTTTTTATAATTTTAATGTCAATATTGTTGCAAGGACTCTTTTTCCTTACGCTACCGTGGGTGTTGTAAATATTGAAGGGTTCTTACCGATTTGATATCAACTCCCAAGACCTTGCTCATGTAGGATGGTATCTCAGTCATGAGAGTCCAGAATCCCCAGTTCTGACCACAGTGGACTATAAGTAGGGACCAGAATGGCAGTGAAGTAAATATCGCCTTCCAGGGTGTTTGCAGTTTCTGGGAATAATGGCGATGATTAGATATTTTTTATCATGTTGGCATCTTAATAAAATTCTTGGCAATAGCTAAAATATTAACAATAATGTTTTCATCAAATCTATTCAAAAAGAGCTACTTTAGTCCCAGTAAACAGGGAGTTTTAGTCTCTAGGGACTAAAAGTTTTTTTTTGTTGCCAGTACAAAGGAAAAAAATTGCCACCATTGAGTGTTACAGAGATCGATTTTGAAAAACAGCCAATTAAAAAAAGTTTGTACTAAAATGCGTACTCGACACAGACAAGATAATCCGATCGGCTGAATCGATTAACATCGATTGCTGACAACAGAGACACAACCTTACAGAGATTCATCAGATGGTCAGCTGATTTCTACCTTAGTACATCCTGTATTTTATTACGTAGTTTGATTCATTTTAGGTATCCATTGTTATCTCAATTGTTATGTAAAGATGACATACCTATTTGAGAATTGTTTTGATTATATCTCACTGTCTATCAGTATATCTGTGGGGTAATCTTTTCGATGTAACGCAAGATTGATTTCTTGAAAATACACTTTGTACCTGTCAGTTTTTGGGGCGTTTTAATAAACATCTCATAAAACTGAATAAATTAGACTAGTTTAGATAGAATTACGAGGCAGTAATTTGCATTATATACATTATAGTAACCAGAGTGGTAGAGGCACACTACTGGTTGTCAAAATAAAACAAAAATCTAGGTACTCGCAAACTACGACACGGATATCATTTTGATTTATTTGACTTTTGTTATGTATGATGCAGTCATAACTTAACTTTACTTGTATGTTAAACAATTGTATTATATTTACGAAAATGATTGCTTACAGATTAAAAATTATCATTTTCCTACATCAGCACTATCAGTTTAAAAACTAAAAACACCCCTTCGAGATCAAAAGATCTTATCAAGACGTATTAAACCAGCCCAAATTCGATGGGTTTATAATAATGAATCTCAGGGTTCTGTTTGCCACGGTCTGGCTCCATCATAAGGTGATAATAATGAGCATTTTGCTAAAATACATGAGTAGTACTTGTCACGACAAATCGAATGAGTCCAAACTCGATGGTTTTAAAAGTAAGCTGAGCATCCCAGTGCTTCCTCTGCCTACTTCTAGCTCCATCATGATACCAGCTCAATGGTACCATATTATTGTATTGTAATCTGAACTTCATACACATGCCAAGTTTTATAGTGATAAGAAGAACTAGAAGTGGGCGAAATTCCATTCCTATATTTGCTGCACGATGTATTTTAGTTACAACACGACCTTATAAAATGGTGTTAAAAATGATGTACGAAAACTATCGAAACAAACAGCCATACCAATATTAGTCGAGAGATTATACTTGAGGTATATCCTACCTTACTCTCCCCAGCCTGTCCAAGCGAGGCTTGAATATATTTCTTCTCAGTATCACTGATAAACCTTGATTCTTCCGGCGAGTTCGAGCCCAGGAATACGTAGAGAACTGTCCAACAAGCTCCAATAGCACCGTTGATGTAGAAGATCGCTGGCCACCCCCACGCTTCGGCTATGAAGCCTGAAGCCATGAGTTGTAGCGCTGTGCCTAACTGGCCACCTGAAACAGATTTTGTAGATTAACAAACATCCTCTTTTCGTTGTATCTAAAGAAGGAAGAAAAGGGGCGTGGCTGTCTGTTTGGAAGTAGACCAATTGACCGCTGCCGATGCTGTGGAGACCTGTACCAGCCCGAGAAAGACCAAAAGGTATATTCGGAGGTGACCGAACTCCAGTAATTGAGAGATAAAAGAAGAAGTAGGAGAAAGGACTAAAAGCACTGGTATGTTCACCTAAAACTGTTGAAATAGTAAACCAAAAGTAGCCTACAGAAATGCTGGATGTCGTAAGATTGTCATTATTTTTACTCAATCGCGATTTTATGTTTTTCTTTTTTTTTTTCGTTTCATTAAGTATTTTCACGCATTTTACTCACCAGCATAAATGATTGTTCCCAATCGGGACTTCTCTTCAAGCGGGACCCATTTTCCGATGAGAGTATGCACGGAGGGGTAAAGCAAACCTTGAGACAGACCCTGTATCACCCGACAAGCACACGTTGCTTGCCAACCTCCCTGAAACAACGAATGATCTGAATTCTTTGATGTCTTTGAAAACTTATGAAGGTGTAAAATTTATCTGGTCTTCAGATTAAGTACCTGAAAATTCGTTAAAATTTACCACCCCATACGTGGATAAGTATTCAACTGAGGAAGGATTCGCTTATAAATTCTAATGAAGCTCAGTCTAGCCAGGTGTTACAAGTGATTAATAAAACGAGTAATAGTATTCCCATCTTGGAACCAATCCTTGACAGTGCCCGATCGGCAATATTCTTGGGTGTAACGATACCAAAATATTCAACGTATATTATTTAAGTAGGGAACTCACATAATACGCTGCTAAAGGTAACACCAACGATACTGCAGAGTTAATGGATATAACAGCGGTAACCGGCAGCTTCCCTCCGACTTTAGCCGCCAACCGACCTCCAGGGATTTGTAGAATAATGTAACCCCAAAAGAAGGAGGACAGAATCACACTCTGAGTTTGCAGACTCCAATCGAAGAACTGAAAATAAATAAATTGAAATGTGGCAACTAGTCACTAGTCACGTCACAATTGGTATACAAGACATTATGAGAAGATGCTAATAACTCCATTGAAAAATGTTCAAATATTCTGAATTCTGAGCTAAACCCTAGAAAGTATCTGGCTATAGAGGTACATACTCGTACTAATAGTAAGTAACTGGCTATAAAGGTTTTTCAAAATGGCACATTTTCAAAGAATGAACTTAGTAGGACTACCGTATTGGCAAACCAGTTGGCAATTTGAGGATTGTTGACTGACGAAATCGACCTCCAAACGAAACTGGTTTACCTGCATTTTTAGGGTTCCGTGTCCAAACGATGCAAAACGGGACCCTGGCAATTTTCCGCTGTACGTCCATTTCCCTGTGCAGGAACAGCCTGCGAGATTAGCGGCAACCTAGGCGGCAACGTGGCGGCAACCTAGGCGGCAACGTGGCGGCAACTAAGAATTCTGTGAATATTTCAACTCTACCTTTTATGTTCATGAGAATGAGAATGAGTTAGGAAACCTTGAGTAACATCTCATAAACCGAAAAGGTAGAGTTAAAATATTCACAGAATTCTTCGTTGCCGCCTAGGTTGCCACTAATCTCTTCGTGTGTTCGTGCGGGTTCCGGTGTTGGTGGAAAATCGTGGACTTACGCTCGAAAGGTTATAGCACAAATAAAGGAAAATACCTGAACACCGTAGTAGTTCCTTCACAAATAAAATGAGATTTATGTGGACGAACTTTGGGTGTGCTTGTCCGACTCGCACTTAGCCGTTTTTTTTTGTTCCAATACTTTTTCGTGCCCTCACTGTGCTACAAAGCGTTACTTTAGATAATATAGTATTGGTATGACATCGTAGTGCATTCACCCGAATGATTTATGAATGGTTGATTAGTTTCTCGTCATGCCGATTCGAACAGATTTGTACGTTTTGTCGTTAGTAAATATTGTATGCAACAAGAATGCGACATTCATACCAATTTCAGAGGCACACTTAGAATTATTGAACAAAACGAGATTGAAAATAGAGACTTTGGTAACTACTAAATGTACGTGAAATACTTTGTGGCGACTAGTCTAAGTCTAAAAGAGTAGCGTGGAATTCTCATTGCATTTTTGCATATCGTTAAGGGAGAATCAACTAGTCTTACTGCTTGAAATCTCTCACCTCAAAAACAATTACCAAAGGTTCTATTTCCGAACTCGTTTTGTGATAATTCTAGGTTTGGCGCCTCTGAAAATAGTATTAATGATGTTTTTATTGTTGCATTTCGCGAGACCAACGTTACCTATGCATATCGAAATGAGACAAGGGCCTTAGCTGAATTTAATTCCTTCAGAATTCCACATATTGCTTTTGTTCCACGGTTATCATGTCTGCAAAACACAAATCGCTCGGAATGATGACTATTATTGCTGTACGTTTTTTCACTAGCTTGTTTATCACGAGTGTCAGCGTGACTTCGCTTTCCCATAAACGTAATTTTATTAATTTTGCTCGATAGAAATGTCTCCTGAAGTTACCAGAAATTTGTCTGTCACAATGTTTTATTTTACAATTTCGCACAGCACCTGAATTTGTATTCTTGTTATTATTTATCTTATATCATTATAAAAATGGCACAGTATTTTCCTCAGTCAGACTTGCTTAGCTTGATTTTAATCTTTTTTATTTTTTTATTTAATTTCCTCTAAAAATAAGTTATGGATGAAATTCTAAGTTCTGATTGCCTAGGGCCAGTGTGTTAAAGCCCTAACAGGGCTGCATTGCATACCAATGAAGCGGCACTTTTTTTGAGTAGCTCTTATTGGTTTCAGCCTGTAGTATGCGTCTATGGCATGGTTGCCATGGCAATAAATAAATGAGTTTCAATCTAGAAATTGATCTTTTACTACACAGCCAACAATGACTTACGTTTTCGGTGGTGTGATCCGTCATGGCAACAATGCCTATGTTGATGTTGACCCTCATGGAGAATGCGAGCAGAAGTGCGAGAAAGAGCATCGCCACTTGGATATGGCGAAAACCGAGACATGCTTCTGGAAGGCAAAGACAAATATATGAATAACTTAACTAACTTAAGCGTCACGACTTTACTCATAGTAAATTTAACTTTCATCGGGGCACTTCTGCTGAAAGACAAAGATGCAAATAGCTACGTCACGTGTCTTTGTGGATGATACCGACCGGGTAGCTATTTAGCCTGGACTTATAGCTTATAACGTGTCATTCGAAACACGGAACTTCCGATAAGTACATAAGAAAAAAAAATTATCTCATTGGTACATGGTCAGTGTCAGCGGAACCTGTATCTCGTGCGTGAGAAGCAAGCGTGTAACCCACTAGACCACGGAGCTCACGGAGATCACGCAAAATGGAGTAAAGAAAAAACTGTCAAGTGGACAGTGGACCACTTGACAGTTTTTTCTTTACTCCATTTTGCGTGACAGGCTTTTCGCCGCAAACACAAAATCGCGTCAATCGCGATAAAGTGATATTGAATGAAAGGCATCTCTTAAATATCTCAAAACTGATAGAAGGATTTAGGTCGTCAGAATTGTTGTTGAATAATATCAGCTGATTTTTATCTCAATTGTAGTTGTTAATCATGCAATTTTGATCATTGTTCTTGCTAGGAAATTAATCTGTTTGACATTAAGTGTCAGCAACTTAGCATTGATCATTTTGCTCTCTCGTCAGGAAAACGCTGCTGCCAGTAATTGTTACGATGTATTTTATTTAAAGAAAAATATTCTATTTAAAATTTAACAGAAATGATAAGCTATGTTGTAGCATGGTATGAAATCTACTGGTGAATGACCTCAAAACGACGATATTCATTTGTCCTCATAACATTTGCAACTTGTTGTTTGTTCTGTTTTGCTACAAATTGACATCTGGCCATCTTTTCAGCCGTGCAACTGTCTTGACCCCCTAAGTCAAGCCATTGTCATTCTCCTGGCCGAAAAGGGTAAAATATTGACATTAAAATTAGTTTGACAGTGGGTACCAACGTCAAAAATTAGACATTCATTGACGTCTTGGTACCCATTGTCAAAATAATTTTAATGTATTTTTTTTTAATAATTTTAATGTCAATATTGTTCCAAGGACTCTTTTGTCCTTACGCGACAGGGGGTGTTAAACCTTTCTTAGATTATATATAACATTCATTTCCTATAAGAAGCATCCTACAAGTAACTTCAACTTTTCCAGTCATCATTATTCATCACCTACATACTGTTGAGTACAGTATAAGTCCTCCACAAGTACCTCATTGGTAGCTGAGGGTGTTTCAAATAACAATGGTGTCATCAGTACACATTGAATTTGTTTTTGTGCCACATAATATCAGTCTATCATCGGATGTTGGCAGTCACTGACAGTTTTAGTTAAATAAGGCAATCTGTTAAAAGCAAAGGGGTTATGTACAGTCGAGTTCATTAATATATGTATGAGCAAATCCAAGGCTTCAAATATAAATGTACATGGAATGGTACTTATATATCTGAGCCGGTTACAATCAAAAATATGTACACATATAGAAACTCTCATAATAATCTGAGCAGTGAGCACGCCTTTCTTTGATTATTTGGTAACTAAGTCGAATTTTCGCAAAAATTCTAGGGATTTTGCGAAAGCACTAACCTAAACTAATAAACTAATTCTCGCGAAAATTCGACTTATCGATTAATCCTGTCACATCTACACAACTGAAAACTTATAAATACCTTTCTGTATCTACTAATATTTTCCAAATTTATTTAACCAACTGAAAGTAAGTAAATATCTACGCAAGGGTTTTTCAAATATTATTAAACATGTAGTGGCAATTTAACAAGTAAAAGTTATATACTATTCCATGTTGTACTCATATATTTAATGAGCTCGACTGTACATCGAGAAACAAAGCCCTATAAATTGAGAGACTAATGCCCGATTTCACCAACAGTTAGGAGACACTTAATTCTTTTTCATAACTGTATAGCGATTGTTTCGGAGGCTGGCCTCTTCAATTTAAGGGGTCCCCTAGTAGCCTGGATGACCCTTAGACTAAGGTACGAAGCTAATCAACCGCTAGGTGGCCCCTGAAAGGAATTAAAGTGCCCCCTAAAAGTTAGGGATTGTTGGTCAAATAGGACTTAAGAGCTTATTTCACCAACGAAGAGTAACTTTTTACTCGAAATTATCTTCTACTTTTTCATAGAATGACCTCATTTTGAACCGTCATTGTCATACAAATTATCCCCGAGATAGTTATTTTCGCATAAGTTTTTGTTGGTAAAATCCAGCCTTAGTTAGTATGGATTGTCAAAGCGTTGTCATTATTCTTTACATTTTATGGACATAACTATGTAGCTGAACATCATTTCGAAAATATTGATATGCATAGATGACGCTGCAATTTAACTGGACACGCGACCATCTTTTTAGAGCGGTGTGTTCAATGTATGGTCTGAGGCCCAATCCTATCGATCAGGATGACCTACTTCCATTAAGGCAGAACATAAGTTAGGCTCAGATCAGCTCAAAAGGTTGAAAGAAGTTATTGTTTGTAAACATAATTTTGTTTAAAAATACCAACACTTATTTGACTCCAAAGCAATTAACGTTACAAACAAATATTTACTTTTGAAGACTCGTGTGCTAAATAATTATAGTTTTGAAGCAACTTAGACCTGAAGCGAAATGCGGATTTTGCGGATGTTTTTAAATTAGATGAAAATGATGACTGTAACGTCATCGTAAATTACAAACACCTGTGGCAACAATATAGCATTTAACCTATTTTGCTCACGAGTTTGGCCGCGTTCTCACGAACCTCGCATAAAAAATAATGGAAAAACTGATAGCATTCAATTTAACGATGGATATTTATCGGTATGGATTTTTGTTCAATTTATACACTAGTTTTGGTAGATTAGTAAGTAGCCTGCGTCCGATTCTACACGTAATGAATAGTCATTCTAACAGTGACAAATCTACATATTTCCATGTATTGGTAGAAAGAGTAAAATAGGACTACTTTGAATCACTAACCTGAATGATACCTAACGTCATCTACTGAGCATTTATTTTTGAGCCTTAATCTAAATGAAATTAAGATTGATTTACTTTTAACTTAGTTGTAGACTAATTTTGATTAATACTCACTAGGTTTCAGTGCCACAGCCTCGTTAATTTCTTGAGCTCCCATTTTTATTACAAAAACAATTCACTTGCAAGTTTAAAACCTGAGATCTAATGACTAGAAATGTATCACAAATACTAATAAATAATTTTCTTCAAAAAACCTAACAGCGTTTTTAAAGAAAACATAACCTTTTGTTTGAATATCGAATGCCTTCGTGCGCGTGCGCGTGGAGGTGCGACGGCTGCGCTCGCGCCAATCGCATTTACAAAAAACTCTCAGTGCTATCGCCACAAAAGAGGTTCAATGCTAACGCTAATGATTTTTCTCGATAAAACTGTGAAGACCTGTGGAGTGGTATTTTTAATTGTTGAAACGAAAAAATACTTTCCTTTAAATGTCGCGTATGTAAATATGTTTTCAATAAACTTAAATGTTTAAATAAAAAATATATATTAGATCAACCTTCATTGTGCCATGGCTGTGGCGTTGGGCTAGTTAGTACCTATGTCACGCAAAATATATAGGTAGTAGCTAGACAGTTGAAATTTTCACAGATGATGTATATCTGTTGCCGCTATAACAACAAATACTAAAAATCAAAAGAAATTTAATATTAAGGGGACAACAAACGTGATTTTTTGCTCATTGTTGCTCGATATTGATAATGGTAGCAGGTAGACGCTTAAAATGTTCACAATATATTGAGTATATTATTTACTTAAAAAATAAATAATTTAATTAAAATTAAATTAATATTTAGGGGGGGTTCCCATACAATTTTTTTTTTGCGGTTTTTTATAGATAATGGTACGGAACCCTTCGCGAGTCCGACTCGCACTTGGCCGGTTATTTATAGTTTATCGACTTTTATTACCGACTCCATGAATTTTCCTGATCGTAGGCACTGTTACTGCTTGCTTTAACGATGATAACTACTTGACAGACATAATCAATCCATCAAAGAGAAGATTGCATAGACGGGTGTTTAATCAGAGCTTGTCACAAACATTTTGACTAATCAAAGAGTAACTGACTCGTAGTAACATAGATAAAAGAGTTTAGTTAATCTGAGAAAATGGTATACATATTTTCTTGATACACAAACATTTTCTTGAAATGTTCAGCTAGGTATTATAGGGTACGACGTAGTCTGTCGTCCACATCATGAAATGGTCGGCCACATTTTGAAATGATCGACAAGCTCATGAAATGGATTTATTTCTGACCACATTACAGTCCATATTAGTATCTAGGTAGGTATCTTAGATTCTTAGATGTAATATAAATAGTAAATAGAACTAGTAGTAATTGTGTAGTGAATTTGTATTATACACTATGTAGTATTTTAATCTAGTGGGAAGTAGCAGCAACTTATCCTAAAACACAGGGTTAGCCCTTTCTTACATACATACGATACATACAAGTATCATGCGTATCAAGTTTCTAATGTACATGTCTTTTTGAAAATAAATGATTATGATGAATTAAAACTATTATTTCTTTATTATTATTACAATATATGTAATTAGTTCCTAAGACCTTTCGTCATCCTTAATTACCTTATCCGGAATGACGCTCCGTTTATCGGAAATGCCCTCCTGAGACCCGGGGAAAATTTTGTCGAAATTCTTTTTGAAACTATTTTGGCGTGGTGCAGCATATTTAGAACAAACACTTTTTGGATGTCCTAAATTTAGGACAAAAATACTACCGCTTGGGTGTCACGAGTAGTACTGGCCTGTTGCTAGTTAAATGACGGATCAATGTCAATCAACTTTAGGCATAATTTTCTTAGGTAGAAGGTTATTCATTCATCAGTATAAACAGTTGCTCAGCAAATTAAAAAGTTTAACAATAGCACCATTATCCTCAAGTTGATCACGTGGTCGTCAAGTCATTGACACTGAACCGTCATTGAGTTAGAAGAATCATTGAGTTAGAATAATCATTGAGTTACACAGTCTGTGGAGTTACAATAATTTATGTCCAAGGTACAGTCTAGTTGAACGTAATATTATTGTATGATAATGGCCCCTTTTGGATGGAATATTCAATAAAACGAGGATGAAAGGTATTTTAAAGAAAGTGATATAAGCTTGAAAGATTTTTGTCCTCAAAAGAGAACCTGTCCAAGTACAGTAAAATTATAAAACACGTGACTTTGGCGAAATTAACTAAAATTTTATTGATACAGTGGAAGTTTAAATTTAAGTGACCGTCATACTCTAAAGCCCACTAGCTATAAAGCGGATTATAGCGTATCTACTATAACAGGCAACTTGACAGATGTCAATCTTAGCCTCTTAGACAGGAGAAATTGCTCCTAAAAATCGATTAATCAAAAGAATCGATACACTCTATAAACATTGGTGAATCGAGAATGATTTTACAAGATTCGCAAAGAGATATTAGAATGGACAATATAGTTGAAAACTAACTACTTATTTGTATCCCTAAGTGCGGATAGCAGTGATGACGATCACAATTATTCTGTTAGTTCAACTGAATAAACAATTTCGATTCTTTCTGATTGTTTTGGTAACATCTCTAGTGTTTAAGAAGTGGATTTTATGAAGTTTTAGGTTAGCTGTCAAGTTGCTTCTAAGTATGGATAGAATATAGTATCTACTATTTTCTCAGAAACAAAAAAAAACTTCGTATGGAGTTCTCAAAGTTAGTCGGAGAATAGTGCTAATCCGCTTTATAGCTAGTGGACTAAGGCTAGATTTTACCAACAAAACGTTATACGGGAATAACTATCCCGTGGATAATTTGTATGACAATGACAGTTCAAAATGAGGTAATTCTATGAAAAAGTAGAAGATAATCTCGAGTAAAAAGTTAGTCTTCGTTGGTAAAATTCGCTCTAAGCGTGGATTTTATCAACAAAAAGTAATACGAGAATGACTATCCCGTGGATAATTTGTATGAAAGCCTGCGATTTGAGAGGCGACATGAACTATTACTAAGCAAACTTATTAAAAAGGTGTGTTTGAAAATGGAATCTGTGGCCACCGCGGTAGAGCTGTCGGATTTGAGGTTGTCAGTTTAGTGCCTTTAGTTTAGTTCGTGGTTTTGACACCTCCCAAATAGCCCTCAATGATAGTTCAAAATAAGGTCATTCTTAGGAAAAGTAGAAGATACTCTTGAGTTAAAAGTTACTCTTCGTTGGCAAATCTCGCTATAAGTAGTCGATTTCGACGAAAACTTTCTCGAAAGATGCGGCCCCCAACTTGTTGTTATGACGAAATTTTGTGAAAATAATGAGATTTGGGTCCTGTTAAAAGAAGCACTATTGAACAGATAAAAAATAAACGGCCAAGAGCGAGTAGGACTCGCACACCAAGGGTTCCAAACACACTTGGATAGCGTAACACGTGTTATTAGGTTTCCACATAAAAAACTAAAGTATGATGTCATCCATGTAAACCAAATTGAATATTTTTATAGAAGAGTAGAAGACAGCAATTTACAGATTGTTTCCTTTACTCGTATAAGACATTGCAGAATGCCCAATTTCATGATTGTAGGCCTACAGAAAGTACCCCCTAAGCAGATGATGAATTTTTTGATTCGACCTTATTAAACGAAACTTTTTTGTGTGAATTCTCCTACCGAAAAGTGTCACGTACTAACTTTTGATTGTCATTCGAATTTATGCCTTATTTTCATTGTACTAAAGTGAAATTGCCAATCCTGTTGCGCGGCAATGAGAAAAGCATGAACACTCGGAAATATGCGATTTTTCAGTTATGAGACCTAGCTCGATCGATTTTTTACCCCCAAAAACCCATATATTGCAAATTTCATCGAAAACTACGCCTTTTTCTAGAACACAAAACATCGTTACACCGTTACATACATATATACAAATATTCATTGTATTAAGTAACGGCTGCCGCTCGGCTTGGATCAGCCGCGACGCGGCTGGTCCTCGCCTCGTCGGACACCAGTTAGGGATATGGCATGATATATTTTTTTATTTTACTTACATACAGGCACATAAATTGCTACTAGGCCTACACTAGGATACCCTATGTCATGGGAACCAAAAACAGCGACATCACAAACATGTAAACATCCAAGACCTGGGATTTTTTTTCGTCCTCAGCCGGGCTTCGACCCCCGACCTCTCGCATGGTAGGCAGATGCGCAACCGCTGCGCCACAGAGGTCGTCATTCTATTTTATTCTAAGGAATATTTTTTATTACAAGTGTTATTTATGTTACCGTAAAATTGCACTTTCATACAATAACAACAGTAGCGTAGCGTCATTATTGGTTTTGAGTGGTTCATTGATCTAATATTCAAAGCTAATTCAATATGTACTTGTTTTCCCGTGTTTGCTTAGGAAAACCGATAACTATAGAAGAGTCTAGACTAGAGTATCACTTATACATCATGGTCTTAGATCCGAGAGAGCTAGACCTTCACCCATCTGTTACTGCGATGAAACTTGGTTTTTATAAAATTTTGTATGCTAGAAAATACATCGCGAGTGGGTTGCCTGCGTAGCAAAATCCTGGCAAGGCTATGATTACTTAATTAACGGTCAAGTGCGAGTAAGATCGCGCACTAAGGGTTCCGATCACACTTTTAGATTGCTACCTCTCATAACTGGTGCAATTAAGTAACTACATAAAAATACAAGTATGATGTCATCCATGTAAACAACATTACGGCATAAACGGTCGTAGCATTCGATATCCTAAGAGGTTGATTTTTTCACAGCACTAAGGGGCCATAGACTTGAGTAATTGGTATAAATTTTAGCTTGATACGTCCACGGATTCTTGATATAAAAAGCCTTTTATTTTTAAATGCCAAATTAATCATAGCCTTGCTTAATCATAGCAATGTACTTTCTAGCATACAAAATTTTATAAAAACTAAGTTTTACTGCAGTAACTGATAGGTGAAAGTCGATCTCTCTTCGGATCTGAGGATATCATTACAGTACCCCAGTATCCCAGGTGCCATACAAAAATTTTCGAGGTCCTTTCAACTCTCTTGTTTCCTGACGGACAAACGGACTGACGTACAGCAGCGGACGATAAGTAATAAGGTTCCGTTTGGCACCCTTTTAGGTCGGACCCTGCTGAGGAAAATACGCTATACCCTTCAATTTTACAATTTTCTCTTGAATTAAGTACCTGCACTTACTATCAACATTCTAACGACATGTTCTGAAAAAGACCACGTTTGCAGGACAAGTTCTTTTGGGTAACTGGGCCAAAGGGGATATACCCACTGTGTTAGAAGGTATGTAGCGTGTTCGTCAGATGTGCATATCACAGCGCATCACATAGGGTGGGTATAATTTTTCATAACTATCCCGTTTGTACATAAACATAGATTTCGTTGGATAGGATTCTGAGAGTTACCTGAGGCATAACAAAGGTCACGGCCGTCCATTATGAGCTGTAAAGCGAAAACCACTAAAAGGATGTTCATTTGTGTCTAAAAGTATTTACACGGGAAAAGCCTTTCAATATTTCAAAACTGTGTATTTTCTGCCTATTTTCGTGCAGACGCTTTTACCTAATTTTCACTAAGGAGTAAAATAAAAGTGCTATTTTTGAGGGATTTTGTTACTGTATCATTTTTAACAGTTATTAAGAACGTTGTTCTGATCAACACTATCAAACGGATTAGAGCAACTTTATTTTCCACTCTTCAGCTGAATCGTTATTTATCTTTCGATCTGAAAATAAGGTTGATGATGTGAAATCTGTAACTAGAACAAATCTAGACATCCGTTTCCTTCAATAGCAATGTTTGAAAACATCATAATGTCATTGGAAAATGCTGTATATTATTGATACGACATGAACAGAATATTACAATAGGCTTGTGGCCTGTCAAGTCAAAATATTACTTTTTCATCACATCTATTCAAAAAGATCTACTTTAGTCCCGGCAAACAGGGACTAAAGTAGGTCGTTTAGTCCCTAGGGACTAAAAGTAACTTTTTAATTTTGTTGCCAGTACAAAGGAAAAAAATGCTGTCACTAATCAGTTTCACTACCACTCAGGCTGACAAACCCAATTAAAAGAGAGATCGATTCTAAACGCCGCCAATAAAAAAAAAAGTTTGTACTGAAATGCGTACTCGACACAGATTAGATAATCCGATCGACCGAATCGATTGACACCGATTAGTGACAACAGAGAAACAACCTTACAGAATTGATATCGAAACACGGACCAAATAATTTAAAAAGTTGTGGAAAATTTGTAAACAAAGCGCGCCAAATCTGAATGCTGTAATTATTTCAATTTCGTTTGCGGATATGAGTAAAGAATATGAGTGAAAGTGAGTGTCTAACTCCAGATGATAACAACAAACGCGAATGACAAATACAAGATCTGTTACCAATAAAATCACGAGGAATATAGGTATGTAAAAACTAGTGGTTATCTGAAAATGCTTTTTGAACCGATTTTCAAGATTTAGCCAATACTAAACAATCTTTAACTATGTGGAGGACATATTTGTAATTCGTAATTTCTTTATTGTACTAAGACAAGAATGACATACAGAAAACTTATAACAGATAACAAGAGATTTCTTCCAACAAACCATTACACACAACATATCACGACAATTGTGTAAATAAATATAGGGTCTAACAGAAAGGGGTGTACAAGCCGAAAGAAGGTTGTTAGGGACATCATTTTGAACAACTTTCACAATTGGACCGACTTGTCAGAGCAACTTTATTTTTCACTCCACCATACAGATCAGCTGAGCGCTAGGCCCGAAATGTACTGAGTTAAAAATAAAGTTGCTCTGATCAAGTCGATCCCATAGTGAAAGTTGTTCAGAATGATGTCCCTCTTTCCGCTTGTACACCCCTTTCTGTTACACCCTGTATAGGTACATGTATGTTATTTTATTGATTACTTACTACTTTTCTCATAGAGGGTGATGAAAAGTAGAGTGTCCACCTCAGGAGTAAAAACAATTTTTGGCTCGAGTGATGTACTTTGAATCCCTCGCTCCCTCAGGATTCTACTTTTGAGTCCCTCGTTACACTCGGGACTCAACTCTAGAATCCCTCGGTCGCTCAGGAGTCAAAAAACACTCTCGCCCTAAAAATAGTTCTTTACTCCCTTGGTAAACAATCTACTATTTATGAACTGTCAAAACGGAAGTTTCATTCCTGAGTTCTATGAAATAACAACAGAATGACGTCATGTAAAAGTGCCATCAAATGCTGTCTTTTTTGCACAAAATTGACTTTACAATATATCTGCTGGAAACATACAATTCTGAGAATGTCAAGCCATTTTGTACATAATGCTTCAACTTAAGACTTGTTCCTAGATTTATTGGATTACCTTGGCCACAAGCCTATTATTAGTGAATATTGGACATAAATGTGTCTCTGCCACCTCAAATCGGAAATGACGTCATGCTATGTATATTTTGTTTTTGATTGATTCACCCTTTTCTTTCTGACGCGCTGGGCAAAAAGATAACATTTACATAAGAGCGCGCTTGATCTCTAGATCAGTTTAAATAACTAATTTAACGATGATGATGAACTTACTTACAAACTATAGAATACCTGGACGAATGGCTCACAGCTATTACTCACTTTGCAAAGATTTGTCTGGCCTGACAGTTAGATTATTTTATAGGAAGATACTGTCATAAAAAGGTTTAGCTCAGTAGTTTCGTTCACCCAACTGAACCATTAACCCAAGAAAGTAGGCTTATCACGCTGAAAATGAATTTCAAGGAAGGCTTAGCAAATTGCCTCTTAGCACACGTGGCCTAGTTGGTTTTTACATGGCAGCAATAATAGTAAATTGAGAACTTAATATTCTTTACTAATGCAAACCCCTTAGGTTCAGCAAATACCGCCTTCAACGTGTTTGGATTTCAAAGCTATGATTTTCATCATCATCATCATCCTCATCCCACATCGACCCACTGCTGGGCATAGGCCTCTTCTCTATAGCGCCAATCTTCCCGGTCCTGTGCCAATCGCACCCAGTGGGATTCCGACAGATATGATTTTAGGTTACATAAATTAATAAGTGTTTTTTTTTTGTTAACACCCACTTAAAGATACCCGGACTAAAATAGTTTGATTAAACTAACCAGATAACCTCGCTTGATAACTCTAGTGTTAATAATTTCACAAAAATCTGTGGAGTGGTGATAATTATTCGATATAACATTACGTATTGATATTCTTCGACATTTCAATTCACTTTTTTATGAACCGTATGCAGTACATACCTACGATAGTTTTTGATGAATATAAATTTACAAAAAAAAATATCCGCCGAGCCCCGACCCTGTCTGTTCCAAACTGTCCTGATACCGCCCCTTTTGAAAAATTAAATCATTTTGCATGCAATACAGGTATAACAGAAAGGTGTAGTCATATTTTAGGGGGTTGTTAGGGATTTCATTCTGAGCAACTTTCACTATGAAACCGATTTGATCAGAGAAACATTAATTTTCACTTCTATACAAATCAGCTGACCGCCCGGACCAAATCGTATGGAGCAATGAAAAATAAAGTTGCTCTGATGAAATCGGTTCCATAGTAAAAGGTGCTCAGTATGGTCTTCCTAGCCTATCCTTAAATATGACTACACCCTTCTGTTACACTCTGTATAATAGATTATTTTTTAGCACAGAGCTCAAGAGCTCTAAGAGACCGCTTAGGATAAAGCCAGTTATAATCGTGTAATAAAATTAAGAAATTAACCCCTAATTACAAGATTCTAAAAGAATTTCCGTGATTATTAATCAAAATTTAAATTTATTTGTATAGTGCAACTCAGGGTTAAACGATTTTATAAATGGTTTAACAGTTTTAAATGTTTGATGGGCTTCATTTTAGTACAGAATGTAATATATACCTAACTAATTAGCCAGTCAATTAATGTTGTATCAGTCCACTCCATTTAGTGTTCCTGAGACTTTGCGATTTAGATAAATCTCTGACATAAGTAACAGCTAGTAAATATAACAAACAGGGGTCAGAGACACATAAAAGTATAATATTTATCACCAGTTGTAAAAGACGCGTGAAGCCGAATAGAAGTGCAATTAAAAGGTTATTGGACGCAGTGTTAATGGCGGGAAAATAGGAAAAACAATATAAAATGGGAGTGTATTCTGAGGAAGGTGGGGAGAAGATTGAGGAGGGAAATATTAGACCGAGTAAGTACATTACATAATACATAATTTGTATATGATCGACTATTTTTATACGATAGACATCGCACCCTGAACATTTTTTCCCCCAAGTCTCAAGTGGTTTTCCAAACAACAAAACGCCATTCGTCTTCCAGAAAATTGTTTTATAAATAGTTTATTCAAATTGGTCCTGTAGTATCTGAGATTTGTGATTACCAATACATTTAGCGATACAATAATAAACATATTATTGTATATGTAACCTTAACTATAAGATAATTAAGAGACAAAGTGATAAACAACTTTATTGCTTTCTTGATAACTTCTGATGGGTGTGTCAATGATAAATAGGCGAATACACTAACTAATACCACAGAATACTGTGCTAATACCCAGTTTGAGTGCAATTATTATAGATTTAAATATTTTGATTTAGTTAGACACAGTGCGAGCATGTATTTTAGTTAGCGCCAGCTGCAAGACATGAGTGTACGTTAATCTTTGAGGTAGCAGTTTTGCATTCGGCAGAAATAATTATGACGTTTACTATCTTCTAGTCATGCAATAAATCTTTTTCGCAGATAAACCTCACTAGATCATAAATGGAAAGTTACGTAGTAACTTTTGCAACTAAGGAACTTTTCCATTCATGAAGACGATTATTGTGTATATGGTGGTCAAATGAAACAAATCATCATTTCATGTGGCCATAGCCATGCGTGAATTACAAGTTTTATTTAACGATGAAGATTCCAAGGACAAAATTATGCGGGAGCTTATGTGAAGACAGAAAATAGAGGCAATCTTCTTTCGTGTTTCTGGAGCTGAATCCGAACTTGCTTTTAAATATCCTGTTGCACGTGGCACACTAAAGTTCGGATGCGACGAGGTGGACATCATCATAATCCTCATTATCGTCATCATCATCATCATGCATAATGATGATGACGATAATGATTTATATGGACACGTGTTCTGAAAAATTAAGATCGGCTAGATCATGACATATTATGATCTGTCCACGACATACAAAGTCAAAGTTAACTAACAAATTAAACTGATCTTAAAATCCAATAGCTCTCTCTCTCTCTCAGTTTCCATAGATTATTATTTTCGGTTTCGGTCGATATTTTGAGAATCCTTGAAATCGGCACATCTAAATTACATCAACTAACTAACTATCTAACTAATAATAAACGGCAAACAAATGAATTATGTCTCGACACATTACTGCCTGTAACCTTGTCGTTGTAGGTCAAGTCAACTAGCTGATTCAGAAAAAGTGTAATAAAGAAAATTTATAAATCATATTGTTGGATTAATCATTTACCCATGGCAATATTATTTAAGTAGTAACTCAAAGTGCAGGTAAAAAGTACCGTTAATAGTGAAGGAAGGAACTAATGAACCAACACAATCTAACGAACGAACTATATTCTGACCATCCTGGGTTTTCAGGAAGAAATCTCTTTTTAGAGGCTCTGTCAGCCAGATTCTTAATAGCAGTGTCAATCAATCAATAATTTAATATTTTTGTCAAATTGGATTGTGCATCATACTTTAAAATTCTGGGTTTGTTACGAATTAACCCAACATTTTATACCATTGATACCTTTGAATTTTCCAGAAGGATTCCTTGTCCGGCATGTGCAGACAGTCTTCCTATTTTGGGCCATGTTCCTGGCCTTCACGATGAGGGTCAATATGAGCATGGCTATCGTCGCCATGACAACGAATGAAAAAAACCAAAATGTGAGTAAACGGCGACGTTCTTTAAATAAAAATCGTCCGAGTCGGTCGCACTCGCATTTAGGGGTTCCGTACAAAACGTCACTTGTCCAGTTTTTGGTGCGGTACCCTAAAAATCAATCAAATTAAAGCTTCAATCAGACAGGGCACAAGGGAAGGGGAGATGATGAAAAGACCAAAGCAATAACAGAGCGAGTGCCTAACAATAACCGCGATTAGTCCTGAGACGACCATTATGAAGGACGGATGACATTTTATCGCCTTAAACAGTAGATGCGAAAGTTTCAGGGCCGGAGTGTAGGTGACTGAACAAATTTTATGGTTTTGGTAGAGATAGATAGATAGATAGATAAATCATTTATTCAAAGGACATGGTACACACACATAAATTAATAACAAAAAAATCAATTTAAATAGACGGCACATAATAGCACGCACTATGCAATTAACAGTAGGTACCTACAGCTGTGTGGTTATGTGACTGTACCACGGCAGTGAAATGGCCCTGACTCAGCAATGTCACAGACGAATCTGTGACGCTGGTATTCTGCCAGGGCCAAAGCGGTACATCTGGTACATCACCCGCGGGCCAGTAGCAGGGCTGTAGGTTGGGTGTCAACTACAAGAAAATATATATCCGAAGATCCGAAGAGAGCTCGACCTTCACCCATCTGTTACTGTGATTAAACTTGATTTTTATAAAATTTTGCATACTAGAAAATAGATTGCGAGTGGGTTAATACATCCTGGCAAGGCTATGATTTAAAAATAAAAGTGCTTTTATATCAAGAATGCATGCATTTCTCAAGCTAAAATTTATATCAATTACTCAAGTCTATGGTTTCTTAAAGCTGTGAAAAAACCAACCTTCTAGGTCTACGCAATCGAACGCTACGACCGTTTATGCCGTAATTTTGTTAAAATTGATGACATCATTTTTATGTAGTTACTTAATTGCACCAGTTACGAGAGGTAGCAACCTAAAAGTGTGATCGGAACTAATAGTTTTGGAATAAAGATGCTGTGACATACGGACGGACAGACAGACAGACCAGACAGACAAACAGACAGTCAGACAGACAGACAGAAGACTTGACGAAACTATAAGGTAAGGGTTCCTTGTTACTCTAACGGAACCCTAATTAGGCACTTGGGTTGACAAGACTGATGAACATTGCGTTTTCCAGGCTTTCAGAATATAATAATATCGGTCATCATTATGTACAAAAATCTCTCGAGATTTTTTATTCTTCTTTTCTTATTTACTTGTAGCTTGTAGTTACTCAGATCGGGGTCAATGTACCGAGGGCGGGCATTTATAAGGAATTGTTGTGTTGCAAATTATATTTTAAATTCTCTTCAACATCAAGCATGCTGTCAGGACATCTTAAGGTTTAATCACTAGTTTAGTATGTAAAACCTATACTCTAAGGAATGCAATGTGATTTTACTGTTTTGTTCTGCAATAAAATAAAATAAAATTAGCAAATGAATTATAATCGTGGTGTAATTGTTTCGCAATTAAGCGCCTAATCACAAGATACCTAGATTGATGTTCTACTATAAGCATGGCTCATTATTACATAAGAATAATGTCTTACAATTTACTTAATTAGATTTTGTCACAAAAATGTGAAATGCATTTTTGTGAAACAAACTCTCAAGTGTGTATTTGTTTTAGACAACTTTGGTTTGCATTAAGAACGATGTTCATGATTTTAATTTCTCTTTCAGTATTTCGACTGGAGTTCCGGTACACGAGGTGTGGTTCTGTCATCCTTCTTTTGGGGTTACGTGATACTGCAGGTAATTGTATTGAACTTTAGATATTAATAATTGAAACAAAAAGTAAACTTTAGAAAAAACCGACTTCCACAAACCCTATTTGATTAGATTGAGTTTAATACAAACTGTAACCCCTTATCCCCCCCCCCCTTGGGGAATTAATTTTGTCAAATCCCATATCAGTGCTACCCCACGCTACTAAGGAACCCCTGTACAAAGTTTCATGGCTCTAGGTCCACCGGTTTAGGCTATGCGTTGCCTGCCCGTCAGCCACGCATTGTATTTGTACCTAGTATTGAGCAGATCTGGTGGCCATATGTGGTCTTCATCAGCAGTTCCGCATCACAATATTATGCTTACCATGTGCATTTGCACGAGTTATTATGAAAAACACAAAAATCACTTTAGGTCTGCCTATAATATTTGAAGAGTTCCCTCGATTTCTCCAGGATCCCATCATCAGATCCTGACCTGGTGTCAATGGGACCAATGGGAAGGTAAACCCTTTCAATCAAAAAAATAATTTTCCAAATCGGTCCATCCGTCTAGGCGCTATCGGGGCACATACATAAAAAAAAAAAAAAATAAAAAAAAAATATCCGGACGAATTGTAAACCTCCTCCTTTGGGAAGTCGGTTAAAAACACTGACGCAGACGACAACAACAGTTGCTCTGATCAAATTGGTTCCATAGCGATTTTTAAAATAAACTTTTAACTCCTTAGTTTTCAAATTATCATTTTTAAATCTTCCACTCTATTGGTTTTCGGACAGTATTATAAAGGATACTGTATCTCCTTCTTTTTAATTTGATTCGGCAAGTTCTTGACGATTGCTACCCGCATTTATCTCATGAACTGCCTATTCGATATAATTATATTCGTGCGTGTCCGTCCATGTATCTAAGCTGCGTCCAAATATGTTCTTTTGTCTGTTCCGTACCTCCGTTTCGGAAATATTTGGTGTTACGAAGGTACGTTTTGGTACACATCGATCTACCGTAATATTCTTAAAACCACGAGATTACAATCTAACGGTTTTAAATCCGTTAGATTGTAATCTGTCGATTTATTGTGAACTGTACCGAACTTCATGCATTATAACGCGTTAGTAGATAAACTGAAGTGACGAATCACTCTGGTCAAAGTGGTGGGTCAGGGTAGGTGAAGGATAAAGGGGGTGAGCGAAGCGAATTCCCGTTTATGCTTCGTGTTAGGTTGACATGTAAGTACCATAAAAAGCATAAATGCCAAATCTTGTCGATCTTTTTCACAATATAATAGAGATAACAATCTAACGGTTTTTTCCGTTAGATTGTAATCTCGTGGTTTTTACAATATTACGGTAACAGAGATCCATCGCAAGATTCGCGAGTTGTGTGTTTCGCCAAAAGAGTTTGCATCCTTCTTTCTATGGTTTCGCCCTGTTCAATGCCTTGTGAACGGGTGGTTCGACACCCGTGGTACATATTTGTCGAACCACCTGTCAGGAAAAAGGCGAATAATGGCAATACGATAGCCAAACAGTCTAATTTTGTTTGTCATTACTACGTAAAGGTGCCGTCAGGTGAACTAGTACGAAGATGGGGGGGCAAACGGCTCCTGCTAGGATCATTGGCAGTGAACTCTGCAGTGTCATTGTTCCTACCTTTTGCTGCTACACTGGTAAGTTGGATCCTAGTAATGGCCTGTCAAAAATTACCCTAAAGGTTCACCCTAAGAGCATTTTTGTATTTTTTGTCCCAATGTGGTTTAACGTATTGGAGAGAGAAAAAAAACTAGATTATTTAGCATTTTTAAAAATATTAACAAATTATACGACATAGGCGTTAGGAGTAACGTCACGCACGTTTAACTTTTTTACCTAAGAAGTATAATAGTAAACAGTTAAATATATTGAATTGAGTGAGATCAAAGTGAGATCCTAATACCTTTGAGCTCAGAACATATTCTAAGCCTTTGAGGCTTTTTGTCCTAGCGTATATTTATTTTATTCCATGTATCTAGCTAATAAATAATAGCATTGGAAACTCTATTATAGCCTTTGAAAGTAGTTTCTGAGAAAACAAGGATGCCTGAAAGTGCTTTTTAATAAGATTTCGATCAGTATTAGCAGAAAGCTTCAGTTACGAAATAATACATCATGTATTTTTCTTACTATGCCTAATGTCTTATTACCACTTATCTCTTATTTTCACTTACTAGTCTGAATGGTTTTGAATTAGTTACAGTTAATTTATGTAAATCTTTAATTTATGTAGAAATTGCGTCTCTGTTCGAAACACTACATATTTGTGTCTAATACTCCCCAGGGCGACTGGCCTTTAGTCTGTGCTTGTCGAGTGCTTCAAGGTCTAACCCAAGCCTGTGTGTACCCGGGCATGCACCACCTCATCAGTCAATGGATACCTTTAGAAGAGAAAGGTTTACTTAGCACAATAATTTATGGAGGTAAACACTTTTCTCATTTCCTGGGGTTTATTTTCTTCTTTTCTTGCCTCTGCACCATTTGAGGTTGGCAGTCAGCTCTTTATCTCCACACTCCTCCCTGTTTTTGCCAAACTCATCTGCTGTTCGGCACTGGCCACTATCATCTATCTCTAACGTTTAACTCTTGCAAACGAATTTAGTATGTGTTCTATTAGTTTCTTTGCTGACTGAAAGTCGAGGAGCTTTTACGTTGTCTAACTTTATTTATTTCTAACCTACTTACTGCACGGTAGGATTTATGGTATGATTAACATTAAAATAATGTAAGGTTGCAATAAGGTGCTTTTAAAAATAAGAGTTGTTAAAGCTGTATTAACATTTTAGCATCTGTGGATTACAAAATCAACTTTAGCTGAATAAATTGAATAAAAAAGACATACTAAGTGCTCGAAATTCACCCATAGAATACTGCGATAAAACTTGGTTTATCAAACTTTGTATGCTAGAAAATACATTGCGAGTGGGTTGCCTAGAAAAATCCTGGCAAGACTATGATTAATTTGACATTTAAAAATAAAAGGCCTTTTATATCGACAAGTTATTAAGAATGCGTAGATGTATCAAGCTGAGATTTATACGAATTACTCAAATCTATAGTCTCTTAAAGCTGTGATAAAATTAACTTTCTAGGTCAACGCAATCTAACGCTACGACCGTTTATGCCGCATTTTTGTTTTCATGGATGACATCATACTTGTACTTTGTGTGATCGGAACCCTTAGCGAGCGAGTCTTACTCGCACTTTACCCTTAATTTATCAATCATAGCCTTGCCAGGATTGTGCTAGGCAACCGACTCGCGTTGTATTTTCTAGCATACAATATTTAATAAAAACTCTTCATGGCAGTAACAGATGGATGAAGGTCAAGCTCTCTCGGATCTTAGACCAAGTCGTTTGGTTGGTATTCCATTTAGGTTATTTAAGACTTTCTAGTTTATTTTTTATGTTAGTTTTATTATAAGCTGTTTGTAATTCCAGGTGGACCCCTAGGAATAGCAGCTCAGCTGCTTTCATCCGGGTTTGTAGCCTCGGCCTGGGGCTGGCAGGCCATATTCTACACCAACGCCACACTTGGCTTCATTTGGGTGGCCACCTACTCGTACTACGGGTCAGCATCACCAGAAAAGTCCAGAATCATAACAGAGGAGGAAGTCTTGTATATCCAGAAGTCTTTGGGTAGGGTTGGGGAACAAAAGGTATGGGTTTCGTAAAGGGTGAGAAAATTAAGGGCGGACCCTAGGCTATCAGAACTTAGAATTTCATCCTTAACTTATTTTTAGAGGAAATTAATTAACCCTAGAAAGATAACCATAGCAAAACTTGCCTAAAAGATAACCATACGCTTCAGAGGCGCATGATTTTGTAATGCGTCTAATTAATGGTGTATTTGGCATATTTGCCTGAACAAATATACTTATTTTAATAATCCGGGATAGTTTTAAAAATAAAATGCGTTACTTTAAGAATTTGTTTTATTTTAAGAGTTTGGAAACATGAATCAGTAGACCTCTACGAAAAATAAAAATAAAATCAACATCCTTCTTTTTATGGGGGTAGTCCCGTAAATTATTACAAAAAAATATGTTTTTCTCTTGCAAATAAGTTGACAATATAACTACAATAGAATTACCTACAACAACCTGGTTTACAGACAGTCTTTACCAATTTCAGTCTTATAACCATACGCCTCGAGAGGGCATCCACTGGTCATACCTAGGAAATTATAGTACTTACCGCGAAGAAACAGCCATCCTGCTACAGCGCTAACCGACGACTGAGTTGGCTCTGAAGGACCAGTTGATACGCGCATCGATTGGAAAAAGACAACACTATATTAGCAGCGTGGGCGCCTTTGCGACGTAGGTTATCTTTCTAGGGTTAAAAAAGTCTAACTGAGGAACATAATATTATGTACTGTGCCATTTGTATAATGATTAGATAAATAACAAGAACACAAATTCAGATGCGGTGCGAAATTGTAAAATAAAACATCGTGACAGAAAGATTTTCTGGCAAATTCAGGAGACTTTTCTATCGAGCAAAATTAATAAAATAACGTTTATGAGAAAGCAAAGTCACGCTGTTGTTGTTTTTATCAAAGTACATATTACCCACAGCGGTATCCAACTCCATGGGTGAAGATAATGACGTCTCGGCCCTTCTGGGCGCTGATCGTGACACATTGTGGACAGAATTGGGGTTTCTTCACACTCATGACTGAGACTCCTACGTATATGGACAAAATTTTAGGAGTTGATCTCAAATCCGTAAGTTTTATTCACATTATCTGAGTTTCTGCAGCTGAGTGATATCAGGCGTCATTGGTATAAAAGCCTTACAAACTTTTATTTTGGCCATCTCTTATCATCTTTTTGTCTGATGCTAATTAAGATGTTACATACGATATGGCTATGCTAAATAGGTACCTGGCCAAGACCCAATCATCTTTTGACCCATACAAATAAACCGCTCTCAGCTCTATAAAAGCTTTCCCAAGTGCGCTAAAATGACAGTACCTACCTACCTATTGTCATGGTGAAACCGTAAATGAGACTTAAGTGCCGTTCTCTCATTTCTCAGATAGCGTTTATCTATCTATCTGGGGCTTTTGACATTTCACACGTAAAAAAGTAAAAAAAAGCTATTTGACTGTTCTCCTGAGAGACCTGGGCATAGTTGAGTTAGAGGCTGTCTAAAGTGCAGCATAAAATCGGCTATTAGAATATAGTAAGGTGGCAATTTATTTTTTACCTATTCTAGCGGAGATTTGACTTGGAGCAATAGATTTTTCAAAAGATTTTCAAAGATTTTGTATTTCCATAAAAAGTATGATACATTTTTGTGGTTTGTGCCTGCTGTAAACCACAAGTGGTTTGTCTCAGCTGCACATAATAGGTAGGTACATCTGTGGCTCAAGCAGGAATGATTACCAGAGTGAAAAAGTGTTCCAGGTCATATGAAATAAGCCTTATGTCATTGTACATGGGTCACGAAATATTCAATTCGCATACTTTTTCGACGCGTAATTATAACTGCTTCCTACACTGTATCTAGTTCAAAATGTTCCTTTCCCTTTCCTTGAAACCCTTTTTTTTCTATACATTTCAGAACGGCGTCCTCTCCGCTCTACCTTACCTGGCTATGTACGCACTAAGCTTCCCCATGGGAGCTATGACTGACGTCATCATTAGGAAGAAATGGCTTACAGTATCTCAATCCAGAAAACTGTTTAACTCGATTGGTAAGATTAGACAGTTAGAATCTAAAATAAAAATAATAATACTTAAATTAGCACGTACCATAATGCCCAACATTGGGATGATACGGGCTGATACGAGTATGATGATGATGATAATGATGATGACGATGCACAATGCACATGCAGCCGCTATCAGCTATTTCAGTTGCCTTTTAGTTATCTACTTCTTTATTGTAAATATCAGTGCATTTTTAAAGCAAGTTTTGATTATTGCAGAATGTGTACTTATAGAAATAGTAAGCGCTGCAATCTGAATTAATGATATTTGCCAGGACTTTGGGGCCCTGCCATATTCCTGATCGGGTTAGCATACGGCCCAAATACGATGGGTTATGCGGTAGTGATGCTAACATTGGCTGTTGGGATAAACGCTGGACAATACACTGGATATATGGTTGGTAAAAGCTAGCTAGAAACTTCTCGGTTTAAGTCGCTGAAAGATGCTTGGAAACTTGAAATTTGGCCTAGAGGTATCATGAAGAGTATAATAGGGGAACTACACCCACCGAGAGGCACAGAGTTTAACCCGGATACGAGTGAGATTAAGCTATACTTCATCACATTGTGTGTTATTCGAAACATGGAACGTCTGATAATGTACTTTTTCTATAAATAATTTGATAGGTACATCACCGGGATTAGAACCTGCATCTCCTGCGTGAGAAGCAAGCGTGTAACCTGCTAGATCACGAAGCTGTTTTACCGCATTCAGTTTAATCGCATTTGTATAGTTGTTTTGTTTACAATCTTTTCATAGTTTTAAATGTCTATTTCAGCTAGTGCACATTGACCTTGCCCCAAACTTCAGTGGTCCCTTGATGGGGATCACGAACTTCTTAGCGAACATCATCTCCATAATAGCACCCCTGGTCTGCGGGAGCATTGTTGACGTCCAGGTACGTATGTACTTACAGTAGGAATCGAATTATTTTAGCCGTTTTTCATAGTACTTACTTCGGTAAACTCTATATACTCCTCTCTGTCCTTTGCAAGTGCATCAGCTATTTTACGCTGGCTACTCCCGTGCATTCTCTAATTTATCAATGGTTGGTTTCGTGATATTATTTAGGTCTATGACCCACCATGGCCACTGGAATCATTCTGAGTATCCATTTACCTAATTGACAATGTGTGTTTTATCATTTCCAGACAGACCCGAAGCAATGGAAAATTGTTTTCATAATCGCATCTGCTGTGTATTTCTTCACCAATCTGTTCTTTGTAATTTTCGGGACGTCAGAACGACAGCCGTGGAACGAACCGATTCAGGATGACGTGGGTATGTCCAAGCAAAGCGTCACGCTTTCCCATACAATACGGCAGTGGAACAATATTGTGCTCATAATAAGGCTGGATTTTACCAAGGAAAGAGTAAATTTTAATCGAGAGTATCTTAGACTTTTTCATAGAAACTAGTGACACCCAGATCAGATCACCTCATTTCGAACTGTGATTTGTCATACAAGTTATCCCCGGGATAGTTATTCACGTATAATTTTTTGTTGGTGAAATCCAGCCTTAGCCAGATATTAAAATACCTTCTTCATTTCTGAAATAGGTCTGAGGTTAAAAATATTAGGTCGGGTAAAAAGTTTCTTCGTATTTTATATGAAGACCGTAACGGCTCGAATTAAATATGCACCATCTTTGACTTAAAAAATTCCGGATTGAAAACGCTTGTAAACCAACTTTGTGCTTTTTTTACTGACACTGTAATAATTATGTTCATAGACATCATTTTTTTTTTCACGGCCTTTGCATTTCTTCCTTTTTTTTCTACAAATATAAAATGTACTGAATTTCTCCATTCGATTCACTCAGTCATTTGGACATAAAGAAAAACAAATAAAAAATTGTCAGAAATGACATCTTTATTGAAATATAACCTTTTTAAATCAAAACCAGCCAGATATTAATGCATCCAAAGATATTTAGTTACAAATACCACCAGTTACCCATTTTCATGATAAGGTCACAAAATAAGAGTCCTTAATTGGCCTATGTTCAATCATATTTTTTAGTTATAATAATGTATATCGTGCTGTGGACTCAGTTCCCAAATAAAAAAAAATAAACAAACAAAAAAACAAATTTTTACCCTTGGAGGAATCATTAGCCTGAGTTTTTACCCGACCTATTTATAATTGAAAATTCATTATTTT
Source organism: Argyresthia albistria (assembly GCA_963457715.1). Lineage (NCBI taxonomy): Eukaryota > Metazoa > Arthropoda > Insecta > Lepidoptera > Argyresthiidae > Argyresthia > Argyresthia albistria. The sequence goes on along the minus strand of OY735266.1, from coordinate 8,192,110 downwards.
GTAGACCACCGATTAATTAATATATCAAACGAAAATAATTACGTTGTCACAGCAGTGTCATGTTATGCAATGTAAAATTTTAATATTATCTACTCTGATATTTAATAATAAATTGCAGTGTTTATTTTGTTTCAGAAATGAAAACCGCCGAAAAGGAAACAACTATGAGAGACAACAGAATTGAATCTCATTAACGTGAAAACAATAAACACTAGATACGTGGGTACCTAAAATAGATAGAAGGGAAATTAAAATATTTCATTGAGTGCGAGTAGTACCTACTTATCTATAATAGAGTCAAAGAAGTTGAAGAATTGAGAATTCTCTCGAGTAGTTTTGGTGTGAGATCTGATAGATAGGATTATGATTGAACTTTACTAATAATTATTACAGATTACAAGGCAAGGTATTTTTTTATCTGTGCATAATATTAGTAAAAATTAAATGACATTTTAACAAAGGTAATATGTTATTTTTGTTTACTAATGTGATATTAAAACCACAAAACCAAATTAGTATAGCGGGCCTAAAAAATGAAGAACAGTATCTCCTGTCGTTGGGGGAAATGTTTCATATTTGAAGTTTGTTCCTATCAATTACGGTAATTTTCCTTCAAATACAAACAATCCTACTCGCACTTAGCCGGTTTTTTTTAATTAGAAAACGGTGGTAGAGGCATATGTGCCCATTTTCAGGTGCTTTATCATAATATGTAATACAGCAAATAAGTAAATGTAGCCCATTAATTACCCCACCGAGGGGCACAGGCCTTTACCCGGATCCGAGTAAAATTGATCCGATTTAATACAATAAAATATTTGCGCAATTTAATTGATTGTCTAGGGGCCGTTATAAATGGCACTATTCGAAATATTGCGTAATTTAATTGATAGTCTAGGGGCCGCCTAAGCATATTACTCGTTTTTTGCAAAGTTGGGGACTAATCTAGCTCTAGAGTTTTCCTGACGATGCTTTTCATAACTGTTCATCATAAATCATGAATTTTGTAAAACGACAGATGATTCTGCCACTTTTGCTCTACATCTCTGTAATAGATTAATTAATCGATGCTTCTTGATATAGTCCATTCTAGATATAGTCCATTAGTCTTAGAATCTTGACAAGAGTGTCTGTGTCCTGAAATCTCTGAAATATCTCCTCTACTTCGTCAGATCAATTTTATGGGCCAAGCCTTTCGAAGAAGTTTTATATTTACTCTGTGTGTAGCGTCCAATCCCTAATACAGGACCTGACCAGCATAATTTATTGCCGGGGAGTAATAGTTGACGTCAAATTACGATATTGGAAAGGACGTCAGAAATTGTTTGGACCTGAGGGTATAAAAGCTGGTGGTTTACCCTTTAAACATGCTTGTTACCCTCATCCCAATAGATAACATAACAAAGCGTTAAGTTTTTTCTTTATTCTTTATACTTATTGCACAAAAAATGGAATACCTACTTAACAATGGAAAAAATACATGTACAAAGGCAAGCGTATCCCTAAAAAGAGATCTCTTCCAGCAATCCTAGGATGGACAGGATTATTTGATAAAAAGTAGACTTTCGAATGTGCAAAACGATAAAAATATTACAATTATAGACTAATCCTAATGAATATTTAAAACATAAATACTGTAACCCCGCATTTGTAATCACGTGTCGACACAGAGACGTACACGTGAGAGCAAATTTTAATGCGAAGTTTGGTACTGTGTGCCATACGTTTAAAATAGGTACTGCCACTCGCACGCGGCTCGTAAATACAAATGCGAGTGAATGCCAATGCGAGTGTTTGCATGTGCGGCGGGGCTTACAATTGAAAAATGATTGTTACAAATTAAAAATGACGTAACATAGCGTCACGAACGGTCTCATATGGGGTGGTAGAGGTACATTGTAATTTAAACATGTCTTGATCGATTTGATCAGAGCAACTTTATTTTTCACTTCCCAGTACATTTTGGCCTTAGTGGATCAGCTGATTTGTATGGAGAAGTGAAAAAAAAGTTGCTCTTATCAAATCGGTTTTATAATTAATGTTGCTCATACTGATGTCCCTAATAAGGCAGTTTCTCATTTTGCGTTAATTCATTTACACCTTGTATAGAGACCCGGTAAAGTTAAAAACTCACTTCCCGTAGACAAAGACAGATAGTGCCACCGAATTCAAAGGGTTCTCTTATAAGACCGCTGAATACAAAAGCCTTGGCAATATTTCATCCAATGTAAGGCTATAACAAGATTTTTGGACAACCGCCGCCATCGGCATAGCATTATGTTAAGTTACGGTAAGGGACGGGATCCTAACTTTTTTGCGTGACCCGCATTTTGTTCTGCGCTCTTATTTCGAGTTTTGGACTGTACGGACTGAGTTTTAGGAACTCCTTCAAGCAAATTGCGATTAATATTATTCTTTTATTAACGTCTTCGAAGCTGCAGCGATAGGCCTCGTCGAGCATATAGAGTATTGACTAACTGCCTAAAGGCTCTGCCACCCCGCATGAGAAAAACTATATAGGCGTGGCACTATGCTTGCGTTTCTTTTTGCAAATCCCGCGAACTGACTAGGTATGCAACTTTCGCAAAGAATTTGTGGAATGAAGATGCCAAATACGAAAACCAATAGCATAAGACTAGCCTAAGTTCTCTGCTTATATTATTTTGATTTGTGCTGTAGGCTTTGATAAATAAATAAATAAGACTTAAACAAAATAGCTGACGAAGAGGCGATCCAATGGCTGCTAAAGCTGCCACTTTTATGAATTGTGACAAAGAAGCGACCAAACGCTAAATAAATACAGCTTAATTTGACGAACTCTATGGCGCAGCGACTCCGCATCTGCCTACCATGCGAGAGGTCCCGGGTTCACATCCCGGCTGGGGACAAAAAAATCCCCAGGTCTTAGATGTTTACATGTTTCTGATGTCGCTGTTTCTGGTTCCCACGACACAGGGTATCCTAGTGTGGGACCAGGAGCAATGTATGTGTCTGTATTTTTTTTAATGTTTTAGATAAAGTAAAGTAAAGTTAGCCTATTAATGTCCCCACCGATGAGCATAGGGCTTTACCCGAATACGAGCGAAATTGAGCCATATCCCAGCCAAGCTGACTCAGTGAGGATTGGCGGAGGATACAACCCCTCCACCAACCAGCTAATGATTTCAATTATTTTTTTCGATTAAGGCTGGATTTCCCCAACAAAAAGTTATACGAGAATAACTATCCCGAGGATAACTTGTATGACAATTACGTTTATGGGAATGCGAAGTCACGCTGACACTCGTGATAAACAAGCTAGTGAAAAAACGTACAGCAATCATAGTCATCATTCCGAGCGATTTGTGTTTTTCAGACATGATAACCGTGGAACAAAAGCAATATGTGGAATTCTGAAGGAATTAAATTCAGCTAAGGCCCTTGTCTCATTTCGATATGCATAGGTAACGTTGGTCTCGCGAAATGCAACAATAAAAACATCATTAGTACTATTTTCAGAGGCACCACACCTAGAATTATCACAAAACGAGTTCGGAAATAGAACCTTTGGTAATTGTTTTTGAGGTGAGAGATTTCAAGCAGTAAGACTAGTTGATTCTCCCTTAACGAAATGCAAAAATGCAATGAGAATTCCACGCTACTCTTTTAGACTTAGACTAGTCGCCAAAAAGTATTTCACGTACATTTAGTAGTTACCAAAGTCTCTATTTTCAATCTCGTTTTGTTCAATAATTCTAAGTGTGCCTCTGAAATTGGTATGAATGTCGCATTCTTGTTGCATACAATATTTACTAACGTCAAAACGTACAAATCTTCGAATCGGCATGACGAGAAACTAATCAACCATTCATAAATCATTCGGGTGAATGCACTACGATGTCATACCAATACTATATTATCTAAAGTAACGCTTTGTAGCACAGTGAGGGCACGACAAAGTATTGGAACAAAAAAAACGGCTAAGTGTGAGTCGGACAAGCACACCCAGCGTCCGTCCACATAAATCTCATTTTGTTTGTGAAGGAACTACTACGGTGTTCAGGTATTTTCCTTTATTTGTGCTATAACCTTTCGAGCGTCCATCCAAAGTCCACGATTTTCAACCAACACCGGAACCCGCACGAACACACGAAGAGATTAGCGGCAACCTAGGCGGCAACGAAGAATTCTGTGAATATTTTAACTCTACCTTTTCGGTTTATGAGATGTTACTTAAAATAAGGTGATCTGGTCTGGGTGTCACTAGTGTCTATGAAAAAGTAGAAGATACTCTCGAGTAAAAGATACTCTTTCGTTGGTAAAATCCGGCTTGTACGTAGGTTAAACTGATGAAGGATGGTGGATGAAATCAACCCCAAAGTAGTGGCCAAGGGGAGCGACAAGGCTAGTGAGCAGACCACCTGTCTCATGGTCCAACCATATCATCAAGTCGACAGGATTATATTGGGTGCGGTTGCCACAGACCCAGAGATTATAATTATATCCAATTGAATGCGCCTGCGGGGGAATGCGGCTCGCCAAATATTAGTTGTATTCAACGTATGCAACCATGACAGGCCGCCAGACAGTTTCGCAGCGGCTGACCAATCACAGCCCTCTTACCTCGTCCCCCGCCGCCCGTAAATTGGTGAGTTGTATTTCAAAGGAAAATGTATATATGCGCTCTCCACTGGATATGTGCTCCCTGCACAGACCCGTATACTTAACAGCCTATTCCTTAGCCTCAGCATTTTGTCGATGTGGGTTGAGATGGATGATGATGTACCTACAGCTTTCCAACGATCTTATGGATTGCTGTGACAGGTGGAAGTAATGCTTTTTGACAGGTTGTTTCCATTATGTTGCGTAGAAGTGGCGCTCCCTTGTAAACGCCACTCATGCGCGCCAAGAGATCTTTGGATATGTGTTTTTATTAAGACTACGAGACTAGGTCCAACTCTTTGATATCAATGGGACTATGACCGTATTTTGACGGACCCTTCTTACTCATCTAGGGGTCAAAGTCGGAGGGACTTTGGACCGTGAAATCGGGACACCCACGCTGCATGGTGTGATAAACTGTGAATAAGCAGAACATTATAGGATGTTGCAGAAATATTGAAGTCATATTGATAGGCTTACAATATGTATACAGGGTGTAACAGAAAGGTGAAGTCATATTATAGGGGTTTGCAAGGGACATCATACTGAGCAACTTTAACTATGGAACCGATTTGATCAGAGCAACTTTAATTTTCACTTCTCTATACAATACAGATGACCGCCCGGACCAAAACATATGGGGCAATGAAAAATAAAGTTGTTCTGATCATAGTGAAAGTTGCTCAGAATAGTCTCCCTAACAACCTCCTAAAATATGACTACACACTTCTGTTACACCCTGTATCCAAGTCTGCATAGCAGGAGACGGTGGGCTACTCTTTCTCCTTGTCAAGATAATGACATTCTTTCAATAAAATTCTGCATATCTTGACATTTTCGGATTGCTCTAAAGTTGGATTGGAATTACAGTCATTTTTTTTATGTCGTGTGAAATAATTGCGTTCTGTACGGTATAGTTTCAATTTGAAATTGGCGAACATCTTTAAATAGGTAGGTTGGTACATACATTTTAAAGGGATCGCGATAGATATCGAACAGAGCCAGTGTTTTGAGATAGATTTGATTTATTTATTATATCCCAGTGCCTGTAGACAATGTTAAACGCTAAGGATAGCGAAATGTAACGATAACTTTACATGTATGCCATTTGGAATCGCTACGTGACGTCACCTTAGCGAAGCCAAATGTCAAATCGCATACACAAAAGTTATCATTTCGTTTCGCTAGCATTAGCGTTTAACTTTGTCTAGGGGGGCAGGTCACGTAGCGTCGCTAATGTCATAGCAGTCTTGGCGGACGTACAGTGCCACCAACTTAGCTGTTCAGTTGATAGCGGTCGCTAGTGTCATAGCAGTCTTCATAATAGCGGACATAGTAGTATGTGTTTTCTTTGATGGCGGATGACAAGTCCGTAGTACCAATTTTTCCCACCTGAACAGCTAAGTTGGTGGCCCTGTATTCTCTTTGATTTGGTGACAAGGTCATGGTTTTAGTTTTTCCACTTCCCACCTAAACAGTGGTTACTTGTTCTACAGCAGAGCTTTCCAACAATCTTTTGGCGAGCAGTTACAGGTTGAACAAACGCTAATTGAGCAATAAGGAATGAAGTCAGTGTTGATGACAGGTTCGTTGCAATAAAGTTGCGTAGAAATGGTGCCACCCCGCAAACGTCAACGCCGCAATCACAGAGATTTAATCAACCATTGTATTGAGTCAGTTCCAAATTTGAATTTACATACAAAATCCTTTACTTAGTAATCCTTAATGAATCATTAAATGACTCTGGGTACGGCGGTCATCAGCCTAAGGATCGTTGGAATACTGTACGTACAGTCTTTTGATGTACATCAAAAGTTTTCCTCCAATTCTCGCCATCCTTCATATCAGCCATCAAGGCAAATGCTTGATTACAAGGAAGGCAAATTAATTAGTATTATTACAAGCATCACCAACGAGGTCATACGATACGGATCTCATTAGCGAATCTATAGTGCCCTCACGTAAGGACGAGTTTGTGTACTTTCCTACAACCGCCCGTAGACCTTAAGCCTTAGAAGGTTAGGGAGAGGTTTGTATAGTGTTGGCTTGATTTAGTTTAGTATATCTTCCTCAATGAACAAGTTAGATGGGTTGATAGGTCATTTAGTTTATTGAGGAAGAGTTTTCTAAATTATATCCGTTTTATAGTGATGAAAGGAACTTGGGGACTGTTTTACAACACGGTCACAATATTTTTGTAACTAGCTTTTTGACTGTTGGGCTTCTTATTTTTTACCGATAGCCATAACGATAATTTTCCTTCAAATGCAAGAAGTAAAAGGTAAATATTTTATCTTTATTCATTCGGTTCGAAGTCATTATTACTCCGTTCATTACTTTTATTTATTGCGTAGGTAGCTACTTATTGCGTAGGTACCTTAGCAATATTTTTTATTGCAGATATCAAGAAATAATGGGTGTAGGTAGCTGTCAAAAAGTCGATTAAGCTCCTAACAACACCCTTAAGAATTTATTCTCCTTCTATTACAATCTGTAGAGTCAGTTTCAGTTTAGTTTCAGTTTTTTTATTTATAATTGTCAATTACAGGTCAATTCAGGTCATACTTATTATTACACAGTACATTTAAATTTGAAATTGATTAAATTACACGTTATAATTATAATTAACATTATTAATAAAGATTATTATTAAATTAAACACATTAAAATTATATTGGGTACCTACCTAGGTACGTAGGTGGGTAATTAACATATGAGGCTACGTAAGTGTACTAGTCGCCGGTGGGTATAAATACAAAAAATACAAAATGGTATTAAATATTTACAGATGCACTGCCAAAACCGACTAAACCACGTCGAATGATATACGCCTTCGCTTCAAATACGGTATTGTCTATTAGTCTAAAATCAAGAAACACGGCAGTGTGGCAAGCCAAAGCCGACACTCGCCATGTGTATATACTTATTATGAGTAGTCACAATCACAACGCTTGTTTTATTCGTCTGTTGTATCTGAATATAGGTAGGTAGTGATGTAGCCTGGGCCTTCGGGCAAAGGATTCTAGAGTTGAATTCCGAGTGTATGTCCCCAACAAGAGGCACGGGCTTTCACTGGCTTGGGAAATGACAAGTTATGAAGACATTTAAGGTGCACTTTATTTGAGCAATAGTCTGTGCATTGGCCGATTATTGCATTGGCACTACTATTAATATCTACACCGGTATACATATGTACGTACAAATTGGTGAATCATAATAGGGACGAACTATACTTATCGTCAGGGCCAGCAATAGTGAATTGAAAAGGTCGTGTTATTATGCACCAATTATTATTATAATGTCATCAACTCATCATTCACGTTTCACAGCGACATAAAACTACCAAACCTATTTGACATTTGCTCATGATTATAATTCCTTGTCAAATCATCAGCTTAAAACGGTTATTGTAATGTTTTGTTATGGACCTAGAAGTCCGAAATAAAGAAATTGAATTAAATTGAATTAAAACTTAGGTTTTACATCATAACGGCTCAGCAAATTATAGCTCCAACCTAGCTCTACATTTTACCGAGACAATCAATAAATTAAAAGTATTTTTTTAAAGAAAGCTTTATAAATATATATAATATCATATATAAATGCCCTAAAAAGGAGAATTCTGATCACTATTTGCTATAAAATACATAGTTCGTTCGATATGATGTAGAGCTAGAAGGTTAATTCTCGTTTTGGTTTTGTGGTTGGCGGTTAGTTGGTAATAATAATAACACAGGATAGTGAGGATTGATGCTATAAAGCAGAGGCCTGTGCCCAGCAGTGGGTTAATCCATGATGTGGGCTAAGCATTTTGAATATTGATGATTCATTTCAAAAGGTAGTTCCTCAAACTATGTACCTATATGAATTTATAATTTAATCTCTCTTTTCATACAATGCTCGCTCATTCATTTCATCTTATCTTCTAATCGAAAGCACTAAAGGCAAATCTGTCGTCAAGTGGCTGTCATATGGATTGAAAACACTTCAAAACTAGATAAGTTAGTGCCTTGGAACAGATAAGTTTAATTTACGATATTGCATTTGACGTGCGATACAAAGTCAGACCAAACTTTTATAAAATTGTCACTGTTGTGGTTGTTGTGTTTTGGGTGTAAATCTGTCAATATTGGTCTCGATATCCGTATATCGAAGCCGTTAGAATCGACCTGCTGATACCAATCTATAATTTTAACAGTGTATTAGACAGATAGGCACTTTTCTCTTTATTGTCACACAATTACATAGCACCATAACACACACACACACCCTCATACACCCTCCCTCTCTCTCTCTCTCACACACACACACACACACCCTCACACACACAAAAATTACACATTTTACAGTCAAAGGACATTCTCCCCTCATATTTCCCATTTTGTTGTATTAATTTCATAAATGTTTCTGCCTATTTTTAATAATTGATTATTTTTACCCATTTTCATGATAAGGTCACAAAATAAGAGTCTGTAATTGGCCTATGTTCAATCATATTTTTAAGTTATAATAATGTATATCGTGCTGTGGACTCAGTTCCCAAATAAACCAATAAACAATAAATAACCGGCCAATTGCGAGTCGGACTCTCGCACGAAGGGTTCCGTACCATTAAAAAATCGCAAAAAAAATATTGTATCGGAGCCCCCTCCTAAATATTAATTTAATTTTAATTCAATTATTTATTTTTTAAGTAAATAATATATTGAATATATTGTGAACATTTTAAGCGTCTACCTGCTACCATTATCAATATCGAGCAAAAATGAGCAAAAAAATCACGGTTGTTGTATGGGAGCCTCCCTTAATATTAAATTTATTTTGATTTTCAGTATTTGTTGTTATAGCGGCAACAAAAATACATCATCTGTGAAAATTTCAACTGTCTAGCTACCACGGTTCATGAGATACAGCCTGGTGACAGACAGACGGACGGACAGCGAAGTCTCAGTAATAGGGTCCCGTTTGGCACCCTTCGGGTACGGAACCCTAAATAGAAACTATACTAGTATCGAGCGGGGAGGACCACTGGTGCACCTCGCCCTTACTATCTTTAATCCAACTGCTTAGAAAGGCAAGGCCCACGATCTCAAAACAACCGCCTAGAAAGGCAAGGCGCACTATCTTAAATGCTGCAAGGATATTCTAAAACCATAATACATATAAAACTGACTACAACCGTGCGCGAGCGCAGTGGCGGCTGTCGCGTCCGCTATCAACTTCCCGGGCGTCAAGGCTTGAGGAAATGAGACCGGAAATAGAAAAACATAAATTTTATATTAAAACTGAATTATCATTATTATTTTTACAATTAAATTAATTTTATACAGAGTGTGTTCAAAATACCTTTGCAGTCTATGCGATTTGGTCTGCAGCAATTACTGTGTAATCCAAAAAAAAGTGCCAGTTAAGTGTTTTTCGGGACGCGTGGAGGATTTCCTAAAAAGTTTAAAATGACTGCAATTGCACAGGATGTTGCGCCAAAGCCAGGTATTTTTTGTTCAATATTGTTCCAAGGACTCTTTTGTCCTTACGCGATAATGGGTGTTAAGTTAGATAACACATGGTTATAACTGGGGAATAATATTGCTATTGCCACTCTATTAGTGTCAATAAAAGAAATGAAATCAAGCAAAAGTATATACCTTTCTGCCATTTCTTTTGTATTGGATGCCTACTTGTTTTGTTTCTTTTTTGTTCTGTTTATGCCTTTTGTCATTGTCTCGTTTTTTGTCCATGTCGTGCGTGACGTGACCCTGTCTTGTCTATCCAGTGGGTATCGCGCCTAAGCCTGTACTGTACATCCATCCATACGCTATTTCTGAAAGGGTTTGTCCGTAGCCGCTGCTTTGAATAAAACGAAAAAACAAAAACATAATAAGAATAGACTTTCTAACAAATTCACACGGATGGTATAATATTCAAAAGATAGTACACACACACTACAAGGAGCAAACAGTTACTTCCTGCTCAACATAATTGGATATCTTCTATATACTGTTGGGTGGAAACTAATTATGTTTAATGATTAGTTTCCACCCAATGTAAACCAAGGTGAAGGTTCGTTTCTGGTCCATAATCCTAGATGTTTCTGGTGTATATTTGTCAGTATCCATGCAAAAATCTACAAATAAATCACAATTGCTATATTTTTTAATATAGCAAATTCTCCGCCGCAACACAAGAAACCAAAGTAAATTATAGTCACGGAGCACTTATCCAGTGGAGAGCGCATAGATACATTTTCCTTTGAAAATTATTGTTTTTTTTTTTTTAAATTTAAACGTGAAAGACTGCAAAAAGTTCCAAAAAAAACGGTATTTCGCCCCTCCTCAAGTTAGCACAAACTTTATTTGTTCGAAAAATTGGGTGTAGCACTACTGAATAGTCAAAAACAACATAGGTACTTAAGTTTCGTTTAATTCGGAATTTTCTCGAGGTAAAAGTCTCTGCCGATTAGGGTATAAAGTCCTATCTCATCTCATCACTCAAAATGTGGATATACTAACTGTTTCCCTACAGCGAGCGATAAGAACGTGAAAATTGCGATTGTGTGTGGTTAAAGGTTTAAACCTACCGCCCGAAACGTGGCACCTTGGTATTACTCACACTAACCCATTTCTCAGGTCTCAGAACTGTGTACAACGTTTGACTAGAATTTTACATAAACTGCGTCGATTTTCCTATTGATAAGAGTTCAGGATAATATGTATCACACGTTTTAACCCCCGCAAAGGGAATCATATATGGCCATCATAGGATATGTATGAACTTTCTAACCAAGTAATAAAGTTTAAAATTGCGATACATTTATGGTAAGGCTATGCTGTAATGGATTAAAACCGATATGGGTCAGTGGTGACTGGTGGCCAATCACTCATTGTATGCCGATTCACGTGGCAGTCACTGTTGTTAATGATACGGATTCTCATTACGCTAATTAATCTTCTATAAGTATTATCAAAACAAACAAACAAATGTAATGTATGACCAAAGTTCAATATATTGAAATTATTTTCACTTTCATGTTCCAATTCCAAGAGAGTTGCAATTATTTATTCTACATTTAATATTTAAAGTATATTTTTTTCTAGCTTATTACCCTATCAGGGAGCACATGCCTTTATCCGAAATAAATCTAGGCATAATCCACGCTAGCTCACTCGTTAAAAATTCAGATGTTTAACCGATTGCTTAAAGTTTGACAGAGGCTCAAAACCATGCTGTAAGTCTCTTCATCGGGTACCTAATGATAGCGCAAGTATGACTTTTAACCCCTCCATGCTCTCCGGCTTCCCGAGAGCCAGCGATTTTCTACGTTATTGCTTTGTTATAGAGTCCAAAAATAATGCAAAAATTTTGGCTCCTTGAGAAGCCGGCTGAACTTGGCTTGTGGCCGAGACTTCTGTTTAGGGGCTGTTAACTTAATTCATAATATACTATTTTAGTTTTTAAACTAGATAATAATTATTAACTTTGCAGAGCAGACAAGTATTTTACATAAGATTTCTTTGAAAGCAGTAATTCCATTGTTGACGTTATATAATTGTCTGTGAACTTAACCGGACATTGTTACATAATTAATTAATAACAATGGTTTATCCTGTCTACGATGGTCAATTTAAAATAGTGAAGGTGTTTACTAAGGTAAACAGTTCGTAAAAAGCAACCTGCACGCGTTTGCTTTTTTATCTGGCTTGCTGATTTCAATTTTGTGATTAAGTATTTATTAATTAACCGGCCAATAAGTGCGAGTCGGACTCACGCACGAAGAGTTCCGTACCATTATTATTTATAAAAAACTTTTGTTGTATGGGAGCCCCCATAATATTATTTTTAATTAAATAATATACTCAATATATTGTAAACATTTTAAGCGTCTACCTGCTACCATTATCAATATCGAGCAAAAATGAGCAAAAAAATCACGTTTGTTGTGTGGGAGCCCCCCTTTATATTGAATTTATTTTGTTTTTAGTATTTATTGTTGTTCTAAAGAACTGTGGCATATAAGAATCGTCGATTAACTAAATGCTGCGTACCAAAAATAAAAAATGGTCAAAAAAATAAACAATAGCTAGACAGTGAAAGGAACTAACAGAGTTGATTTTGTTAGTCATTTATTTTTCTTTGATGCATATTAACAAACTAACCGAAAGATCCATTCACACGAAACAAATACCTATGTACATTTTAAGCAACAGACTTCACCACCAAAAGAAAACAAAACAAAACATTATTCATATTCTTTACCAACCATTTTCTAGCCATTTATGCATGCCCTACTTAACCATTCATCGCACATTGTAAAAACAGACAAACCAACGACTGGCCCATTGAGTTTTAGGATTTCGTCTAATTTTGCAAACGCAAACGCAAGTGTCTAGGTGTTGGTCTTTTTGTTACATAACCTGGACTGGTTTGAAATTTAAAAATATCTAGATCTTTAAATGTTTCATGCATGTATTGAGAATCCTATGAAAATGTGCTAATGATTTAACCAAACTCGAACCGCCCTGCTGATGGTTTCAATTCTCTGTTTCGAATGGTGTCGATAATATTTATATTTTAAACGATAAGTAACTAATGTACAGTTGACGTCAAAGATATCTTTACAATTGAGTGTTCCATAAATATCTTTACATTTAATAAGGTGACACACAGTATATGACAAATACTTGTTACAAAGTATGCCCCGAAAATTATGTGACGGTTTCATCTTTCCAATCAAATGCCCCAAAGTTATATTTTTGACCTTTCTTACACAGAATCATTGGCAAATATTGTGACAAACACGTATTGACACTACATATTTCAGAATAACATTTCCTATCAATATTAGGTATATGTTTACGTGAAATCTCAATGGTTTCTTTTAACGTTAACGTACGAGTATTATTATTTATGGCACATTGATAGGAAATATTATTCAGTAAAAGTATCTTCAGTAGAAGTAGGTTCAGATTATTTTAGCAATGCCAAATTTCATGCAAATAAGTTAAGAACTTATTGCTTGCATAGTTATCGTCAGCGAATTTCACACTAAGCAGGTGCAAAATTCTGGCCAATACAAACCATTGTCTGTGCATTCTACCATTATGTCACTTTGCTTAAAATTAAAATGACCATTCTTTGGCCGAATAGTAGTGCATCGAATTTAATTTGGATATAATATACAGAATATACCTGATATTACATTTCGAGCTCGCCTTTTCGTATAAAATTTTTCGTAACTGTACTTTACATTACATTATAATTTCTGTTAATAAATATGTCCAAACCTTCAGAGCTGCGTGCGACCTCAAGAAAGAAGGTAGGTACCTAATGCAAAAGTGTTTATAGTGAGTTATCTCTCGAGGATCTACACTACAGTATGTTGGTGGTTCGGTGCATATCTCTGCATCTGGCACTGGATAAGGCGTGACGTTTTATTGTTGGTGTATTTTCTATAAGTGGTTTATCAAAGCAAAACACTTGAAGTAGTTCTAGTACACTTCATTGGGATATCATCTTGATACGTTGGATTAAATAAATGTACCTAGATTGATCGATGGACGTAGTCAATTCAGATCGACAATCTGCTTTTGAATAGTATATCTCTATATATGATCTGGGATGATAATTATCTTTTTGACGTCACTGTTTCTATACTTGAATACTTATAGGTAGTTCCTAATTCTTTGATAAATTTGTGCTACCAGTTAAAAATAAAAAATGTTGATATTTACAATGAAGTTAATTTTAATGGCCTTACTAGACCAAAATTGATCCCAAAGCTATGAAGGTTATCAGAAATTAGATACTATAAAACATAAGAGTAACCTCTCACGAATGTAATTAACTGATCAATTCATACCTTCACACTATTGCAGGTTTTGCATACTTAAGCAATTAGGTAGTGAAAGGTTGCCATACAAACCTAATTGCCACTTTTGTATCTTAACCTTGTGTTGATAGATTATAATACTATCTTAAACGAGATCGTTAAGGACTTGTGAGGCAAGTTGAACCTGACAGCATAATATTATACTCTGTTCAATACAAAAGTTAACTTTTGACAGTTACTTAATGCGTGCCGTGCATGCGTGAAACAATATATTTTTTTTTACTAAACATAAAAATGTAAATGTATAATTGAAACAAAAAGTAAAACTTAAAAAAAAAACCGACTTCCATAAACCCTATTTGATTAGAAACCAATGTTAAGTGCTTTTTGAGTTTTATACAAACTGTGACCCCCCTATCCCCCCCCCTTGGGGAATAAATTTCGTCAAATCCTATCTCAGTGCTACCCCTGGACAATGTTTCATGGCTCTAGGCTCTAGGTCGTTACCCGTCAGCCACCCATAATAGATTATAATAATTGTACCTAGTATTGAGCAGTTCTGGTGGCCATGTGTGGTCTTCATCATCAGTTCCGCATCACAATATTATGCTTACCATGAGTAAATGCACGAGTTATTATGAAAAACACAAAAATGACTAAGTCTGCCTATAATATTTGAAGTGTTCCCTCGATTTCTCCAGGATCCCATCATCAGATCCTGAACTAGTGTCAATGGGACCAATTGGAAGGACCGAGAAAATACCATGACCATTGTAAAATAACTCTTATTATAGTTAAAATATAATATATCAATCCCTTGAAATATGTCAAAACCTTTCTGTATATTCCGTTCGAGTCGCATCGAAACAGTTTTCTAGAAGCAGCTTCAAACCAAGTACTACTAGTAAGTACTTTACTTTAGGTACTTTCAATTCTCTAATAATGTACATTTTTAGCCTTGAATTTTACATAGGTACTTCGACCAATCATCCCGCCAAATTGAGAACCTCATTATACGTATGAGTGTTGTCGATCGGTTACAAAGCGTGCATGGCAAGCATGGATGGATCATTATGAATCAGACGAGACGTGGACGAGACAAATACCCATTCCAACTTCCGTTGTATTCTGAAACGTCAAGGAAAGGACCCACGAGGGCCAAACTAACAATAGGCTTGTGGCCTAGGTAATCCAATAAATCTAGGAACAAGTCTTAAGTTGAAGCTTTATGTACAAAATGGCTTGACATTCTCAGAATTGTACATTTCCAGCAGATATATTTTATAAAGTCAATTTTATGCAAAAAAGACAGCATTTGATGGCACTTTTACATGACGTCATTCTGTTGTTATTTCATAGAACTCAGGAACAAAAGTTCTGTTTTGACAGATCATAAAAAGTTTCTATTTTGACTTGACAGGCTACAAGCCTATTGCATCACTATTAACAAAGAATGCGTGCTTAACCTCAAACTATTAATAGTAAGATGTTTATAAAAGAAGGACTTGAATGGGTACTTAGAATGTTTTTGGACATCAAAAGGCTCCATCTTTGGAATGAGCCATATCTTTTCCTGTGACTAATAGTTGATGGTCAAAAACAACAAACATACACACCCACAAACCTTAAAACACACATCTACACACACACCCTCCCAGTATAAGTATAGTCAGTATTTCAGTACTTTTAAACGAAAAAATCGAACTCGTGAACGAATAATTAAAACAAAAAGTAAAGTTTAGAAAAACCGACTTCCACAAACCATATTTGATTAGATTGAGTTTAATACAAACTGTAACCCCTTATCGCCCTCCCCCCTTGGGGACTTAATTTTGTCAAATCCCATCTCAGTGCTACCCCACGCTACTAAGGAACCTCTGTCCAAAGTTTCATGGCTCTAGGTCCACCGGTTTATGCTATGCGTTGCCTGCCCGTCGCCCACGCATTGTTTTTGTACCTAGTATTGAGCAATTCTGGTGGCCATATGTTTGTGGTCTTCATCAGCAGTTCCGCATCACAATATTATGCTTACCGTGAGTAAATGCACGAGATATTACTAAAAACACAAAAATCACTATAGGTCTGCCTGTAATATTTGAAGAGTTCCCTCGATTTCTTCAGGATCTCATCATCAGATTCTGACCTGGTGGTCCATGGTATCAATAGCAAGGTAAACCCTTTCAAACAAAAAAATAATTTTCCAAATCGTTTCATCCGTCTAGACGCAATCGGGGCACATACATAAAAAAATAATCCAGACGAACTGTAAACCTCCATTTGGAATCGGTTAAAAAAAGTAAGTATAGTTTTCAATATTTGCTACACCGGATGGTAAAAGACGTACCTAACGACATATAAATATGCATATTTCATTATCTGATGACATGCAAACTCGCACAATGGGTGACACGGTATAATAGTTACTGTCACGTCTGATGAAATGTGTAAAAATGGACCAAAACTCATAAGTAATTTGCTAAAAAAATATTTTCAATATGGCTGCCGCCGGCAAAGATACGGGGAGGCAAAAGTAACCTATTCGGAAAACGCAAATGGAAAGCTAAAATAGCCAAAATGACTAAACAATACATGAAAATTTGATCAAACTTTTTTAAAGCATAATATAAATTCAGTCCATCAGCGGAATAAATAATTTTGTTTACATTCAATATAGCCGCCTTTTCGACCTCGGCCTTAGGTAAATATTTGAGAGTGCCCTCAGGACTTTAGGTCGCCATCTAGTCAACAACCGGCAAGACAGCACTTACATTGTAATAAACCGGTAATTATATTATACGGGACATCTTTTTTCGTAATTAATTTTGTACAATGAAGAACCTTTCCTAAAGTCTTCACAAAATAAAAGGCCCGTTTCGACAGTTCACGCCCATGAAGTTGAAGCCACCTGTTACGTACAAGCAAAGCGTACAAGTTGCACCTAGGAAAACCGCTTCTATTACCTACGCGTTAGGGATTTAAACTTCATGGGCGTAAGCTGTCAAAACGGGCCTATTATTTTGTGAAGACTTTTTTTATAGAGGAAAGAAACATTGACTCTACAAGCCTACGCACACCGGGACGGGATGGCAAGGAAACTTCTGCTTAGGGTTGCAAGATTACGTAAAATTACGTAATCTTGCAACCCTAAGCAGAAGCTGCCGAGGCATGCTCTGTCGTGCCGCGGGACGCCGTGGCATGCCGTGGCAAGGCGCTGGAATGCCGAAGCATCTAAGCGGCTAGTGCGCGCTGACTGACGGCAGAATCCTTTGCCATCCCGTCCCGGTCTGCGTAGGCCTTACGTGTTTTTTCATAAAATATTCGGTTGTCTACCTTCTTTGCACGCAGTGATGACATTGATGAATACTTCCAATACTTTGTCTCGTTTTGATCAAAAACGGAACAGCATTGAAGTAATATGGAGTTATTTTGAAATTACCTATTCGTGTTTAGGGTATGTCCCAAAGGTAAGGATAAGCCTGATTGAACTGATTAAAATTAAATTGAAAAAAAATGTGTGGTTAATTATTACAGATTTATCATTATCACTATATTAGGGCGTATTGAGAACGTCTAAGACAGGACCTTATTGTCTGCAGTTTTGTGTAGGATAATTTTATACTGCCATAACAAAAAATGCTGCAAAAAACCTCGGATACCATCCCTCATAGCGTATGAGTACATAAAACCTCATGTTGCCGTCAAATGAAAACTTAGGCAAGTCGTAAAAGGCGTATTGTGTTCATACAGCGTATAATCATTACTGTTCCAGCATCGAATATATTTTGTTTTTTACGTCGGTTCTTATGTTGTGTTTTTACTTATTGGTAGGATGTTGTGTTCTGTTACTTGTGGTTCTACAGAATAGTACAATAAATATATTTCTAACTGCGCAGTGTCTCTCATTTGTCAACAAATTACTTGTTGTGTGATGCTGTAATTGATAAAAATGAAATGGTAAATATTTGTACAAATACCATTTTTTTTTAAACATTTATATAATCCATTTTTTCAGTGTTAAATACATGAGTGAGAATGCTTACTTTGTGTAATTCGAACATTTCTGAAGGCTGTTTTGGCGCCGTGTTAAAAAAGAGCTAATTAAAGTGGTTGCTTACATAAAATGTCCTAAAGGGAGTAACTTTGCAGACGTCTAAATAATTAATTTTAATAAAACCCTTGTTATTTTTATGCTCAGCACTCTGAAATTCCTTTGAAAAGTATTAATTAATTTCATTTCACATCGCCGCAAAATATAGAGATACGAGTACTACTGTTATTGTAAATTTTATTTGAAAGCGCTGTCTTTCATCAAGACTACGTGTCAGACGCAATTTTTTTGATGGCATTTGGTAAAGTTGGTGTCGTTTTGAAGTTTTCTTAGTGTTTGGTCGATTTTGAGTATTGGCGCCAGTCATGAGAGTTGTAAATTTTGAAAGAGCAATTAAAAATAAGCTAATCTTACTATGGATTACGTAAAAGTTTCAAGTTTTTTCACTACAAAATGTGGATCTACATATATTGTGTACATTGAAGCTCTATAATCTCAGCTTCGAAATGGCTTACAGCAATGCTTTCCTCTTTGAATATAATACATTATGATAATACGAAATGAATGATAATGATATCGGTGGTGGCGAATAAAAAAAAGCGCATACGACGGTCCATAGTAGTTACCCAAAACCCAATCGGTGATCACGATCAGGTACCAATTTTACTAACTCATTAATTGATGGCGGCACGTTGAAGTAGTAATTACATGAAAACATAATTATATATTTTATCTTTTATTTTGAAATCAAGTTTAACCTAAATTCCTTGTTACCCAAATGATCTGTATCTGTGAAGCTTACAACCTTGTTTATAATTTAAGGGACGTAGAATTGTTTCATTTCTCATTTTAACTAGTTAATCTGCACAATAACTAGGTATTGTGCACAATAACGACAAAGCAAACGGTAAAGTGCATAAGGCAGATTCTTACTTGAATAAAACGTCGAAATTAAAATTATTTAGCCGTCGAGTCGCTCATATAAGTAATCTTGATGTCTGCAGCCGGACCAAAACGTATAGAGCAATGAAAAATAAAGTTACTCTGATCAAATCGGTTTTATAGTGAAAGTTGCTCAGAATGGTCTCCCTAACAACCCCCTAAAATATGACTACACCCTTCTGTTACACCCTGTATACATAGAACAAGGTAAGTAAATAAATAAATATTTTAATACCTAAGTATTTACAAAACACAATGATGTACCTCCGCATTTCGCATAAAATATATACCTACCTTATATTTACATCGCATTGTAAACGGGCTCGGCAAGCAAGAGATATTTTTAAGTATATTACAGTATATCCCATTGTAAATAGTGAGTCCAAAACAAACAAGAGGCTATGGTATTACCTATTTCCTAGCCTGGATAAAGCGTACGGAGACCCTTCGACGGAGGCACCGGAGAAAATTTTATTACATTGCCTCAAAACAATTGTACTGGAACCGCCTTCCATCCGTATACCCCTCTGATGATTTTAGAGCACTTTATTCTGAGCATTTTTTTTGTCTATACGCGTAAAAGTATCAATAACTTAACAAGATCAGATAAATGAACAACTTAAAGAATAACAGGGAATTAATTACTAGGAAAGCACTCAAATTATTGCAGTCACTATCACTTGCTCAGGAACAGTAATTTTAGCCGCGGCAGGTCATCTGAAAATGTAGTCAAATAATCGCTTACATAGTAACACGCGTGTTATTTGGAGGGCTGATATGTTAAACAAAGGTCACAAAGGAGTAAATAGATTACTGCCAACCAATTAAAAGCGAAGAGTAGAGGCTCGAATATAATAAATTTTACAATGTTTGCGCCTTTCACAGTGTCACCTCGAACCTCGCGACTGACATGATTTTTTGAAAGATATTTCATTCTTGAGGCAGGTCCATTGGTACTATTTCTGAGCATAGCAGTATATGAGCATTTTATATCGCGCTGCAACTTGTACTTGTGATGGGACCGAGAAAAAATAGCGGTAAACAACAACTTTGTTTACTAATTTGCGTTGTTTTTACACACGCTTTTTATGCCTGGGCTGTGCTTTTATTGTAATTGAAGCCTTTTGTCTGGAAACAAAAGGGGTATTTTTCTGCATTTATGATATAATGAACGTTCCGTGGTTTGATGGTTGATTTCCTGCTCGCTTTTTCACGTAGGAGAAGAGTCAAATATAATGGTAATGATAAAAATAATAACACTTCTTTATTTCAGGAAAAAAAACCTTTTTTTTTGTGAAGACTCAACTCAAGGTCAACGCAATCGAACGCTAGGATCGTTTATGCCGTAAAAATGTTGGATTTCATATAGTAATCGCTATGGACCCAAAACCTATAGGGTACTTCCCGTAGACCTATAATCACGAAATTTAAAAAGTAAAAAAAGTAAAACAGGTAAAGGGAAAAATCTGAAAACTGCAAATTTCTGTCTTTCTAAAAAATATTCAAATTGGTTTACATGGATGACATCACACTTTAGTTTTTATGTGGAAACCTAATTACACCACAGATTAATAAAGAGTTAGGATTACACGTGTTACGCTCTCCAAGTGTGATCGGTACCCTTGGTGCGCGAGTCCTACTCGCACTTGGCCGGTTATTTTTTATATCTATAACATGTTAAGATCTGCACCTGCCAAGCCAAGGGTACAACCATGAATATTAAATATATGAGAGCTTATAAAAAGATAGTCGGCCTACCTACTATTATACAATAAAAGTTGAAAGAATTAAAATTCCTATAATTACTGCAAAAACAAACGCCTTTTTCCTCAAAAATATTGGAACCAATAACAGCCTTTCAAAAAATTACTTCGTATCTGCATAATATGAACGTATCTATTGCAAACAATGTTGCCATAAAAAACCTTCTTCGCCCCATATGCCTGTAGACAGCGAGAAAAATGGCCGAAATATATTTTTCTGTTGTCGACCTTATTTTCGTGAGGGTAGAGAGGTATTTCGACTAGGATTATGTTCAGGTGTATGTAACGTAAGCGACTTGCTGTGATGGAAACAGCTAATATGCGTTTCGGTGATATGGGAAAAGCGGAACGCCCCGTTGGTTTTCGGAATGAACATAAAAAGATTGAAAATCGACGCGGAGTCGATATTTTTTAATCAAGAAAAGAGGTTTATGGAAGTAATGTATATTGTATGAGACTTGAAGATAAATTATTTGAGCCATATTTTAGATACTTTCAAAGTGACTTTAACCAGCTCGTTTGAAAATCTTTGAACGTGTGTGACCATCGCTGTTTCTGGTTCTACGAAACAGTTTCCTCTATATATAAGTCAATTTTTATCTCCAACTTAAATCCTCATATAAGTAGGAGTTAAATTAAGTTAAGAGTAAATAAAGTAAAAATAGAAAGCCCATTAATGTCCCCGCCGAAGCTCACAGGCCTTTACCCGGACACGAGTAAGATTGAGCCTTATTCCACCACGCTGGCTCAGTAAGGGTTGGTGGAGGGGTTTTACGTAGAATGTATATGGTATACATTCTACCGAGTACCATCAAGGCAGGAGATGCAGGCATCAACCCTCTGCTAATACGAGTCAATGACATATAGAATGTATCTTAAACATTATCAAACTGTCGCTCTTCACTCCTAATTACAACGTGGTAAAAACACATCAACCCACACTGAGCCAGGGCCATGTAAATGTTACTTGAATTTAGGCAAAGGCCTAAATGGCCTAAGGCCTATCCTGGCTGGCTTTCGGTAGAGAAATTAACTGGAGAAAGACCAATGCAACCTTATTTCCATTTGCCAGAAATGAAACCTATTATGTTAGGAGACATTACGAGAAATCAATAGCAAAAAGAATCAGCACTTTCAACCGTAACTGAACGGAGATAACTAGGAAAGTATTGCTATTTTTTCTGCCAGGCGTTACCCATGTTTTACTAGTTTGTGATGAAAATTGGTTATGGTCTTTTAAGACCTGGATTTTTTTGGTCTTGATTTCTCATACAGTCCTCTTAATTCCTTGTTTTCAGATATGGCCAAGAGAAAATAAAACCGGCCAAGTGCGAGTTAGACTCGCGCACGAAGGGTTCCGTACCATTATCTATATAATTGGAACAAAAAGTAAACTTTACAAAAAACCGACTTCCACAAACCCTATTTGATTAGATTGAGTTTAATACAAACTGTAACCCCTTATCCCCCCCCCCCCCAGGGGAATTAATTTTGTCAAATCCCATATCAGTGCTACCCCACGCTACTAAGGAACCCCTGTACAAAGTTTCATGGCTCTAGGTCCATCGGTTTAGGCTATGCGTTGCCTGCCCGTCAGCCACGCATTGTATTTGTACCTAGTATTGAGCAGATCTGGTGGCCATATGTGGTCTTCTTCAGCAGTTCCGCATCACAATATTATGCTTACCATGTGCATTTGCACGAGTTATTATGAAAAACACAAAAATCACTATAGGTCAAATCGGTCTAATTTTCCAAATCGGTCCATCCGTTTAGGCGCTATCGAGGCACATACATAAAAAATAAATAAAAAAAAACAAACATCCGGACGAATTGTAAACCTCCTCCTTTGGGAAGTCGGTTAAAAAAACCGCAAAAAAACACGTTAATTGTATGGGAGCCCCCTTTATATTAAATTTATTTTGTTTTTAGTATTTGTTGTTATAGCGGGAACAGAAATACGTCATCTGTGAAAATATCAACTGTCTAGCTACCACGGTTCATGAGATACGGCCTGGTGACAGACAGACGGACGGACGGATATCTTGAGATTTTAAGGTACTTTCCCTCCAGGGCCCATTCGTTTGTTCCACCCTGTATATGTGTGATCTGTAACTGTATTTTTCATGAAATACCCAAAAAGTTTTGTTCAAATTATCATCTTATGTCAGAATAACTTTGTAGCTAGTTGAAAAATAACATTTGAATTGATTCAAAGCTTGCCGCGCTTTTAGGGCCTTTAGTACCTACTAAACGCCGCCGTAAGCAGCACTGTCTACAACCTACTCCTACTGGAAAACGTGAGACACCCATCTACAATTTCCGTACAATGAGGTTCACTCACTCATTATGTCAATGTCATGCAGACTGCAAAACATCATTTCAACGCACCAAAGAGTATTTAATTAAAACATCACTGGCAGCCAAACTTGAAGTGGCCAAAAGGAAAAAATTAATTTCTGTGCTCTGAGATTTGTATGAAAACAAAAGTAATTAAAAACTATTAATTTTATAATTATTTTCTAAAAGTTCTACATAATAAATAGAGACGTCGTAATTCATCAATTAATATTTAAAGTCTTTGTAGAAGTCCGGGGACGACATTGCCATATCATTTAAATTTAGTTTCATTAAAAGAAGGCTTACCTACCAAAACAAAATGGCCTTGGTATAAACTTTTCAAGCGTGTTGTGAAGACGTATCTTGTACCGAGACCACTTTCAATTTGTAATATCTCTCGTATTTCAGTATTTGTGGTTGGTGCGGCAACAGATATACATAGTCGGGCCATAAGTTCTGTCACATGGGTAAAATTTCGAATTTAGAATAGAGGCCACAAAAAAAGTTATGGGAATTCGAAATTTGAATATTTCAAGAAAATAAAAATACAGGTTTTCTGGAATATTCTTCATTTTCCAATAGGCAGTGGACGCGCAAAGAAGACAGAGTCGCAATAATTGCATTGCATCGTTGCGGCCACGCACCAACAGTGATTTTTAAACTGCTGAAAAATTTTAAAATTCCACTGAGATTCATTTATCGTGCTATCAAACGATTCAGGGAAGATTCAAGTTTAGATGATAAACAAAGAAGCGGTCGACCTCGTACTGTTCGCACTCCAGCGGTCATCAAAGCAGTGAAGGCGCGAATCCAACGAAATCCTGTCCGCAAGCAAAAAATGTTGGCTCTGCAGATGGGACTAAGCAGAACCACTGTTAAAAGAGTATTGAATGAAGACCTAGGACTGCGTGCTTACAGAAAAAGAACAGCACATCTTCTTAACGCACGGCTGAAGAAAATCAGACTCGAAAGATGCCGGGTTTTGTTAAGGCGGTACGCAGGTAAAAAATACCGCGAAATAGTTTTTTCGGACGAAAAATTTTTTTATGTTGAGGAGAGTTACAACAAACAAAATGATAAAGTGTATGCACAGTCTATTGTAGAAGCAAGCAAACGTGTGCCACGTGTTCAGCGTGGCCATCGCCCTTCGGCATTCATGGTTTGGCTTGGGGTCTCCTATTTGGGTCCAACAGAGGTGTTTTTTTGTGAAAAAGGAGTGAAAACCAGTGCCCTCGTATATCAAAACACAGTCCTAACAAACATTGTGGAACCTCTTTCACAAACAATGTTCAAAAATAGGCACTGGGTTTTCCAGCAGGATTCTGCACCGGCCCATAAGGCGAAAAGTACCCAAAACTGGCTCACGACCCATGGAATCGTCTTTATCAGGGACGAGGATTGGCCCTCCTCCAGTCCAGACTTGAATCCTTTGGATTATAAAATATGGCAGCACTTAGAGGAGAAGGTCTGCGCTAAACCCCATCGCAATTTGGATTCACTTAAAGCATCTCTGATTAAAGCAGTCGCCGATATTGACATGAATGTCGTACGTACTTCGGATTGATGACTGGCCTAGCAGATTGAAGGCTTGTATCGAAGCCAGAGGAGGACATTTTGAATAATTTTAGTGTGGTTTAAATCTGTATTTTGTACCCTTTCATTTGATATATAAATGGTTGTAGTGCGTAACTCATTGTGTCATTTATTTAACTTTCCATATGTGACAAAACTTATGACCAGACTATGTACACATTCTGTGAAAATTTCAGCTTTCTAGCTATTACGGTTCGTGCAGGCGGACCCGGTGACAGACGGACGGACGGACGGACGGACGGACGGACAGCGAAGTCTCAGTAATAGGGTCCCGTTTGGCACCCTTCGGGTACGGAACCCTAAAAAAACATGCCAGCTTATGGCCAAAGTAGCATTAATGCTACAATAGCAACAAGTAGCATTAATTTCCAATTGGCCTACAGTCTATTCGTGATAAGAATGCAGTGAGCCATCAGTTTTTTTAAAATTTAAATCTGTTAACACACACTCACAGGACAGGACACAACCATCGCGTTCGAAAGTTTGCCTTCAACTGGTCACTGTGAACTTGGCTTGATAATTGGAAACGATTTGATTGGTTACGGGGCGTGGCTAGGCCGCCGGAAAGTGATGACTCACTGCATTCTTATTTCAAATAGACTGTAAGTTTATTTTCTTATTTATTATGATCCCACTCGTTTTCTGTTTCCAGCCAGTCTTGTCGGCATCAGGCACCTGATCATCTCCCTGCTGTTCCTGAGTTGTCTGGTCGCGTACGCCACCCGCGTCAGCATGAGCGTCGCCATCCTCGCGATGACCAACAAGAACAGCACTGATGGGTACCCGGTGAGGATCATGATCGTTTTGTCACATCATCGCGACCGATATCTAGACCATGGAGATGATCTCAATAGCGCGAGAATCGGGGGCCAGTCAGGGAGCACTTACCCAGTGGAGAGCTCATAGATACATTTTCCTTTGAAACACAACTCATCAATTTACGGGAGCCGGGGGACAAGGTAAGAGAGCTGTGATTGGTCAGCCGCTGCGAAACTGTCTGGCGGCCCGTTATCGTACATAGGTTGCGTATGCGAACATTTGTTGAATACAACAAACGTTTGGCGAGCCGCATTCCCCCGCAGGCGCAGTCAATTGGATATTATAGTCTCCGGGGCCAGTACTCATAATGTGCGAATCTACGTGATACACATTGTGAGTGGCGCATTACTGTCGCGACCTCACGCAGTTTGCGCTTGGGTTGGCACTTGGCTGGCAAATGGTTAATCGATATGCCGAGTAAAAGGTGACCTTTGGATGCGCCATTTACATTTTTGCTAGAGATGCATTTGCGCGTTGCTCGTTTTATCACTTATTACGAGTACTCGTATAATTAATCATCATAACGCAGCATCTGTATCAGACAAGTTATTAATTATTTTTAAATCTGTACATGAGCTGAAAATAATAACTATACATGAGGGTGACAGCTGCCTGTTCAATTGGATTACTTTTTCGATACGTAATTCTTCATGCTACCCCTGCTGATATACAATAAACTTCAGGTGGCAAAGCAATTTAATGCCCATAGTTTGCATGCAAGCCGTGTTACAATCATAAACTGCTAACTCAATTTAGTCGGGTGTACGTACAACCCGGCTGAATTGTGTTGACAGTTCGTGAAAAGGAAACTGTTGTGTAGCACGCTAGGTATGAAAATGAAAAGAGGGTAAACATTTATTTTCTTTTCAGATCTACGATTGGGACAGAAAGACTCAGGATACGATTCACTCGTCATTCTTCTGGGGCTATATTGTTCTGCAGATCCCAGCAGGAATGCTAGCAGCCAGGTAATAGAAAACATGCAATTTTATTGTAGCTGTCGTTTTCACGAATATCATGTCGAATGGAGTTCCAAATACTTTATTTTACTGCCAAGTTTCCGTTTCGAATGCACCTGACATTATAAGTTGTACTGTAGATATTATCTTTGTTGTTTGCACCTATATACTACCTACAGCTACTTCACATTCACATGAGAGACATAACTAGTGGCTCTGTGAGCTGTTATAGACACCGGGAATAAGAGTTTTTTTTTTCATTATTTTCCATCCCCTCACCGCTCACATCGTACTTAAAGTTTATCGGATGAACAGATGGCATTATTATAAAAACAAATAACCCAAATCATAACCCAAATTCATTTTTTTTATATAACACATACAAACTTATGAATGTACCTGATGGAGCATGAAAGTAGCCGCACCATTAACTTTGTAAACTAAATTCATTTTGCGATCTAAAATTATTAACCTATTGACTTTTCACTAAAATTATTTGTATAGCTTTGTCACTCTCACGGTCTACATGAATTTAACGACACTTCATTTGTTAATATCCGTCGAGCCGTTTGGGTTGTAGCGATTTTTTTACATTTTAAAACCCCATATCTCCGCCAATTAAAAAAAATACAAATACTGAGTCGACGACGAAATTCCATTTATTTATCCAACCTACTCACAAAATTTAACGAGAATCTGTTGAGAAATGCGACCTGTAGAGGAGAAAACCCGGACACACAAACATACAAAAGCATTTATGCCTACCTATTCCTGAAACGGAGACGCTTCGCTCGCTTGGTCAAATATATCTTCTAATAGATAAATACCTTACAAAGGAGAGCTCAGAGCGTACCATCGAATGTCTGGATAAATTGGCTGTCGGCACCATTGGTGCCTCAGCCACCCTGTTTGGGAAAAGGCATAACGCTATATTATTTGTTTTTGTTTTAATACCAAGAGCTCCCTGGTATAGGGATTTCAAGCTTGCTTCTCATGCAGGAGATGAGATTTTAATAAATTAATTTCCCTTGAGAACATTTTATGTTTGTCCCGGCTATCGCTAATTGGTAGTAGTATGTAGTAGTCTTAGTAGCCAGCGTGGTGGAGTATGAGTTAAACTTAATTTGTACCCGGCGAAAGGACTGTGCGCGCGGTGGGGACATTATTTGGTTTTTTATTTTATTTACACAATTGTGGTGTCTCACTGCTGGCCAAATGTCTCAATGACAGTGCGCGGGGTGATAGCTCGCGCTGCTGCTTGCACATGAATGCATCGCACCGTTCCGCTTGCGCTTCTCAGTATGTCAGTTCAGCGTATATGATTGTTATTGTATCGGTTTGTTTTTCCTCATGTTTTGTGTCTTGTTATCACTTTGCAAAAGATAGCAAGTAAAGCGTAAACCTTGTTTACTCAAACTTGGTGTACCTGTATTTTGCATTCTACCCGCAGGTAGATTTCTTTTACCACCTTATTTATTTTCATAGCAATAATTGCTTACTAAAACGAAGTAAAGCAAATTGTAAGATTAATGTAATCCTCTCCCCACATAATATGTTCTGTTATTCATTCATGCTACAAGTTTTAAGAGGCCCCACCGCCTGTAAACATCTTGTTAATTTACATGTACTAGCTATAACCTAGGATTAACTTACACTGGGTTGTACCATTCCTACTATGAGTAAATAAAGATCTTTGAAAAGAAAGAAGACTGCTGGCCAAAAGTCCTACTGGTTTGAGTCCACAACACATCTCTGGCTGCATTTTCATCCATCCACCTCCATCTCCTTCTAGACCTTTACTTTACTAATACCTATTTATTTGTTTAATAATCTACCAGGTTCGGTGGAAAACTGCTCGCATTCATGTCGCTGTTCGTGAATGGCGTCGTCAACATGATAGTGCCGATATCCGCTGCACATGTAAGTTCATTTGAATTTCCAATATATTTATAAAGTTATCTACATGTGTGTGTGTGTTACGTAAATGTCAGGACCACTCGTTGCGCAAGTCGAATCAATAAGGAATAAGTCAACAAAATGGCAAGTTGTCTATGGTCCGTTTCCGGCAAAGTCTTTGATTTAAATCTTTACTCTTATTTCTTTGGTAAGTTTGCAGTTAACTGTCATATATACAATAGATGCAAAATAACTGTCATACATTCTCATTAAAGAGAGCATGCCCTCCCGTTTCCCACGCGATATTTACCGGGTTTTACTTTTTCTGCCTATGAAAACCAATATTCCCTTATTAATGGCAACACCAAAGACGAATTATTATTTATTGAAACAAAAAGTAAACTTTAGAAAAATCCGACTTCCACATACCCTATTTGATTAGATTGAGTAATACAAACTGTAACCCCTTATCCCCCCCCCCCCCTTGGGGACTTTTTTAGGGTTCCGTACCCGAAGGGTGCCAAACGGGACCCTATTACTGAGACTTCGCTGTCTGTCCGTCCGTCCGTCTGTCTGTCTGTCACCAGGCGGTATCTCATGAACCGTGGTAGCTAGACAGTTGAAATTTTTCCAGATGATATATTTCTGTTGCCACTGTATATTTGTTATATAGGTAATGAAATGTAATTTGATGCATGCTGTGTTTGCCTATAAGTGGACAAACATCTACAATTAGTACAAATGTAACTATTAAGTAAACATGTATTGTCCATTGGCGGACCTTAACCAATAAAATAAAAATTAAATTAAATTAAATATACTAAAAATCTAAAGATTTTTTTTATTAAGGCTCCCATACAACAAACGTGATTTTTTTTTGCTCATTTTTGCTCGATATTGATAATGGTAGCAGGTAGACGCTTAAAATGTTCACAATATATTGAGTATATTATTTAATTAAAAATAAATAATTAAATTAATATTAAATTAATATTTAGGGGGGGCTCCCATACTTTTATTTTTATTTTTATACAGAACCCTTCGTGCACGAGTCCGACTCGCACTTGGCCGGTTATTTTGTCAAATCCCATCTCAGTGCTACCCCACGCTACTAAGGAACCTCTGTACAAAGTTTCATGGCTCTAGGTCCACCGGTTTAGGCTATGCGTTGCCTGCCCATCAGCCACGCATTGTATTAGTACCTAGTATTGAGCAGTTCTGGCCATATGTGGTCTTCATCAGCAGTTCCGCATCACAATATTATTTGTTTACCATGTGCATTTGCACCAGTTATTATGAAAAACACAAAAATCATTATAGGTCTGCCTATATTATTTTAAGAGTTCCCTCGATTTCTCCAGGATCCCATCATCAGATCCTGACCTGGTGTCAATGGGACCAATGGGAAGGTAAACCCTTCCAAACAAAAAATTAATTTTCCAAATCAGTCCATCCGTCTAGGCGCTATCGGGGCACATCCGGACGAATTGTAAACCTCCTCCTTTGGGAAGTCGGTTAAAAAATGTTATAAACTCGACGTCATGTGAGATACAATTCGAAAGTGATATATTTCGCATGCGATATAATTTTATTACACGAGAAATTCAAAAATTGGACTCCCAGTCTGATGAGGTTAAAATTGCGCTCGCCGTGTCATAATTAACGTTATTGGTCTGATAAATATAGATAATTGACATAGACAGACATAGACAAAAACATACGTTTATTCACTGAACAAAAGATAATTTATAGGCCAGAAATAGACATTTTATAGAAGAAAACACATATTTTCTAAACAAAAGAGAAAGATGATGTACGCATGCCTCGCCAGTGAAATGGCTGCAACTCAGCATAGGGCTACAACAGGGCTGCAGCGCTGATTTTCAGTCAAAACCATCATTTTCAACCAACTAGAATTGAGCACACATACATATTTTATTTTTATATTCATCCTCACAATAAAATTGACCACATTTTCTGTAGGCTGCAATTCGTCTTCAAGTATCTTCTCGTTCTCGTAATATATTGCGGTGATTTGTAAAACCCTCGCATCGTTTGGTTTACATGATAAAGCAGATGAATTGACCGAGTATACCTGGAAAAGTCTTTACCATTGTGTTTGCTTGGAATCTTCGGGCATATAATTAACATATTTTTGTATGTACCTAATATGGAATAACATTATGTATTTATTTATTTTATATACTCTCATGTCATAAAGTTTGAATTACGAACTTGAAATCGAATTCATAATGAAGTGCTTTATAAACGCAATACAGTAATCAAATTAAAAAAATCAATAATAACACTACTTCTCGAACAAAACTAATGTTATTATTAAAAAAACAAACCATATCGATACAGTTGTACTTTTTTTTGGGAAAGGCAAGGGTCTTGAAACCGTACAGCCAAGGTGTTTGATATTTAAAAAAATATACTGGAGGCCAATTCTCGTTTCTACAGGGTATAACAGAAAGGGGTGAACATCAAAACATCGTGAGGAAACCTTCATTGCTCTATAGCTGCGGCGATGGGCTCCCAGCCCCCAGTCATGCATTTTTTTATATATATTTATTTATTTATATAACAACTAATCAAAATTTTACTACTACAGAGAGTGCCAAAAAATTATTTACGGTTTGTCTAGATTATTAAAACACTACTGGTAAAAGTAGTCGTGCCTCGGCCACTCCATGCCTACCGCTATGTTTTGTTATAAAAATACTTAAATAACAAAAAATAAATAACAAGAATGAATTAAATACAACAACACATTCATTTAACAGAGCCTCAGAGCTGGTTGCCTATTTAAAATCATGTCCATTTAATTGTCAGGGCGACTGGAAAGCTGTGGTGATTTGCCGGATTGTCATGGGTCTGTCACAAGGCTTGTTGTACCCGAGTCTCCACGGGATCCTAGGACAGTGGGCACCCACGCCCGAACGAAGCCGACTGGGCACATTTGTTTACGCTGGTAAGTAAACTGTGAATAATGGCTCGTTAGTGTATAAATAATATTGTACCAATAAGCTGTGACATAATTGATTTCATTTCAGATACAGTCTTAATTTGAGACTTTTTAAATCAGGACTTTAGAACAACGCAGGGGGTTGCTCAGAACGATTTTGAAAAAGGTTGTCACCTAACTGATTTAAGGGCGAGAATCTCATAGGATTGTTAATTGTTTCTGATGCTATGCTAAAATTTCAAAGTTTCTTGCAACTCAGGGTAAGCACTTCAGTCACAATATACATACAGACTCACCCTGTCTGTATAAATATTGCACACAATTTTAAAATTAGCGTAACAAAAAACATACTGCCGAATTGAGAACCGCATCCTTTCATAAAATCTATTAAAATTCCTGCTTATACAGGGTGACATTTAATTAGCTGACCATATTTTGGATAATGATAGTAATAGTATCCATCAATACGAACAACTGGAGGACTGCAAAAAGTCCACTCCGCTGACGAAGAGGCTATCAAATGGCTGCTCAAACTGCCACCTTTATGAGTTGTGACGTTGACGACAGCGACGAAAACGCTAAATAATAACAACTTTCCCCAAGATACTTATGGTCGCAAATGGCAAACGATTTTTTTTTGGGTCTCCCATAGTAACTTGAAATCAGTTGATCGGGGCAATGTACTGGAGGACGAAATTTTTTTTCATTTGCGACTTTAATTATGTTAATTTTAAAATAGTGTGCAATGTTTTAAAAACGAAACTGTTGCCTTTCTTAATCCACAGGCGCCCAGTTAGGAACAGTGATCGAGCTGATCATAGCTGGATACCTCTCAGAAAGTCGTTTTGGCTGGCCGTCTATTTACTACGTGGCTGGTATAATGTGTCTTGCATGGTCAGCAATATGGTTGATATTGGGATCATCATCACCGTCTACCAATCGGTTCATCTCAATGGAGGAGCGGAGGTATATTGAAACGAATACTGGAGGAGTGGAGACGCATGATCGGAAGGTGAGAAAATATTGTCATCAGAAATGTAATGTGTTTTAGTATTTTTTGATCACATTTATTTAAATTAAAGAAGTAATAAGGTATTTACTTATAATTAAATACAAAATCAATAACTTCGGTCAACAAAAGCATCTACAGAAGCTAAACTACCCTTTTTGAAATCTTAACTCCGGTTTTATTTTCACTTCCCCTAGCAGATTGAATATCATTTGCAACCATCTCTAACGCTATTCAGGAAGCAGTGGGCACTTCCATTGTTACCAGATATTTCCTTCTGAATAAAACATCAGCTTTCAAATGGGTATTTCAAGAGGTGCTGACTCAAAATGTTTTTAATGTAAAATTTGATATAAGCTTGGTACCTTTATCCATATTTTTATAAAACCACGTTATTTCACTATCCATACAACTGTCAAAATCAAAGCACGGGCACTGCTAAAATACTTACAACTGTTCATATAATAATAATAATCTTCTAGTGCGCCTCACGAAAAGTTGTCAGCAAAATTTAATTGTATTCTTTACGCCCCGGGCCGACGATAAGCAGTAAGGTGGAATTTGAAACCGCAACACGTAATGTCCCATTGTGTTGTTGATTACAACATTAACATCATATTCCCAGTTATAAACAATCCGAATTCTGTGACGCTGCTTAAAAATTTAGTCAGACTTAAACTCTTTGGTGTCGGTGGGTCTTGGTGGGACGCCCGCCGCGCCGTCAAGTTAAAGAAGCCGTTAAAAATTCAGAATGAGTGGAGCTGGGAGCAGGCCCTGCATTCCAGCCGAGGCGGTGTAAAGATAAGCCTTCAGTTAGAATGGGTGCTTGTGTTCGTTATAATCCTGCTAGAGGTGAATAATTGCCGCCGTAAAAGAATAATTTTATTATCCTGCGGTAATTTGGAGTGTTGTTGAGGGTTGAATGCTTGAAAATTTTAATGGAATGGCTTTTCTGACCTTACTTAACTGTTAATGGTGGGTTTAATTATGAACTGTATCAGTATGTTTTGCAGAGGACTTTGTTATTTACTTTGGTTTTCAAATGTTGTTGGAAAATTCTACTCTTATACAGGGTGACTGCGGGGTCATGTGGTAACAAAGTAAACTTAGATTTGCCAATTAATTGGAAATTAAAGCTCGCTAAGTCATAATTTTTTTGTGGTACAAAAATAATCAAAATTAAAATTCTATTTTGGGTCATGGTCAGTTGGTCACCACACTACACACTCTACAAGTGCAACTGACATTTGACATTGTCATAAATTATTTATGACACTTAATAATTAGTTTTGACACTTCTTCCTCGCCTGATTAGTTTATCTTAAATAGGTTTTAACAAAATTGGTTACTTGGGTAACAAATAGTTTAAGGTGACCAAAATTTTAGAATTAATTGGAATAATTAATTAATGAAATTACTAACGCATAGTTTAAATTATTTAAACATTATCTTTATAGCTGAAATCTCAATCATTTACCGAGTTAGAAACAATAAGTTAGAATCACTAGAATCTAGAATAGAATAGTTTATGATGCTGGCCACATGAATAACCCAAGCTTGTGACTTCGAGGTCCGAACGAAACCTTTTCAAAAATCGAAAACATCGGTTAAGTGCGGGTCGGTATCGCACACGAAGGGTACCGTACCATCGTACAACAAATCAAAAGCACTCAAAACAATAAAAAAATAAACAAAAAGAAAATTTAAAAAGTTTATGCCTTCACGAGATTTGAACCGACGACCTCCGGATTGAGAGTCTACATCATACCGCACCGGCTAACCACAACCATGTGGGTTGACGCAAAATATGCTATCATATTTAAATGTGTAGTATAATGTGTCTATGACATGGTTGCTATGACAATAAATAAACAGTTTCAGTCAAGATCTCCATTTTGAAATGCTTAAGTGTATCTAAACACGTCTCTTGTATCAGGGCCCCCTTTAATTTGCAATATCTCTCGTATTTCAGTATTTGTGGTTGGTGCGGCAACAGATATACACATTCTGTGAAAATTTCAGCTTTCTAGCTATTACGGTTCGTGCAGACGGACCCGGTGACAGACAGGACGGACGGACGGACGGACGGACAGACGGACAGCGAAGTCTCAGTAATAGGGTCCCGTTTGGCACCCTTCGGGTACGGTACCCTAAAAACCAGCGAAAACCATCGAGTTTCAGCCTAAAGGACTAGCTTTTTCGAATACCTACTGAGGACATTTTTAAAGAAGACTAAATTATTTACTTAAGAAATAATTCTTCGGGTGTGCGGCGCGTTGAAGACACAACAGTCTAAACACAGTCGCTAGACTGTCTTTAGACTGTTGGTGAGGCAAAACTTCTTGCAACAGGTTTTTGTGTCTTAGTGTGCGCAGTCGCAGTCTCTAATAGTCAGCACCGGCTGGGGTTCTACCCGCACCTCTCGTGTGATAGGCGATGATGTAGCACTAGGCAATGAATGCTCTTACGTTTATTTACTTTTTAATTTATTTCTAGAGTCTTCCAACACCATGGTTGAAGATCTGGACCTCACTGCCATTCCTGTCCATCTTGTTCGCTCACGCCGGTCAAAGTTTGGGCTTCTGGACTCTACTGACCGAGATGCCGACTTACATGAAGAATGTCCTGCATGTCAATGTCAAAAGTGTGAGTCACCTACCCTTACTTCTTCGTAAATCTAAATTTCTTAATTGTTACAAAGCGTAATAGAAGGCGGTTTCATATACAAGGTGTAAATGAATTAACGCAATATGAGAAAATGCTTTGTTAGGGACATTATTCTGAGTAACTTTCATTATGAAATCGATTTGTTCAGAGCAACTTTATTTTTCAGTTCCCAGTACATTTTGGCCTGAGTCGGTCAGCTGATTTGTATGTAGAAGTAAAAAATAAAGTTGCTTTGATCAAATCGGTTTCATAGTGAAAGTTGCTCAGAATGATGTCCCTAACAAAGTATTTTCTCATTTTGCGTTGATTAATTTACACATTGTATTCAAATTGACTGTTGGATATTGTCTTCCTAATTTATTTCCATTTCCCAACTGGGGCGGTCTGAACTGAACTTTCAAACTAAAGAAGGAAATCAATACCACTGTAATCGATCATCTTGAGGCAGCTTGCGAATGCGAATACAAATAATTTTCTAGGCTACTTCGTCTTGGATCGTTTGCTTTATAATCTATTCGCGATAAGAATGCAGTGAAATTTAAATTTAAATCTGTTAACACACACTCACAGGACAGAACGCAACCATCGCGTTCGAGAGTTTGCCTTCAACTGGTCACTGTGAACTTGGCTTGATAATTGGAAACGATTTGATTGGTTACGGGCCGTGGCTAGGCCGCCGGACAGTGATGACTTTACTGCATTCTTATCACGAATAGACTATAATACAATTACTCCAAAAAATAGTTTTATGTTTAAATTCTTTATGTTTCAGAGTGCCATACTATCAGCTCTTCCCTACATAGCGATGTACATCCTCAGTTTCGTATTCAGTTGGACAGCTGATATCATCGTCAACAAAAAAATCGTCACTCTCGCAACTTCTAGAAAAATCTTCAATACTATCTGTAAGACCTTGTTAATTTAAGGGTGGCTTGCAGAAGATGACTGTCAAAATATATGGAATACCTATGTTAAAGTGAAATCGATGTAAAACGCTTAATCTAGATTTGGGCATCTTCGCGTCGTCCAACGATCTTTTGGCGTGTGAGTGACGTTTACAGGGGGGCGTCACTTCTACGCAACCTAATGCAATGAACCTGTCAAAAAGGTCAGTTCGACCTGTCACCGCACGCCAAAAGATCAAGGAAAGCAAATGAGTACTTTGAGGTAGATGAAAAAAGTGAAATAAAGCGGAAATTGCCATAGATAAAGCACCCCGTCTAAATCGGAAACGATCGTACGAGTAACATCTGGCTAAGACGGGTGCTTCCGTTTCACTGTCGCTACTATCGCTAATATGTAATAAGCTGTGTCAGAAGTCCTTATATGAAATAAATAAATCTGGGTAAAGCTTTGCCCCTTGACGGGGACAATAAAACCGACCAAGTGCGAGTCGGACTCGCGCACGAAGGGTTCCGTACCATTATCTATAAAAACGGCAAAAAAATCATGTCGGTTGTATAGGAGCACCCTTTAATATTAATATTGATCTGTTTTTTTAGTATTTATTGCTATATCAACAGAAATACATCATATATGAAAAGTTCAACTGTCTAGCTATCACGGTTCATGAGATAGAGCCTGATGACATACGGACAGACGGACAGCGGAGGCTTAGGAATAGGATCCCGTTTGGCACTCTTCAGGCACGGAACTCTAAGAATGGACTACATTTTCTCATAATTATAATATATTATATTAGTATGTTTAATATAGATTACTGAACAGAGTAGGTAACTTCTTTGGCAGCAACTTGGGGCCCAGCTGCGATGCTGCTCATCCTGTCATACCTCCCGTCCGGTCACAAAATTTGGGCTGTGATACTCCTAACTGCGTGTGTCGGTCTCAATGGTGCTCATTTCGTTGGCTTTTTGGTGAGTGACTCTAAATTACTTAGCGCGCTAGATTTCATATCCTAAAATATTTGTTATCTCCATAATGTTTCTAGGCATGTAGGTTTAAAAAAAGTTTACTATGCTGATTCTGGAGGCAGCAACTTTATTAAATATCTATAATTTGTTATCTACGTAATTGGTTGTCTATAGTTCAAAATATACAGGACAAAAATACAAAGTAAAGGTGTACAAAGGCGAGCTTTTATGTTATCATGATTATAAATTATTATAAACAATCTTATATCCACAGATATCCCACATAGACCTGTCTCCAAACTTCGCAAGTACACTGATGGGTATCACCAATGGAATGGGGAACATTCTGTCCATCATGGCACCCCTCAGTGTCTCACTAGTGGTTAAAGATGAGGTATGTAGAGGATCTATTTCTACAGTACCCTTTTTAAGAGAATCGTTTGCGCGCGAGCTTCCATACAAAAAGCAATAAAGTTTTCTATTCCTTAAACCTTGTCCGATTTTCACATTTCTTTTACATGCTTGAAAAATTATGAAAAACTATGCTCGTACACCTTGACTTTTAAGAAATATTATAATAAATATTTACCAATCTGTGTTTCGGATATTAATTGAAATACCTAGTTCTGATTGTTTGACATGTAGTTCTTTCAATCAACAGTCGCAATCGTTTAAACAAGCAATGTCACGATAAAAGATTTATCGTGTCAAATAATCGTATTTTGTTTGGTCAAAATGTATTCGTATTTCTGACTTTTTTCCTAACTGTTTGTTCATTGCTTTAATTATCTTATTTAATTATCTTATTGCTTATAATTTTTCTTTCAGAATAGCGCGGATGAATGGCGCAATGTGTTCTTCATATCAATAGCGCTGTACTTCCTAAGTAACTTGTTTTACTTACTGTTCATGTCAGGAAAGGTTCAGGATTGGAACGAGCCACAGCAAAAAGTTAATATCGGTAAGTAGCATCGTTAAATCATAGTAAGACTGAAAATCGCGAGCCGTAGACGGATGATTGAGTCGCTAGACACATTTTAATAGAATGACAATAACATTTTAATTTCGGACATTACCTAAGCATGATTGGCAATGCCTAAACCGCAATAGGCATCTGAAAGGCAGACTGAACATTCTAAATTGCATACAAAATATTAACAAGGCGAACTAATGGATGTATGACAGAGTAACTGAAAGCTATTTTTTTTAATACTGCCTGAGATTCCGAAGGCGACATGAACTATACTAACTAAACGAATTAAAATCGTGTGTTTGAAAATGGAATCTGTGGCGCAAGAGCTGTCGGATTTGGAGGTTGTCAATTTAGTGTCTTTAGTTCCTCTAGTTTAGTGGTTTTGAGTCAAAACTTTTGACACCTCAAGAATAGCCCACACTGACTGGCCTCGGTTCATTACTGTCATCCAAGTTCGTGCTAATACATTTTTTTTCCTATTACAGAAGATGGAGTCGAAGTGAAAGTGTCGAATGTCTCCCAGAAATCCAATGTCGGAGAGGAGAAGTTTTAATTGAAAGGGGACGACCTGTTTTGAGCGGATAGCGGTTAAAGCTAAATACAGGGTGTACGCAAATGGGTAGCCATACTTTGACGAGTGATATGTTATGGGACGTTGTTTTCAAAGGATGTGTTTTGAAGTGAGTTGTATCATTGATGGATTAAATCTTACTCGGATCTGCCGGTGCCCCTAATTTTTATTGTCAACAACAATACATATCAGTTGTTTGATTAATTAAAATGCAGATAAAATAGTGTCACCCCTATTCCTATAAGGAGTGACAGAGGCACAACTGTAATGTATTTGAAATGTTAATTTTTGGCACAATCCTGGCCTAAATCTTACTGTTGAGTGAATAAGGGGACAATCAATAAAACATTTCGGGGAAGTTGTTCAGAATTATGATGATTTTGCTGTGCTTCCATTTTCTTTACACTGCGGGCGATTTTGGAGGTGTCAAAACCACTAAACTAGGACACTAACCCTGAAGTTGCACGAAACATTTTTTTAAGCATAACCTTAGCATTAGAAAGTGGATACAATTACATACCCAATTTTAATTCGTTTACCTAAACTATAGTTTAGTTCGTGTCGCCTTCCGAATCGCCCCCACTGATACGTAAATCATTTGGCTGGCCAAATGATTGTTTTAAGTAGCTAGTCATGATAATTAATATTTAGCTGATTACAGTTATGCATCAGCGGTGTGTGATATAATAATTTACAAACTAAAATGGTTGACGAATTTCATTACATTTACTATCAGGATATTAATGAAAAGTTTATGAAGTTGCTTAATGTCATTCGCTTAATATCATTATATCTGAGCTTTTAACAGTTAATAATAATAGTTCTACAAGTTTAAAACGAAAACAACCTATTTTGGAATATTATGTCCTGTTGGTAGGTTATCTTCTCCCACCTTTGAGTTTGCTCTTTCGTATGGTACAAAAAAATAAGGTCCTGCTTTAAGAGTTAATTGGTATTAGGCTTCCAGGTCAATGATATCAAATTCTGGACATCTAAGCTTCATAAATTTAACAAATTTTCAAGGTGAACAACAATTTTACAAACTTAGAAGTTACAACACGTGTTTACACGACCAATTTAGATTATTTAAAATTGTTATTTCTATTATTCTTAACCTAAATTTATTACCGAAATAAAAAGTATGAACATAACCAAAGATATCGTATGTTCTAGTTTGATAATATTTTATAATTTATTCAAAATGTCAAAAGCCTAGTTTTATATTTTAAATATTTCGAACGAATCGTTTGTAGAAAAATAAAACCGAACTAAGACTTGTGTCTACTTATTATACTCCTAAATTTTTACAGCCTTACTAATAAAAAGCAGGACAGAGCTAGGCAGCTGTCCAGCTCTATAAACTTTTACTGTTATAGTAAGGGGGCTAAAATAGACCATAAAAATCATTAGAAACAAGCAATAGCCAAAGATTATTTGATTGGTTTACCACTGTGAGTCTACCGCACTATTGTTGTCGGCATCAGCTTCGTGTTTAACCTTTAACTAGTGACGTGTAGTCTCACAGGCGTTGCGTGTTTTGAAAATTCTCAGAATTTACCACTTCCCCCCGCTTGCCGCTACCCCGCGTCTCAGTAGCTTTTGTTTTAGTGCTCAAACGACTGCGGAAGAAAGCAGATGTGTCGCCCATTGTTTAACAGGTAAGTAATACTAATACGAAAATCGGCCGTA
This sequence comes from Argyresthia albistria, assembly GCA_963457715.1. Taxonomy (NCBI): domain Eukaryota; kingdom Metazoa; phylum Arthropoda; class Insecta; order Lepidoptera; family Argyresthiidae; genus Argyresthia; species Argyresthia albistria. The sequence continues at coordinate 8,151,535 of OY735266.1, read as the reverse complement.
GCCTGTGAGGCTACATGTCCCTAGTTGTCATACAAATATTTTGTATGACAACTAGGGACATGTCAGGTCAGGTCAGGTCAAAAACTAGTCAGGGCAAGCGAAGGGCATGCAGTATTTGTCCGCCCAAACTGCACAGAATGACAGTGTACCCATGTGTCGGGTGTTGCAATCCCATATGTCTGCAATGTTCTCGCCCCTTGTGCAAAAATTGCCAATGATTTTTGAAATATTGAGTAGGTGTCAGAATTTTTATTTTTTTAATTCAGAAGTAGCTTTTATGTTTTTTGTGTTTTTTGATGATTAGATTTTAAGTAAAAAATGTTAAATTTGTCATATCATTTATATAAGGTCTATTAAAATGCTAAAACAAGGATCTCATGTCAACTAAGGCTGAAAAGTACCACAAATAGTTAATTATCATATTTGAAAAATAAATAAAAAGAATACTGATTTAATTCATTTAAATTTGTTTTATTACATTCCAATAGTTAAATATCAACACAAATTTAAATTATCCAAATGCAATTTTATGACAAAATTTAACTTTGAAAGTAGTAGCCTGTGAGACGTCATGTCCCTTATAGTGTTATAAATTTGTCACGTCCCTAGTTAAAGGTTAAACGCGCAAGAATGAACTTTATCATTATGACAATACTGCAAGTCGAACACGAAGCCGATGTCGACTGCCAATAGCCGGTAAGCAGGTTACTAGATTGGAAAATCTGCTTATAAATTTCTCGAACAAGACTTCTAGATGCTTCGAGTGATTGCCAAGCGTGGCTTAAGATTTCCGCAATTCGCGGAAGCACCGTGATATTGGAAATGAAAATCAGGTGCAAAAAAATCAGCCCAGATATTGTGGAAGTCATTTCCGTGCTTCCTGTGTGGGGGTTTTCACTTGTTGTTGATAAGATATATTTTTTATCAGATAGACGGAGAACGAACTTTTTTACAGCGTGTCCTGTGTGTGTGATCCTCCTGTGACAATTTACTGAGGTTAGCGAATGCAGTACCTTAGAAGTTTCGGATAGGGGCCCTGGGTCTCCGTTTCATCTTCACGATATATGTAAGAAGGCTAATATTTGAAAGAAAATTAACATTATTTGATTACGTCAAAATTGTAGCACTTCTGTCCAATGACAGGCCTTTGTCTAATAAATAATAATATTAATATAGATTGTAAGCCGAAGAATAAAACCTTCCCTGGCAAGGCTGTACCTTCACAACCACAACGTAGCAATAAACAATTTGAATTTGGAATCGGGTAGAAGGTGAAGTGAAACCAAAAGTCTCAAAGCGAGTCACCCCCGCGATTTCCGCGACCATAATGTTTTCGCGCGCAGCAAATTGTCGAAGGAAATTGAAATGGAGAACACTTCGAGTCTCCCGTTACTCGGCGGAACCCTGAATATTAATGGAAGTGCTGAGGTACTTTCGCGTATCATCCAAAGACGTTTGGAATGAAGACGCCCGCCGTCCTTCCGTGTCACGTGACGTTTTTTTTTTCAAATCTTAAATGGCATATTTTTTTAGCGCAATGCTTGAATGCTATTGGCGGATTGCGTCTATTATGTTCGGGCCGTGAGCGCTTGTTGGATGATACTCAAAAGTATCTCAACACTTCTTAAAGTTCGCCATTTTCATCACCTGTGCACCGTTTATTTCTTTATTTGAAGGTGAGTGCCGCGAATCCGTGCACTCAGTGGTGAGAACTAATTCTTTTATTGTAGAAGTGACTCTTTTTGTAAACTGAGTTTAATTTTATAGTTACTTGCTTGCTGTTTTTTTGCAATAAGTTTTACTATTTATATTAGCGAATGGCATGTTGTCTGGAGGTTCTGGTTTGTATCGAGCTAATATTTCATCCAACCCGACAGTAATCGTGGCTGAACGTCCGGTAATGTTTCGTTGTCGTCGCTTTGTATTCATATAATACAATATTACACTTTTATCGTTCTGAAAACCGTCATCAGCATCCCCGGCGGTGACTCCTTGCATCGTTGCTGTCGCGTTACAATTGCAATACAATAACTAGGTACAAAGTCGTGTGCATTTGTGGCAACGATAATTCATTTGTTATTACTTTGTAGAAGAGAGTATATTTTTCCATTGAAACGGACGTGCCTTCACGGACACTGACTGAAGCGAAAATATTATCATAGAGAATGTATAAAAGAATATTTTACTTACACGGACCTGTGCCGGGCCTATGCCGGATCGTCGGATCACTGATATGTCTGAATCGGCCTTTAAGGCCATGCGCCGCCGCCCGCCGCCACGAATGATGGGCTTTCTTTTTTGGAAACCGCTTCCAGTCCTACATATTCTGAGGTGTCATCGTATCACGTAACTGGAGTTTGGGAATTATACGCAAATCCCATTGCCGGTTGATTGATGTATGTCTTTTTTAAATGGATTAGCGACAAATTTGATAGAAAACACCATTTAAAATAAACAAGATAATTATGGATGGCTTTATGAGTACGGGTTGTATGACATACATTTTTAACCGACTTCCCAAAGGAGGAGGTTTACAATTCGTCTAGATGGTTTTTTTATGTATGTGCCCCGATAGGGCCTAGACGGATGGACCGATTTGGAAAATTATTTGGAAGGATCTGATGATGGGATCCTGGAGAAATCGAGGGAACTCTTCAAATATTATAGGCAGACCAATAGTGATTTTTGTGTTTTTAGTAATAACTCGTGCATTTACTCACGGTAAGCATAATATAGTGATGCGGAACTGCTGATGAAGACTACATAAGGCCACCAGAACTGCTCAATACTAGGTACAAATACAATGCGTGGCTGACGGGCAGGCAACGCATAGCCTAAACCGGTGGACCTAGAGCCATGAAACTTTGTACAGAGTTTCCTTGGTAGCGTGGGGTAGCACTGAGATGGGATCAGACAAAATTAAGTCCCCAAGGGGGGGAGGGGATAAGGGGTTACAGTTTGTATTAAACTCAATCTAATCAAATAGGGTTTGTGGAAGTCGGTTTTTTCTAAAGTTTACTTTTTGTTTCAATTATAGAAATATCAGTTTTGATTGTCACTTGTTTGACCGACTATCACTACATTTTTTACAACCGTTAAATCTAATATACATATAATGAGATTTGAATTCAACGGGGCCATGTAAACATACTAGCTATTCCAACTACGAAACGACCCAGTTCTTTTGTTTTGTGGCCGTGGACTTTGGAAGGCCGAGGTAGTTCCTTAGTAAAATCCTGGCTGCTTAGCAATAACTTTATATTGCTAGACTGTTGTACAGTATTTAGCATCTGTTAAAAATGAGACACAAATAGGCCAAAAATACTAAATCAAGTTAACTCCCTTTTTAATTTTGCATTATCAGCTGTCATCACGGAATTATTGGCTTCCATTGCCAACTTGCCACCAAACACAAAACGCAAACTTTACGACCATAAAGCAAAACCCAAGAGTACGCTAAAATCACACACTAAAATTACATTTCCACGGTACTACCCAAACTGTCATAGTTCCTCAGGGATTACTAAAACCTTACACTGGGGTAGTGCAATTGTCAGGATATTTCAGCTATAAGTTTTATTGTATTTTTTGTGCAGTGACGAATTCTCTCTGACATTTGACTAAAAAAATATAAGTTTCCGAATAGCTCACTAGCGTGAGAGAAGCGAGGTGGAATCAAGCCTGCGCGATTCAAAATTAAGAAAATGTGTGTAAACTAACACCATTTAGGCTGGATTTTACGAACGAAAGAAGAGTATCTCTTCTACTTTTTCATAGATACCAGTGACACCTAGATCAGATCACCTCATTTTGAACTGTAATTTGTCATACAAGTTATCCCCGGGATAGTTATTCTCGTATAACTTTTTGTTGGTGAAATCCAGCCTTACACATTTAAATATGAAGTGTGACATACTCACCCTCGGCTTCCACAACGCTGATCAAAGGTTACGATTTATATGCCGCTATTTAAAAATAATCGATGATTGATTTAAAATAGCGATACGTGATTAGCTGATGGCGGCACGTGATTGGCTGAGATTAGTCAATTGCCCTGTAAGCTAATCGTACTTTTGTTCAACGTCTCGGAAACTCGGGGCAGGTCAGGACCACAAAATTGTATTTTGTGGTAGTTCGCCAAATTATTCGGATTTTAGCAAGTTGCTTTGATTATTGCGCTTTGCGCTGCACCCCGTATGGGGAAAGGCGTGACACCATATTTAAACTTAAATAAATTTAAACCGATAACCTAATTATAAATATACATAGTCGGGCCATAAGTTCTGTCACATGGGTAAAATTTCGAATTTAGAATAGAGGCCACAAAAAAAGTTATGGGAATTCGAAATTTGAATATTTCAAGAAAATAAAAATATAGGTTTTCTGGAATATTCTTCATTTTCTAATATGGAGTGGACGCGCAAAGAAGACAGAGTCGCAATAATTGCATTGCATCGTTGCGGCCACGCACCAACAGTGATTTTTAAACTGCTGAAAAATTTGAAAATTCCACTGAGATTCATTTATCGTACTATCAAACGATTCAGGGAAGATTCAAGTTTAAATGATAAACAAAGAAGCGGTCGACCTCGTACTGTTCGGACTCCAGCGGTCATCAAAGCAGTGAAGGCGCGAATCCAACGAAATCCTGTCCGCAAGCAAAAAATGTTGGCTCTGCAGATGGGACTAAGCAGAACCACTGTTAAAAGAGTATTGAATGAAGACCTAGGACTGCGTGCTTACAGAAAAAGAACAGCACATCTTCTTAACGCACGGCTGAATCACTTTTACTAGTCTTTGGTTACAGTAACGTATAGCTCCGATTTAACAATGGTTATCATAGCACGACACAATGGATGTTACTTATCTCGATTAGGAAACGCGACGAGTTCAGTGCAGAGCTGGCCCAAGTTGTCACTTCGATGAGATCCCAACGAAAAGTGCGCTGCCGGGCATCTTGTCCCGCCATCTTCATTCCCCAAAACCCGCGCTTTTATAAACACGAGGTTCTATTCACCAAAGCCTCTGATTGGTCAAGCCTTACACGTGTACCAATCGTACCACACAATAATGTTGCCAGCTCCGCAAAGACCACGCCCTAGCCTAGACTAGACTAGACGTTTCCCAATGAATTTGAACGCGAACACAAACGAACATCGAACTATAACATTCGTTACGAACTTCACAATTTCTGAACGAACAACGGTCTACATGAGTCTATGCCATTTGCGTGACATTTCGGAACGCAATCTTGTTGTTTATTTGTCCGACTCCACCACTCTCCGACATATATATAAATAAACCCAGAGTTTTGCATAAACCAACCGCAGTTACATCATACCTATTCTTCTCCCAACCGGAAAACGCACACAAAAGCCTCGCTCTTATATCTCTACTTTTAATCACTTTAATTTCCCAAAAGCGTTTTTCTTATCAGCCAAGTGACGGTGAAGCCTGTCCTTCTCCTGAAGACGTCTATTGTGTGGGCTCACTTCAATTTGGCGTTAAATAAAAGTAGGTTAGCATTTTGGCAAGAATCGACGTGAATAAAAATAATTCCTTGTTTTCTGATAAAAAAAATCTTGCTACTGGCTAAACGTGGCATCACTTTGCCTCCGGTACCTAGTTAGGTGTTTTTTTTTTACTTAAATTTAGACACCCTCGCTACGATTATTGACTAAGGGCTAAGGGCGGCAGAACGTGCTTAAATCTAGATTTAGCATTTAAATCGATTTAACTTTGACAGATTTTATACATTTTGACAGTTGATTAGACTTATAGTCTATTCGTGATAAGAATGAAGTAAAGTCATCACTGTCCGGCGGCCCAGCCACGCCCCGTAACCAATCAAATCGTTTCCAATTATCAAGCCAAGTTCACAGTGACCAGTTGAAGGCATACTTTCGAACGCGAAGGTCGTGCCCTGTCCTGTGAGTGTGTGTTAACAGATTTTAATTTCACTGCATTCAAACCACGAATAGACTGTAGGCACGTTCCGCAAGCCGCCCCGGATACTTAACAAAACAATAATTGAAACAAAAAGTAAACTTTAGAAAAAACCGACTTCCACAAACCCTATTTGATTAGATCGAGTTTAATACAAACTGAAACCCTTTATCCCCCCCCCCCCCTTGGGGAATTAATTTTGTCAAATCCCATATCAGTGCTACCCCACGCTACTAAGGAACCCCTGTACAAAGTTTCATGGCTCTAGGTCCACCGGTTTAGGCTATGCGTTGCCTGCCCGTCAGCCACGCATTGTATTTGTACCTAGTATTGAGCAGATCTGGTGGCCATATGTGGTCTTCATCAGCAGTTCCGCATCACAATATTATGCTTACCATGTGCATTTGCACGAGTTATTATGAAAAACACAAAAATCACTATAGGTCTGCCTATAATATTTGAAGAGTTCTCTCGATTTCTCCAGGATCCCATCATCAGATCCTGACCTGGTGTCAATGGGACCACCCTTGAGGTATTACCTATACGCCGAAAAAAGATTTGTTCAAATCGGTTCATAATTGGCGGAGCAATCGCGTAACAAACATAGAAAAAAAAAAAAAAAAAAACATACGGGTCGAATTGAGAACCTCCTCCTTTTTTTGAAGTCGGTTGAAAAATAAACATGTGATGGGTGTGTTTGACATGACTTTCATGATGTGACATGACGCGACGACAACGTTGCCCATATGAGAAGGTGATAAAAATGCATGCAACTGAAAAGTCTGAGTCACAGTCCCGTGCTCGTTGCATGGGCGTGCATCCAAGTGCAAAAGGCCGTGTACCCCAATTTGACTTGATACAATATGGCAAGGTACTTTAGATCATTCATTATAATACTCCCAAAAATTAAAGTATCATATTAATTACTTAAAAGTTTCGCCACAAAAAATCCTTATCAGTTCAAAATTGAGTGCGTGTGCCGGAATGAGTCCCAACATTAGCAATTTTCTTCTTCTTAAGGGCAAGGCTGAAAACAATATGGGTTTTCATAGAAATCGCAATAGACCCAAAAACCTATAGGGTACTTTCCGTAGGCCTACAATCATGAAATTTAGCACAAAGCAAGGTCTTATAGTGATGAGTTGGGTCTACTATGGGATAAAGAGTGGAAGGAGACCGCCCAGGATCGAATAGAGTGGAAGAGGAGGAGAGAGGCCTTTGCCCAGCAGTGGGACATTACAGGCTCGTAATAATAATAATAATAAGGTAAAGCACAAAAGCAAAGGGAAAAATCCGAAAACTGTTAATTTCTGTCTTTCTACAAAAATACTCAATTTGGTTTACTTGGCTGATATTATACTTCGTAATTCGTAATTTCTTTATTGTACTCACATGACAGTAAAAATAGCTTAACATAGAAAAAAAATGTACAAAGGCGAGCTTATCTCTAATAAGAGATTTCTTCCAGCAAACCAGTTTTTTATGTGGAAAACTCCACGTAATACGCTCTCCAAGTGTGATCGGAACCCTTGGTGCGTGAGTCCTACTCGCACTTGACCGTTTATTTAAACTGTTCTGGCCCGCTCCATGAACATCAGGCCGCTGCGGGATAATCCATTGCATTGCTGCTAATGGATTATCAGAAGATAAGTGGTTCCTTGTTTACCTCGTGTTGAAGGGTTTACCGTCAAGGGATTTGTTTTTAATTTGATGCAATCCACATTTTATTTCCCGCGAAACCAGTGGCATTATTCTCGCTCCATCGATATACAGATATCGAGACCTATATTGACAGATTCCCATACAAAATCACTCGATTTTGTAGGGGAATCTGTCAATATAGGTCTCGATATCCGTATATTGAAGGCGCGAGAATCGTGCTCCAGACTCAACATTGCGACTGCCACAAAAGTAGTTCCGCCATTTGTTTCAATGATGTGTCCAAACGTGTCCAAATATCATGAAACCTCTTAAGGCAAACACTGCGGTAGCTTAGGTGAAGACTAACGGGGGCGAGCGCAGCGTAGACCCCGGATAGTCTTCGTGTTCGTTTGACATGTATAACACAAAAAACGTCACGTAGTGCTGAATAAAAATGCTTTTAAAACCCGCCACATCATGATGTGCCCAATAATTGCTTGGGCATATCATAAAAAGGCGGGGCACATGACGGCACATCATGATGTGCCCGATTCTGCGATCGGCCGCCGAACAGATAGACCAGCATACGATAAAACAAACGTGTTTATTTAGGCAATCATCTTTGATGCCATTATAGAGCACGTAAGCAAATATCCAACAAGCAATTTTCTTCAAAGCCACCTGTGATTGCACAAGCCTTACCCTTAACGCCACTCTCAATACAAAGTATACAGTGAAAGTCGCTCGTCACGTTTACGTGATAACTTGTGTCGAGTCACTGATGCATATCGCTTTTGGCAATAAGCCCCAAACTTTCGCCTCATAGTACGAAAACGCGTTATGATTGTAGGAAAGATAGGGGAAGTTAAAGCCTGAAACTAAATTTGAACTTAAGTTAGGTAAGGTTTAAACCTTTAACCCAGTTACTTCCAACGATTTTTAGGGTTCCGATCCTTAAAAGGAAAAAACAAGCAACCGTTATCTAACTTTGTTGTACGTCCGTCCGTCTGTCTGTGTGTCAAGACCTTTTATATCAAGAACGCGTTGACGTATCACGCTAAATTGTATATCAATTGTTAAAATCTATGGTCGCATATAGCTGTAAATAAATCAACCTTCTAGGAGACGCAATCGAACGCTACGAATGTAAGCTGTAAAATTGTTGAATTTTCATAGTAATCGCAATGGACCCGAAACCTATAGGGTACTTCCCATAGGCCTACAATCATGAAATTTGGCACAAAGCAAGGTAAACGTGAAATAGCTTTCTGTCTTTCTACCAAAATATTCAATTTGGTTTACATGGATGACATCATACTTTAGTTTTTTGTGTGGAAACCTAATTACACGTGTAACGCTCTCCGAGTGTGATCGGAACCCTTGGTGCGCGAGTCCTTCTCGCTCTTTACCGTTTATTTATCCACATAATAGCCTTGACTACTGTCAATTCACGTATTTCTATCTTCTCAGAATCTATCTCTTGGTAAATTGTCTGCTCTTTATTTAAAAATAAGATGCTTAATGCTATACTATCGGAATAGCCAGAAGTCTAGTTCCAACTACTGACCCTAATTTAGGGATTAACCGCAATAGTCCGAGAGCAGTACCTAATTTAGTAATCCAATGATCTGATTTAAATTTTGAGTTTACATACAAAATTGTATTTAGTGTCCACTAAGTAAAGCCGCTACTCCATTGCCTGCTCCTGAGCTGATCTAGGAAAGGGGACGGTCAAAAAGTGGGGATGACCTTGAATTGCTTCCTTGACTGTGAAGTGTGTAGGCAAGCGGGGGAAAATTTTATGGCTCGCCCTGCGGCATGGGCAGCGATCGAAAATTACATTTAGCGTTTTATACTTTGAGTTGGATTTTGAGTGGCGGAAGTAGCGATTCCTTCCTTGCACAGGCGTGTGTGTAGAGCAGCTCCTACATTGCTCCAACCGCCCCCGCAGGAGCAGGCAAGTGAGTAGCGGCTTTAACAGGTTAACTCTCAGAAGCACACCGGTAGAACAAACAAACAAACAAACAAACAAACAAACAAACAAACAAACAAACAAACAAACAAACAAACAAACAAACAAACAAACAAACAAACAAACAAACAAACAAACAAACAAACAAACAAACAAACAAACAAACAAACAAACAAACAAACAAACAATGGAGAAAAATAAGGTAATGCAGATAGATAAGGTGTATCGACGAGAGGGTTAACACTATCCGTACCAAGAAACTGCCACACAGGTACATTTAGATACTATAGAATAGCGAGCGATGGTACGGAAAGTGTTTCCGAGTGAGTTGCCTTCTCATTCTCATCTTTGACAAGCCTTGTCCATAGATTCTAAGGATTTAAAAGTTAGCAGACATAGTTCGTTCCAGACATCATTGTCATGGTACCAGTTTTATTAGACCATGCATGGAACCATTGATATACAGACTGGGCGAACTGAGAACGTGGTTGAAATAATTCGGAGGGCTTATATTTGTTTCAGTGGTTGCTTTGATAAACATGAATAGAAGGGATTGTAAGGATCGTAACAAAGTATTTTCAAGTTTCAAGTGTTGTTCATCTGTTAAATCTGTTCACGTGGGACCGCTAACTTCCCTAACATCTGTTGAAATTATAATACTTGCATAACCTAAAATTTCGCATTTTCGTGTTCACCATAAAATTGATACATATATGTTCATCGATCGTGGCTTTAATTACAAACAACAAAATGTTTTCTGGCAAAATTTCGTTAATTACGCGTAATTACGGCTTTCTGAGATAATTCACTTTGAATTTGTTAAGAAATTACGGAATTAAATTGGTTTTGGGGATGATAAATTCATCAATAAGAGCAACTTTCCTCAAGAAACATAAGAATATGGTCGTAAACAAAATAACAATGTTTCACTTTTTAGTAAATTGACCTCATCAGCTGATCTTAAGACATCCTAAGGCAAAAACAGCCTTTAGTAAAACGCAAATTGCTCGGAATGACGAGTATTATTGCTGTAGGTTTTTTCACTAGCTAGCACGAGTGTCAGCGTGACTTTGCTTTCCTATAAACGTTATTTTATTAATTTTGCTCGATAGAAAAGTCTCCTGAAGTTGCCAGAAAATCTGTCTGTCACAATGTTTCATTTTACAATTTCGCACCGCATCTGAATTTGTGTTCTTGTTATTTATCTAATAATTATTTTATTTATTTATAATGTTATTTTATTTGGGACATCAACAGCATATTATTATAAAATAAATGAGTTATAATGGTAGATAGTAAATACAAAAACTAAGTAGGTAACAGATATCCACAGAAGATACATTAATCAAGTAAAAGAGAAAAAAAAACTTAGCAGTTATCTTATTATTATGCACGATGTAGAGTTTTAGGAAATGAGAATTTTAGTAGAGGGTATGTACGTGATTTAAATTAAATATATAGAAAAAAAGGCACATATAGTTTTTGTATTTATAAAAATGGCACAGTATGTTCCTGAGTTAGACTTGTTTAGATTGGCTTTAACTTTTGTATTTTTTTATTTAATTTCTTCTAAAAATAAGTTAACGATGAAATTAAAAGTTCTGACGTCTAAGGCCCGCCCTTAAGTGACTATGGGGGGCTCCAAAATGGTTCTTCCTTTGCTCATATTGATGAGTACTATAATTCACCGTGTATAGTATAACAATACAACGTTCGTTCCCTAAATCTTTTAGGATGGATATTGTAATATTTCAGTTCATCTCAAGAAAGTGATAATCCAGGTGTTACCGAAGCTCCTGTCTGGGGGTCGATGACGAGGGTTCCTCTATTGAGAATCGCCAGTGAAAGATTGGGTGCAAGAGAAGTAGAGGGTGTTATTATACAATGTGAAATGCCATTTATACTGATTTCTACCCTGACGCTAATAGTTTTTACTTGAGCTTTTACTGAAATCCATTCTCTTAAATATTTCCTATCGAGCATCGACGCAATAGTTAATAGGCTTGTGGCCTGTCAAGTCAAAATAGATACTTTTTATGAACTGTCAAAACGGAACTTTTGTTCCTGAGTTCTATGAAATAACAACAGAATGACGTCATGGAAAAGTGCCATCAAATGCTGTCTTTTTTTGCACTGGAAATATACAATTCTGAGGATGTCAAGCCGTTTTGTACATAATGCTTCAACTTAAGACTTGTTTCTAATTTATTGGATTACCTTTGCCACAAGCCTATTGTAATAAAATACTGCAGGCCACCATGTTATTTGTAGAATGAAGCGAAGCGCCACTATCTACGCCAACCTCTAAAACCCCTCAACTAACCCGCACTCATCCAGCGTGTTCGAGTATGGGTTAGTCTTACTTGTAGAACTGAGATGGGATTGTGACGAAATTAATTCCCCAATGGGGGAGGGAATAGGGGGTTACGGTTTGTATTAAAACTCAAAAATCAAATAGGTTTTGCGGAAGTCGGATTTTTTAAAGTTTTACATTTTGTTTCAATTATAACTTACTGTTATCCTTGTCGGTAATATGTCTTATTGTTTCTCTCGCCCGTGAAACCTCCTTGTTGGAGGAGGCGGTTAGGTTTATTTGACCTGGCGCGTATTTTACCATTAGTGTCAATAGGTGTATCCCTCGTATTGACTGCCGCTGCTTTCTCATCATGATATAAAGTAAGCTGAAATGGTGGCACAATTTATTCGAGGTGTAAGAAAGGTACCTAATGAAATGGCTTCTTCGTCGGCGGTATTTTTGAAGGGCCTGTTGTTGTAAGCATTTTCGGTTATCAATGATAATCACGTTGAAAGGATGAATGAAAGGAGTTTGACGAAACAGATTTATACAGCAGGAGTGAATGGAACCTTCGTCGGTGGGGGACGCCCAAGTCCTTTAAAGACCAAATTGGCGATTTATTAGTGAAGGGACAAATAAAAAATACCCGTAACCGGTGAGCATGGTATGAAGAGACTTGTGAATGTGCAGGAAGCGAGAGATGTATGCCGGGATTGTAGCAAGTGGAAGTCTTTAGTGTCTGCCTACCCATTTTCCGGGAAAAAGGCGTGAGCATATGTATGTATGTATGATAAATAATACAATAGTTGCATACACGATAAAGCGATATGCGTTTTACCAATTTATAAAGGCGAAGTTGAGTCCGCGTTTGGCGTGGAGATTATACTAGCCGCTGCTGAGAGACTACGAACCTGACACATGTCAGTTTGGGATGCAATCGCCTTTGTGGAAGTAAGATAGACTGAAAAGTAGCGTGGCCGTAGACAGAGAAAGGAATAGACGGAGTGCATGCGTACACCTTTGAGATGAAGATAGAGTAGTTGGTTCTCAATAAGCATAAGGTTCAAAATCAGAGATTTTTCTGCCGCACATCTGTCAAAACAAGGTCAAAACAAGCATTTGACAATACTGTGGCTCGATAAAAACGTATACGCGGGTAAGAGACAGGTGATCGTTATTGATTCTCGCTTAGACAATGATTCGTATTGTGTCATCTCTTTCTATTCTTTTTTTCTGACGATGTGTCATCTCTATACTATACTCCCCCTACGAGCGTGGCACAGACAGGGACATAGACATTGTGTCAGGATCGTAACCTCTCAGTGGCCAGAGTATAACAAGTCCTCACGATTTTGATGTTGATGTTCTCATTAAAAAATACTTTAACTTCAATCAATTAAAATGATTTGGTGGTTTGGTGCAACGAAGCAGAATGATACCTGCAAGAACTATGGTCATACGACATTGGTCCAAAACAAAAGTAACAAGAGTAACATAGTAGAAACTCTGTTCCGCTGAACTATCAAACATACGTTAGGATTCCTCTAAAGTATAGAGTATCTATCTGCCTCGGAAACTTCTCACTGAAGTGAGGTTTAAACGCTTGTCGACGAGTCTTGTTTGAACAAAACGATATTGAACGTCGAGGTTGTACATTATACGAGTTTAACTAGTTACAAAACTATGGCCGAATGCACAGACCTGCTCAAACAAAGTGCCGTTTTATTGCCACTACTTCGAATGCGTGTCAGCGTTTTTCTCTGATAAACTTTGGAAATGTCTTAAAAGTGTAAGATACGTTTGTTCAAACCTTTATCTTTACGGTAATTTTGGAAAACTCATGATTTTAGCACACAGAGATGTGAGCCAAGAGTCAAACGATAGGGTAAATTTTTCTATGCCACATTACGTCACTTCATGTCATGTTGTCACGTCGCGTCGCGTATATGAGATGGTAATTTGTCATGTCGTATATCATTGTTATATCTTGTTGAGTCATGTAATGATGTGATGTCAAGATGAGGCCTTCAAAAGAAACAAATTTTCAAAAATACAATGTCACCATTAGTGTATTTTCTAAGAGAAGCGCCCCAGTGTCTATTTCAAATGAAACTATGATTAAATAGATACAAACAGGCCCGTCAAGTTTATATTTATGGTGGGAAATCAGTAACGCTTTACTCGCCTCTTGGTGGGAAAGCGGTGTCTTATTTGTGGCATATTTTCTAAGCTTTGCTCGGCCTACGGCCTCGCACATTTTTTACACGTTATACAGTTTTATCACACATTCGACTTCGGCTTTACACTGCTCTATTTTTATGCTATGTTTTTATCATGCACATATACTCCTATGGGGGGTATATAGCAACGCGAGAGAGTGTAGAACAGAGCACTCTCTTTAAATGTGTCTGACCCTCGCCTTCCGCCTGACCCTCCTCCCGCACTGTTTGTGCTATAGGCAATGTATAAAAATTGTAGGATACATTATTGTAGTCATTCTACATTCAACCGCCACACTCAGAGAGATTTAATCAACCATTAAGTCAATTCCAAATTTGAATTAACATACAAAATACTTTACTTAGTAATCCTTAATGGATCATTAAATGACTCTGGGTACGGCGATAAGGCTGGATTTTACCAACGAAATGTTATACCGAGAATAACTATTCCGGGGATAACTTGTATGGCAAATGACAGTTCAAAATGAGGTGATCTGATCTAGGTGTCACTGGCGTCTAAGAAAAAGTTAAAGTTATCCCCGGGATAGTTAATCTCCAGATAACTTTTTGTTGGTAAATTCCAGCCTTACAATGCTTCTCCCATCCCTTAATCGGCTCGCTAAGTTTAAGTGGTGTAAAAATAGAAGGATCTTTGTCAGGGGTCATAAAAACGGTAAAGGTCGGTCTTTGTGAGTCGTTAAGTGCAGTTACAAATTGCATGTAATCCAAACAGCGGGGGTAATATCCCAGTCACATTGCCGGATAGAAGTTTTCATGGACCATTATTTTTGTAATAAAGTTATTCGTCTATTTCGTTCATACTACCCAGCTTTTTTAGGTTACAAACCAAAAAACTATCATTTTTTAACCGACTTTCCAAAGGACGAGGTTTACAATTCGTCCGGATGTTTTTTTTATGTATGTGCCCCGATTGGCCTAGACGGATGGACGGATTTGGAAATATATATTTTTTGTTTGAAAAGGTTTATCTTTCCATTGGTACTATAGACCACCAGGTCAGGATCTGATGATGAGATCCTGGAGAAATCTATATAATCTAATAAATCTATATATAATATAGGCAGACCTATAGTGATTTTTGTGTTTTCAGTTATAACTCGTGCATTTACTCACGGTAAGCGTAATATTGTGATGCGGAACTGCTGATGAAAACCACACATGGCCACTAGAACAGCTCAATACTAGGTACAAATACAATGCGTGGCTGACGGGCAGCCAACGCATAGCCTATCCGGTGGACCTAGAGCCATGAAACTTTGTACAGAGGTTCTTTAGTAGTGTGGGGTAGCACTGAGATGGCATTTGACAAAATTAAGTCCCCAAGGGGGGGGGGGGATAAGGGGTTACAGTTTTTATTAAACTCAATCTAATCAAATAGGGTTTGTGGAAGTCGGTTTTTTCTAAAGTTTACTTTTTTTTTCAATTGTAGTAAAGGGAATAAGTGAATGAACTGCCGAGATCTGATGGAATTTAGTGTTGAATGAATAAAGTTCCTTAATTAAGAATTTTATTATATCATTCATGAATGAGGATTGATATAACTTGTAACTTTTGAACAAGTTAGAATGCAAGACAATTAGACAGATCATAAACAAAATTGTCTTTGAAGCCTTTGAAGTAAGTATCCTTGGAGGAATGGATTATTAGTCTGAGGAAGTATCTGACGACAGCAAATTCTGCTATTTTCTATACCAAGTCTTGTTTCTACGCATCTGCCCATCTGCGGTGGCAAAAATACAACAGATTTCATTTTCCATTTTCTAATGCATCGCACCGCAACCGTCATAATGCCGAAATGATGTACTCAAGATAGTTTACGTATCTCAATAAATACATAGTCGGTACCGGGCTTTAAACTTTGCGAGTCAGTCGAACGTATAAGCACTGTAACACGACGACGAGAGCTATGAAGGACGCAGTTAGACCATTAATCATTAATTGATGGATCAGTGACCACATTCGGCACTGCATCATCGATCATATTGTGCATACACTCAAGATAATCCGGGCGCAGAATTAATTTTATTAATGAAACGCAAGGCGAGGTCGAGGCCGCCCGAGAAAACGTTGGAGTGACGAGCTGAGGGACCACAACAAGAACTGGTGGGAATCGGCCCAGGAGCGCGATGCATGGAAACGGGGAAGAGAGGCCTTTGCCCAGCAGTGGGATGCTATAGGCTAATAATTATAATAATAATGAAATGACAGTGAGGTAAAGTAACAGTCTACACAAAGTAGTCATTAACTGATGGTGCTGTTGTGTTAGCTGAAATTAAATATCATAAAGGGATCAAGTTAGGATAAGGATACCATATAACATTTAAAATACCTAGAGAGAACCGCAATTGTTACTCCAGTAGTGGGGCCAGAAGCAATGTATGTGCCTGTATGTTTGTTTGTAGGTAAGAGTATTACCGACGCGCCGTATTACCTGTAAAGTAAATCCTTTGCAAACCACGCACACCTGTCACTGTCAGCACAGATCCCGTCTACCGATAGACCCTCATTCGCACGTCGGTAAAAATGGATTCGACGTCTGCAGGTCTTGTTATACTGCGTTTATCTGATGCAGTCATTTTGCCAGCGTAATTGGGGCCCAGTACACAATGTAAAGCCGCCAATCTCATGTTGCTCGCAGTGGCTTGATTTGTACTGCGGTTTACCAATTTGATTCACCTAGGCTAATCCTAAACCTTGTGTCACCTGTTCTAAGTTTATTATAAAAAAAGCATTGCTTCATTACTTTACACTTGCTTGTCTTTACACTTTTGTATTTATTCGGCTGTACATTACTCTACCAACGATAATTCTGTGATTGTTTTTCTGTGTTTTTTTTTCTCTTTAAATATTTTAATCAATTAATTTAAAAAAAAACCGCTACTGGTGGGTAATTTATGTCAATTTATTGTAACTGGCAATGGCAAGGCGTTAAACTTAAATTGTTCCACTGCCATCTCGTATGAAAAATGACGTGACGCAATATTTGTTTATGTTTTAATCCCTGAACAATCAAGGCCGGTGACACACGTCGGTATTTCCTTATCTCACAAAGGACCTATTAACGGAAAATCCCGGAAGATTAAACCCTATTATATTCTATTTGTAAGGTCCGCATAAAAGGTTACGGCGGGTCACATCTTTCCAGAGAAGTGCGGAATAACGTCTAACGTTTATTGTTCGGGTGGGAAACGTTTTTAGGTTTCTCGTTGGTTAAATTATTCCAAAGTTGCCGCAATTTTCTGGAATTTAATTGTTTAATGTTGCGATAGAATTGCTTAGAGAATTGACGTTTGTAGGACCTTTATGGGCTACTCCATGTCTTGTTTACTGTATTATCTGTACACTGATTTGTTTGTTATATTCCTATAGCACAGATTTCAGATTCTTTATTGTGGAACGTAGTTAAGTTTAGATGTTACATATAAGTTTTGATCTTACGTCCAGCCGTTAGGCATACAAAAACACAAGTTAAGGAAAGAAGTAACTTATTTAAACAACAGTTGAGTCATATAGGCAATTACAATGATGTCAAAAAATAATAGTATTAGATTAGATATCGAGTATGATTGTGTAGAGGTCAATATTAATAAATGAAACATGTCAACATTATGCCAAATATTCACCTACACCTACAGAGTAGTGTGCCTTATCAGCTAAATAATCATTTAACTCACGCTTGAACATAAGATTACTATCTTTGTTCATAAGCGACGGCGGATCTTTATTATATACAGTTGAATGGAATATACTAGAAATATCACATTATTATAATTGTCACAATTACACTACGCAGTACGCACAGTTATGTACTTACATTCTAATTCATTAATATTGAGCGTTGCCAAGGCATGTACATGAAAGGGTACGTAAGTATCTTAACAAATTCACTTATGATTTATTGATGAATCTGCTCAGATATTTGTATGTACCATTCCATGTACATTTATAATATTATGTATTTGATGGCTTGGAATATTGAACTCGAATGTACAAACTACTATACTCGTAGGTACTCGTACATCATATTATAATTTTTCAGTGACCCTTGTTGTAGGAGCTTAACTTATCTTAGTTAAATTGTGTAGTATCTCTATCTCAGGGCTGTTGAGGTTTCCGTGCTAAAAGGATCTCGTTACCACCACTCGGGTACGGAACCCTTATTAAAAGACCCTGCCTTGTCATTCCCAGTTTTTCCCAAATATCGGAAACGTGTAAAAGCTTTCCGCAATTAGAGTGACCGTTTAGAATTGGGTCAGAGGGCTACCCAGAACAATTAGGATTGGAACCGCCGTTTATCCGTGCAATATTCTTATTATTTCTGATTGTAAAAGCAATTGGAAAACATCGTGAGAAAATATTTATGTCACCAATGCAAAAAATACCTACATTCATGCAGCTTATCTTATATTTCATGTTACTTTTCTTTTCCTTTTTTTTTTCAAGTGTCACATAAATAACATAAGCCATTAATATCTATTCAGTCTCCAGCAGCACCCACTAGCACCCATTCTGTTGTAAAGGCCTACTCAATACTCATCATTTCGCAATTCACTGCTGTCCTGTGCCAACCTTATCCACTGATATAAATCAGTGGATAAGGTTAGTGTTATAAAACACAGAATACACAAAAGAAAAGTCCTGTCCTGTCCTGTCCTGTACCAACCTTATCCACTGATAGAAATCAGTGGATAAGGTTAGTGTTATAAAACACAGAATACACAAAAGAAAAGTCCTGTCCTGTCCTGTCCTGTACCAACCTTATCCACTGATAGAAATCAGTGGATAAGGTTAGTGTTATAAAACACAGAATACACAAAAGAAAAGTCCTGTCCTGTCCTGTCCTGTACCAACCTTATCCACTGATAGAAATCAGTGGATAAGGTTAGTGTTATAAAACACAGAATACACAAAAGAAAAAGGCTCATTTCTCTTATAAAAGTATTTTTTTCAGAATACTTAAGCGGAGGATAGTTTGTGAGTCTGCTCCAGTGCTAATAATTACTCGTCAAGAGCTATTATAACACCATCCATCTGAAACCACGCCTCTCCCGTAAACGGTTCCAAATGACCGCACTGATTGCTTGATTATTCTAGACGAAGCATTGTTCTGACAGGTTCCGACGACGGTTGTTTGTCTTTCTCAGTGTGTAGATTGACGGGTGTCATTATGCCCCTATAACAGGGAGCACTTATCCAGTGGAAAGCGCATAGATACATTTTTCTTTGAAAAACAACTGACCAATTTACGGGCGGCGGGGGACGAGGTAAGAGAGCTGTTGGTCAGCCGCTGCGAAACTGTGTGGTTGAATACAACAAACGTTTGGCCGCGCATTCCCCCGCAGGCGCATTCAATTGGATATATAGTCTCTGCCCTAAACGGATGTCAAAGATCTACAGGGTGGTGTAGGTATATTTTAGAGGGTTGTTAGGGGCATTATTCTCAGCAACTTTCACTATGAAACCGATTTGATCAGAGCAACTTTAATTTTCACTTCTCTATACAAATCAGCTGACTGCCCGGAACAACATAATATGGAGCAATGAAAAATAAAGTTGCTCTGATCAAATCGTTTTCATAGAAAAAGTTGCTCAGAATGGTCTCCCTAACAACCCCCTAAAATATGACTACACACTTCTGTTCCGTATATACATTTATAAAATAATGTATCAAGGTAGGTAGGTAGTAGCATGCTAGTTTAGCAAGGGTAACCCATGATAAATGGGAAGGTAACGAAGGGTTTTCATTAGTTTTTACCTGAGTCTGCCAAAAGGAAGGTCTTTTTCTTTGTCTATCTATTTGTTCTGGTAGTGGGACACCACTATAATTATATCAAAATGGCACACGCATGTGACCTTTATAGCTGTGAAAGATCAAAAATAGAGGTACTGACTGATATATAAAAATAATTAATTCAAGCTTTGAAAGGCAGTCTCAGCTAATACACAATAACGGTTCTGTCACACATAATCTGCCATTTCCAAACGCAGATGGCACCCTGAGATAAGAGCGGTTTATATTAGTCCCAAGACACACCAAAATATTATCATCAATCACACGCAGCAAACGAGTCAGAGCTCTCAGGAAAATGGAGAAACTTGCGGAAAATCAAGAAAACTTTTATTTTACAAACACAAAGTAAGATAAGAAGCAAGCTTGGGGGCTGCCTGCGTTACCTCACGTACGGCTGGATAACTTCTTAACAAATCTAATTCTACTGTGCCGACCCCATTACTAGGAGATTGGCGCCAGGGAGATGGCGGTATTGGTGAGTGGGTGTTTGTGTTTGCACTAACAAGTATTTAATAACCAAATTTATTTTTATATCAATTTAAGTTTGCTATAAATAACGTGCGATTTACCACATAATATTCTGATCCCGTAGTTATTACGAAAACATCAGTGACATTGCTAGGTCATAAATTGAACTCGAAGTTTTTTTTTTTCCTGGAACGTCACAATTTTCAAGGCAGCAGATGCAGTAATTGGTCAGGATCAGGACACGTCAATTTTAGGGTTCCGTACGCGAAGGGTTGTAATAACTAAGCCTCCGCTCTCCATCTATCCGTCTATCCTCTGTCTATATTTGCCTCTTCTCTACCACTGGACCTCTGTGGGAGAAGAAGGGCAAAAAAAACAATCGTAATACTTACCTGTCAATTTGGAATATCGACCAATCCCTACCAATCAATTGCTCTACAATGAAAGATACTGATAACAAAAAACGTATATATCCACGTGAAAAACTTTGCCATCGCTGTCTCACTAGGAAAACGCTCTCTTCCTCGCCCCATACCTACCGTCTCGACAACCTTGCCAAGTAGACTTCTTCAGATAACGACTGCCTGCACCGCGAATGACTACCTCACTCCTTTATGGGTTCCGTATCTGGATCTCTGTTGGCCGGATACGGCCGGAAGACTTTTACAAAATTATGTGTGTGGCCGGAATGGAAAGACACTTCACTTTTAACTCCAGAATCTTAATAGGCAGGGCGATGAGAATTTCACCGTGTGAAAATATTTATAGGTAACGAAAAAGCAAGGTGGCTTTTAAATTAACCGCTTAAATTGTTTAAAAATATAAAAATTCTGTTATATCACCTTTCTTGATGCTTTTACAAAAGTATCCGTATTACTGTGATATCCTACGGTGCTACGGAACCCTTCGCGTGCGAGTCAGACTCGCACTTTCACTCTGGCGGACCGGATTTTTAGGGTTCCGTACCCGAAGGGTACCAAACGGGAACCTAATACTGAGACTTTGCTGTCTGTCCGTCCGTCCGTCCGTCTGTCCGTCTGTCTGTCACCAGGCTGTATCTCATGAACCGTGGTAGCTAGACAGTTAAAATTTTCACAGATCATGTATTTTTGTTGCCGCTATAACAAAAAATACTAAAAATCAAAAGAAATTTAATATTAAGGGGGGCTCCCATACAACAAACGTGATTGTTTTGCTCATTTTTGCTCGATATTGATAATGGTAGCAGGTAGACGCTTAAAATGTTCACAATATATTGAGTATATTATTTTAAAAAATAAAAATTAAATTAAAATTAAATTAATATTTAGGGGGGGCTCCCATACATTATTTTTTTTGCGTTTTTTTATAGATAATGGTACGGAAACCTTCGTGCGCGAGTCCGACTCGCACTTGGCCGGTTATTAAGTAACTTTATGCCCACTAGATTGCTGGGGAAATTGCGGGGTATACTGCGGTTTTCTAAACGAGTTAATTATAAAAGGTGAGTGTTGATTGTTGATTCGAGCCTATAGATTAATTTTAAGTCTTTCTTTTGCGATTAGAGAAGATAATAGAATAATAAGAAATACCGGTTCTAACCATGAAACAATAAACGATAAAGTCATCACAGAGGTGCACCGACTTTTAGCCGAACACGATTTCACCACAATAGCCAGCTTAAAGCTCTACACAAAGTAGGGTTTGTAATAAAATAATTGAATTATAGCTTTGAAGCGCTTCTGCGACATTCTGCAGAAGATTCTCAAGAAGGTTCTTGTTTTTATGATGGCATAAAATTACGATACTATAGACCTAAAAGGAAAAATATTATGTTTTGGAAGTAATAGATTGAGCGATTGACCGCCCGCCTGCCAAAGAGCCATGGAGCGTTCTATGCTGGGCATCACACTCCTAGATCGAGTCATAGATTAAAGATTTCGGAAAACGTATCACTAGACTCTAGTGGAAGCGGGCAGGACACTTGTCGTCTTATTAACAAACCCAGACTAAAACTGTAGTAGTTCCAAGCATTAAGCCAGTATTAAATAATTTCTAAAGTATGGTGTAAGGAATGAGTAGCACTTATCTGACTCTACTCTTGGAGTAAAATATCTTACTCTGAGTTCCACCTGAGAGTAACTATTCTCAGAATAAGGAAGTATAAACAACAGAGTAGAGTAGAGTGTTTTTATTAATAAGTGACCGAGTAGTGGTCGAAAGAAGGAAAGAAAAGCGGCGTGGATCGACCGATAGCCAGATGGTCCGATGATATTACCTATATCACAGATTACTAAATAGTTACTATGTAACAGATACTTCACTCAGTAGGAAATTTCCAATACCTACTGCTATAATAGCCTACTCCGTCGCGTCAGCAACCGCTGCATGCTAAAATTTGCCTAAATGCTCAAGCGTACAGTTGTGATCGCCTCGCACCGCGCGATCTCACACTAATCGCAGGGCTGCCTCGCATCGCAGATACTCGTACAATACGAACACAGTTCAAAACGTGCGTGCGCTTGGCTTGCGAGAACCATACTGACTTGGGCGCCGGGCCATAGCCGGGAGCTCCGAGAGCTCGGGCGGGCGGTAGGTAATTATAGCGCGCAAGTACATTCAGTGACGGAGGCCTGCCTATGCTGCACTGGGAAACGCATTGCAATTGGATCTCGACCACTTCTTAAACGGCCGAAATGGCGTCATTTGGTATTCCGGTAACACATCGCAAAGGGATTGCCAGTATTCGCAAGGCGTTTTTGAGGCATTCTCGCGTCGTTGCACATTGCTAATGCAACGCTTATGTATTTTTAGTAGCATTGCCCCCCAGATAAGTTGCCACAAAAATTTGGCAGAAACAAGCTGCCCATGATGATGATGTTCTCCTTTGTATTAATTTAAGTGTGTGCAAAATAAATAAATATGAATGGATGGAAGTGGAGTTAAAAGTTATGAAAACCACGATGCGGGACAAAGTTTGAAGGATACTCATTCCACATATGCTACCCGTGAATTGATAGTAGTTTAATTGGCACTTTAGTTTCGCCGCAGTTTGTGTATGCAAAATTATAATTTTTAAACAACTTTTTTCCTGAAAAAAAATACTGCTAATATCAATCTGAAAAAATCTGTTCATTTTCTTGCAATCGTAGCCAGAATAAATATTGACTTACTTACAAATCAATGACTGCACACCGAGTTAATCTTTAAAAAGCAATTTCCAACTGCCATACGCGTTCAGATAACTGAACAGAAGAAAGTATTCGCTACCGTTGGCTCCTTTCCAGAAAATCCTGTCGGAAGAATACTTCAAAGAACTTATTTTAGAAATAGCCTTTGAATTGAGGGAAATGCATCAGGATTTTCGAGCCTCGACTGAGGCTGATTGGCAAAACATACATTTCTGTTCTGGCATTTACATAACTGAGCCTAAATCTGATTGCGTTTGATGTTGTACTGATGTGATTTACATCTGCATGCATGGATAGGTATCTAATGGATATTTTACTAATAAGTATAGACATCCGTGCCCAACTAGTTTCAGACTCACCCTTCATGAAATGCAGGTTAAAATATCGGTGCTTTCAATAATATACAAATGAGATAGGTAATGTTCTATATTACCGAACGATGCGTGTTTCGGATGATACAGTAGGTCCCATATACTGTTGTTCCTTGTTGTATTGGTTGTAGTAAAGTAGTAGTCATAAAAATGCCTGATCATCAAACCGCACTGAGCCAGCCTGATGGAGTATGGCTCATACTCGTATACGGGTAAAGGCTTTTGATTTATTTTATTCTCGAGGTAAGTTTGATCATCAGTTTTATTGAGTGTTTATTGATAAACATCTATTTTTTATAATGTTTATTAAGCTCGGCAGCAGCATGCGCTCAGTCAGTTTAGAGCCAGTGCTGTAAGCGTACGTTCCTTTAATTAAAAAAAGGCATCTCATAACGAACATTTCCTAATGGTACCTACCCCGTCGGAATTCATCTTTAATTATAGGTATGTTCTTTGTTCCTATTTGTTAGGGTTGGGGTCTTTTTTATTGTGCTTAACAGCCTTTTAAATGTGAAGGCGGTCTTATATTCCGTTCACAGATTCATTATTTTTCGCGTCGAATTGCAATCGGATTTTGGTCCTCGTAATTAATGGGACGATTTGTACTCGCAGATTAAGCGGTAGGATTAATTTGGGCTTTTCCGTATTCCACTGTAAAACGCTTCCTCGGATGGATTAACTAGACTTGTGATAATGACGTTAAATTCATAATTGGTGGCTCAAAAACCAGTTCTACAAGATAGCATGAGTATAGGTAAAGGTATGGTTTATGATAAGGATAACCTTACATTTAATTTTACTTATAATTTTGTCGCTTACTACCTTCGCTAAGGAAAGATATGCAAAGAACAAGCGAGAATTCCTTTACAGTATGACCCTGGGTGCTTAATTTTTGCTGTACATATTTGTGGTTGTGATTTAAAATTAATTTCTTTAAATTTTATTTTCTAAGGAGAAAAACTTATCAAATTAGTAATAATTTATTAAGTAATGAGTCAGTTTTTTGTCACTAAAACAAAACTAAGTAAACATGTTCTCGCTTTATTGAAATTCACAGCCGGTTCCACTTTCCAAGTTTTTACCCCACCTAAATGAGAACATATTCCCTTCTATCGAGGGGAAGGGCGAGGCTTAACAAACTTCTGGCTTGACTAATGTTACCGAGTAGTGACAAATTCGCCCTTTCGCAACTTTTCTGAAGTTACAAGTTGCTACACTTGAGCCACGATATCTCGAATATAATGTTGACTAAACAAAAGACTTCGTATTTTTGGCGATAGACTTGTCTTCTGCTGCATTTTTGAAAATCGTATATCTAGAGGAGGATGAGGATTTCTTAATGCCTGTGTCTATTCTTACATGTATGGATGTTTATTCTGCTGTACGGATTAGGAGTTAAAATAGTAATATTTTCGACGGGTGATATTGATAACTAATTAATAACTGGTTAGTAATTCATTAAGTGAAAACAATCTGTTCCTCTTCCACCCTGTAAAAAAAAATTGTTCACGCTTTAATCGTAAGTAAATTAATACGCAGACGTTCTAACGGTGATGGAAAATCGTGAGAAAACCTTAAATCTTCATAGCTAAGGCGATTGACTAGCCCATTGTAACGTAAAATGGAGTATTTAAATAAGTGGCTGAACGTGGGCACAGTTGTGCCGCTGAGACTTCGTATGGTTAAAGGCGTGACGGTATGCAGGCTATCCTTACGTTGGTCGTTTGGTTAGGCGTCCACTACACGCTCATGCAGGCATCAATCAGTCAATTCAATCAGTCATGAATGTTACGTAATATAAAACCAATGTAACAAAACCTACGAATCTTAATGCCATTCACACATTCGGGATTTCGTGCTTTCGGTATTTCGTACTTTCGGCATTACGTAGGTACTTTCGGCATTTCATACATCGGCATTTCGAGTTTAGGGATTTTGGACATCGGCATTTAGAAGTTTAGGTCTTTCGAACTTCGGTATTTCGGACGTAGGCATTTCAACAGTATTTATTATGAACTTTCGGTATTGTGATACGTACCCGTCATGAATGACGGTTGCATGATGTCGAGCCAAATCAAATTCAGTCAACCATCAGTCATTGCATTAGAAGGTCAGTGATCGTCACTGACTGTGGCAAGTTTTTTGACAGCAAAACCTAGCGTGTAATGGACGCCAGAGTTTGGTAAAGATTATGTTTAATCGAGATAAAATTACTTACTTTTCCAACGCCTTATACTTTTTCGGCATTTTTTACCCGAAATAATCCCCGTTACTTTATCTTGCCGAAAAGAGAAAGTTTCTGGAACAATTCCAAAAGTTGTTGATCACCACTTTCCCTATAGTTTTTCCTTCGTTACGCGAATTTTTATTGAAGTTAGATCCGAAATCTGATGTTATTGTGGCAATGAACATTGTCTGTAGTTAACCTTTTGAAGGATCAACTGATTACTAACTTTGTCCTCTTCCCCACTTTGCTGCCCAAACGAGCAGTTACAAAATAAGAATCATACCTTTTAATCTTCGGCATATATCCACATCAAGGAGCAGAATTTAGCAAAAACTGGCTTCAGCGAGGCTTTAGTTTGTGTGTCAGCGTGGCTGCGCGATGAAATTCTGAGTTCCGCTGTCCAAATGGCGCCCCCTCAACCTAATTGTATTTGACTGATTGGAGTATTATTGTAACGCCTCCCTTGATTCTATTACAAAAGCATTTAAAAATACAGTGTATGATGAGATGAACCACCCGCGCCGTTCGTGTTTGACGCGCACTTAACCGTTTATATTTTGCTTTTTGAAATATTTTCTATATCCGTTATATTCAGCCTAGGTACTTTTTAGGTTTCCGTTTTCCGTTAGAGAAACAAGGAACCCTTATAGTTTCGTCAAGTCCGTCTGTCCATCTGTCCGTCTGTCCGTCTGTCCGTCTGTCCGTCTGTCCGTCTGTCCGTCTGTCCGTCTGTCCGTCTGTCCGTCTGTCCGTCTGTCCGTCTGTCCGTCTGTCCGTCTGTCCGTCTGTCCGTCTGTCCGTCTGTCCGTCTGTCCGTCTGTCCGTCTGTCCGTCTGTCCGTCTGTCCGTCTGTCCGTCTGTCCGTCTGTCCGTCTGTCCGTCTGTCCGTCTGTCCGTCTGTCCGTCTGTCCGTCTGTCCGTCTGTCCGTCTGTCCGTCTGTCCGTCTGTCCGTCTGTCCGTCTGTCCGTCTGTCCGTCTGTCCGTCTGTCCGTCTGTCCGTCTGTCCGTCTGTCCGTCTGTCCGTCTGTCCGTCTGTCCGTCTGTCCGTCTGTCCGTCTGTCCGTCTGTCCGTCTGTCCGTCTGTCCGTCTGTCCGTCTGTCCGTCTGTCCGTCTGTCCGTCTGTCCGTCTGTCCGTCTGTCCGTCTGTCCGTCTGTCCGTCTGTCCGTCTGTCCGTCTGTCCGTCTGTCCGTCTGTCCGTCTGTCCGTCTGTCCGTCTGTCCGTCTGTCCGTCTGTCCGTCTGTCCGTCTGTCCGTCTGTCCGTCTGTCCGTCTGTCCGTCTGTCCGTCTGTCCGTCTGTCCGTCTGTCCGTCTGTCCGTCTGTCCGTCTGTCCGTCTGTCCGTCTGTCCGTCTGTCCGTCTGTCCGTCTGTCCGTCTGTCCGTCTGTCCGTCTGTCCGTCTGTCCGTCTGTCCGTCTGTCCGTCTGACCGTCTGTCCGTCTGTCCGTCTGTCCGTCTGTCCGTCTGTCCGTCTGTCCGTCTGTCCGTCTGTCCGTCTGTCCGTCTGTCCGTCTGTCCGTCTGTCCGTCTGTCCGTCTGTCCGTCTGTCCGTCTGTCCGTCTGTCCGTCTGTCCGTCTGTCCGTCTGTCCGTCTGTCCGTCTGTCCGTCTGTCCGTCTGTCCGTCTGTCCGTCTGTCCGTCTGTCCGTCTGTCCGTCTGTCCGTCTGTCCGTCTGTCCGTCTGTCCGTCTGTCCGTCTGTCCGTCTGTCCGTCTGTCCGTCTGTCCGTCTGTCCGTCTGTCCGTCTGTCCGTCTGTCCGTCTGTCCGTCTGTCCGTCTGTCCGTCTGTCCGTCTGTCCGTCTGTCCGTCTGTCCGTCTGTCCGTCCTTATGTCACACACAGCAACTTTATTCCGAAACTATTTGGACTACACAGTTGAAACTTGGTATGTAGATGTTTTTGTGGACCGCTTTACGATTTTTATACAAAAATTTAAAAAATTAAAAAAGTGGGTCTCCCCATACATGGAACTTAAACATTTCTTTTTCTATAAACCAAATATAGGTTTATTGAAAAAAAAAATGTTACAGATATATTATGTGGGGTGTCTACAGATAGTTCTTTAAAAATTACGTTGAGGTTCCTGAAACATTTTTCCTCCAAGTAAATCGTTAAACAGACAGACCAAAGTGGAAAATTTATCTTAAATTTTACTTTTAAAGTAAGAGAGTGTAACATCAAACAATATATATATGCTGTGTTGTGTATCTCAATACTTTCAACAAAAATTGGTTTTAACAAAATAAAATAAGCGGTTTTAAAGATATAAACCATTTATTAAAAAACGAAAAGATTATGTACTTTGTCATTCATACAAACACTATGAAAAACAAAGTAATTATTTGCTGGTGAAGACTGATAGTGATATTTGGGTTAGGTGTATCAGGTGTATTATGATGCTACTACGGAACCCTTCATGGGCGAGTCCGACTTGCACTTGGCCACTTTTTATTATAATATCTCTCAAGCCAGGCGTCCCGCGATACGCGTTGGAACTGCGCAATATTCATAAAAGTGATAACCACTTTTCAGATATGCTAATTCAATGTTAAAGAAAACAACGTTAGGAAAACGTTGCAGGAATCTGTAGTGCTCGGTTCGATTCAAGTATATCCATAGAAAGTATGAAATTATGCTGGTATTTCTTGGCTCTTAGGTGGTTAAAACCTTCTTTTACATAGCGATACCAAATACCGAGAATAACACAAAATACACAGACCTTGCCAAAGAAATCAAAACGCAATGGCAAGTTCAATCCATCAAAACTGTCTCAATAATTGCATCATTCACAAGCTTTATATATATCCCATTTACCTTAAACGCTAGCCTCAATACACTGAACTCCATACCTTGTCAGAACGTTCATGGAAAAGGACCAATTTAATTTAGGTACGTACTACTTATAAGTACTTAGGGTAAGCCCGTGCACTAGAACCTTTTTTTAACAACAGTGAAATGAACTTATTTAATCTATTCTCATAATAATCTTTATTTTATGCAAAATCACCATATCTTAAATACCTTTTATCAAGTTAACAAGTGTGATTTACAAATACAATAACCCATTTACACTTCTTCCTTCCTTCCTTCCTTGGGCATGTTGATCCTGAAACAAATAAATTAGTCTTATTTGCAGGGATCGGATCGAAGGTGTGAATTTACCTAAAGTTTGTAGTCGGACATAACAAGGGGCAGTTACAACCACTTGAGTTGAACCGGTTTGAATTTAACCTGTTAAATTTCGGGTTTTTGTCTAATCAGTTAATTTTTGTTTTTATTAGTTTTACATGTTCCTTACATTTGAAACACCGAACTATAAACATTTTCAAACTGCTGATTCCCAAAAAAATCATAACTTTTTTATTTTTCAATTTTTCGTAAAAATGACTGAGTATTGTACTTTACATCATTCAAGCGAGGTAAATAAAATATTCATACAGATTGTAATTGAAAGGTGCAGTCATTTTTTCAACTCAACTCAAGTGGTTGTAACTGCTCCTTGTCATGTCCGACTACAAACTTTAGGTAAATTCACACCTTCGATCCGATCCCTGCTTATTAGAATTATCACTCTATCTATCTAATAGATCTATCACATTAGTTTTGGTGCCGCCAAAACTAAAACTGTTTTTAGGTAAACTAATACTGTATTCGTCACCCTGAATAAAACTGAATAATACTTATTTTTGTTACTACTACTACTTACATCGAGCCAATTGGACCGTACCTACATGTAGGATTTTCGAAAATCTAAAAGCTGGCATATTTGATGAAACTGATGATAGAGATTATGTCGTTGCCATATCGTCAAATTTGGCCCTATCATGATATGGCCGGTTTTAATAAAAACATGCATTTTAAAAACATTGTTATTCAGCACTTCGTGATGCAATTTGTAATTTGTAATTTATTTATTGTACTAACCCAAGAATGACATACTTACATGCAACTTATGTCAAACTAACAGGAAGACTATTCGGGGGCGAAGCTTTTCACGCCTTCTCTTTTTTTTTGTCTTCACCTAAGAGATGATTGCCTTAAGAGATTTATTCGTTTTACGATATTTCACGTTTGGCTATATCATGATATGGCCAACTCGACGATATGGCTACGACAGATATATTGTTTAACGATCTTAATTACGTATTGGTACGGATAAGTAAAAATTAAGTTGCTCAGATCGAATCAGTTTCATGGTTGTTCTGAGTTACTTCCCTACTAACCCCTTAAAATATGTACGTATTGACAACAATCTGTTAATTACATCCAGTTCCGAAGAGAGATCGACCTTCACTCATCTGTTACTGCGATAAAACTTGGTTAATATTAAATTTTGTCTAGTAGAAAATACATCGCGAATGGGTTGCCTAGCACAATTCATCGCAAATGGGTTGCCTAGCACAATACATCGCGAATGGGTTGCCTAGCACAATACATCGCGAATGGGTTGCTAGCACAATCCTGGCAGGGCTATGATTAGTTGTATATTTAAAATTTACTTTTTATTTAACATTTCACTCATGAGTTTTGCCCACTTCTAGTTCTTCTATCGCTACGAAACTTGGTATGTGTATATAGTTCACATAAAGATACAATAGTATTATTATGGTACTATCAAGCAGGTCTGATGGATATAGCTCGAAGGTTGCAGAAGGAACCCTAAGATTTGCCATGACAAGTTCTATTCATATCTTACAGCAAAGTTCTCATGATCATCACCTGATTATGGAGCCAAAAAGTGGTAAACGGAACCCTGGTATTCATAATAGTAAACCCATCGAATTTGGGCTCATTTAATTCGTCTTTATAAGATCTCTTAATCACGAAACGGTGTTTTTAGTTTACAAATAGCATGCGCCAACTCTCTTTCAACCTGCGGTTACGCCGCGCGCAGTTGCAATGCAGTGTCCTCTTCTTTACAACGTAAAAATGAATTAACACAAAATGAGAAACTGCTTTGTTAGGGACATCATTCTGAGCTACTTTCAATATGAAACCGATTTGACCAGAACAACTTTATTTTTCACTTCTCCTTACAAATCAGCTAACTCAGGCCAAAATATACTGGGAAGTGAAAAATAAAGTTGTCTATTCAATCGGTTTCTTGTTAAAAGTTACTCAGAATGAGGTACCTAACAAAGTTGTTTCTCATTTTACGTTAATTCATTTACACGTTATGTATTTATCTGAGTAATAGAGTCCAAAAATCAAGCAGTTTGTTGAAATAAACATATTCTTCTAGAAAATATCTTGATTTACTAAATAAATAAGAACTCTTTACTCTATGCTTTTTATGGTGTCATTCAGGTAAACCAAATAATAGTTATTTATCCAACAAGTGAGGAAAGTTCGTTTTTCCTATGAGTTTTGATTTTGAGTCTTGAGCGAACGAAGGATTGAAAAATAGAATCACGAGCGCAGCGAGTGATTATAAAATTCAATCCTGAGTAAGCGAAAGACTCAACAAAACGAATAGCAAATGAACTTGCTCACATGTTGCATACAAAACTTTTCACCACTCCCAGCAAGAAAGTATTCAGTCACCATAGGTAAATAAATTAATGTACTTCTTCTAATGTACTTCTTTCACAGGCTTCTTTCACAGGCTTCTTTCTTTGAGTGCGTTCTAAAATTATAATCCTAAATTTGACGGTGTAATTTTTACAATATTTTATTTAACGTTTTTAATGTTTCTGAACTTACAATAATTTGATAAATTTTATAAAAAACATTAATCTTAACTTATAAGTATTTCTATTCTAAGTATAAAATTATTTATTTTTTGAAATATCTTTAAAACTTAACATAAAAATCAGGCAAGGTTAGTTTCTGAACGGGATCATTACTTTTTTGAACAGTGAGGAAAAACTAACTTTCCTCACTGTTTTCGTAGAGGAAAGACACTACTTTCGTGCGGGAGTGGTGAAAAGTATTTTGCCCTTCTGTGACTTTGTGGTGTTTACGGTCAATGCAAAGATCGTATATTATTTTGTTTATCGTGTAATGTCGGTCAGAAGAGAGATTTTGCAGGCTCGTATTCATGTTTTAGGCGTAGCTTTAAATCAATATACATAATTCAATTCCTCCGGGATTGACTTTGATATTTATTTATTTTTGTATTTAGATGGAAAAAAATTATGCTCTATCGATTAGTGTAAGTCTTATATGCGGAGGTTCGTGGACTAGTTATAAATACCAGGGTTCCGTTTACCACTCTTTGGCTCCATCATCAGGTGAATCATTAGAACGTTGCTATATGATATGAACAGAACTTGTCTAAACTCGGCGGGTTTACGAGTAAGTATCCTAGGGTTACCTCTGCAATCTTAGAGCTCCATTATCAGACTGGCTTGATTAATTGTATTGACCATTAAATGGTATTGGCCATTAAAATTGTATTGTCATCTGAACTATATATACGCATACCAAGATTTGTAGCGATAGAAGAACCTAGAAGTGGGCGAAACTTATGAGTGCAGGTACTAGAATAGTTTTATTGTACACGCAACTCTTCCCCACCTATCATCTCCGTCTCCTACCCAACATGGTTTGCTGGAAGAAATCTCTTATTAGAGATAAGCTCGCCTTTGTACATATTTTTTCTATGTTAAGCTATTTTTACTGTCATGTGAGTACAATAAAGAAATTATGAAATTACGAAATTACGAGTGCAATGCTATAAAAAAGTCAATTTAAAATGTTCAATTAATCATAGCCTTGCCGGGATTTTGCTACGCAACCCACTCGCAAGTATCTTCTAGCCTACATTTTGCTACGCAACCCACTCGCAACGTATCTTCTAGCCTACATTCTGCTACGCAACCCACTCGCAACGTATCTTCTAGCCTACATTTTGCTACGCAACCCACTCGCAACGTATCTTCTAGCCTACATTTTGCTACGCAACCCACTCGCAACGTATCTTCTAGCCTACATTTTGCTACGCAACCCACTCGCAACGTACCTTCTAGCCTACATTTTGCTACGCAACCCACTCGCAACGTATCTTCTAGCCTACATTTTGCTACGCAACCCACTCGCAACGTATCTTCTAGCCTAAATTTTGCAACGCAACCCACTCGCAAGTATCTTCTAGCCTACATTTTGCTACGCAACCCACTCGCAAGTATCTTCTAGCCTACATTTTGCTACGCAACCCACTCGCAACGTATCTTCTAGCCTACATTTTGCTACGCAACCCACTCGCAACGTATCTTCTAGCCTACATTTTGCTACGCAACCCACTCGCAACGTATCTTCTAGCCTACATTTTGCTACGCAACCCACTCGCAAGTATCTTCTAGCCTACATTTTGCTACGCAACCCACTCGCAAGTATCTTCTAGCCTACATTTTGCTACGCAACCCACTCGCAACGTATCTTCTAGCCTACATTTTGCTACGCAACCCACTCGCAACGTATCTTCTAGCCTACATTTTGCTACGCAACCCACTCGCAACGTATCTTCTAGCCTACATTTTGCTACGCAACCCACTCGCAACGTGTCTTCTAGCCTACATTTTTTTATAAAAACTAAGTTTCATCGCAGTTACAGATGGGTGAAGGTAGAGCCCTCTTCGGATCTTAGGATGTTAGAAAACACTAATATTCTTGTATTAATTACCTTCACTGAGTACCGATAATGGCGCGTTAAGTTTTTCTGATGCACAGTTCATTTGACACACGTTATTGTAAACCTTTAAATTGGACGCGCATACGGGATCATAATTCCTGGGGCAATGACAAACGTCACTGCCGACGATTGTATAGGAAGGCAATATTACTGCCAGCAAGTAAACTGTAAAAAGATTTTTTTTAAAGCTTTTATTTAGTTTGTCTACCCGTATATCTGTAATCAAATCGTACAAGTAAAGTTTGAGCCTATCCTGTTTGTTGAGCTGAAAATGACAGTTACTTAGTTTTTAGGGTTCCGGTCTGATCCGATCCGACCACAGGTATTTAAGATACGAGTTAAGATTGAGCCATTTACACTATGACGCTAAGTACTACTCCCGACCAACAGACAAACCATACTAACGTTTGGTTTTGTGGGATGTATCGTGTAGCCTGTAAGATTTTAATGCAATAAACGTCTATTCTGTTATATTCTATTCAACTCGATAATGGCATCCGAAACGCGGAACATCCGATACTGTACGTACATAATATATATATATGTATATATAATTTTTCATAAATATAAATATATAATTTTTCAACAAACCTGCTCGTAAAGTGACCCTTATGACGTTGGCTTTGGAATTATAATGCTGCCTACTATACAAGCGTGCGGTATTAATATATCAACACTAGTGTGGTAAATGATATAGTTTTTGGACAAAAATAACTCAGAGTTTTTATGCTGGAAAAATATTAGGTACTTTAATTGATTTTAATTATTGATTCATACATGTTATTGTCAAAATAAGATGACTTCACATTTATTTTCATCAAATTACAAGCAAAATACGAAAACAGAGTTGTATTTCGTTAACTTTGATGGAAATTTAATATTTGGCTGTTTGTTTGGCTTTTGCATTGCCTCCTGGCGGCAGTCAGAGTCAAAGAGCGAAAAAAAGTGCGCGCCATTTTCAGTTTTCAACAAGTAAAACTTTTCATTCATTGTTTTTATTGTGAAAATGATTAAACATTTTACTCACAAATGTGTTGAAAAACGTCGTATGAAACTCGTGAGCTATGGTGGTACTATCATACTCGGTTCTTAACTGCTCTCTTATGACCAATTACTTAGCTCACTTGTTTCATAATGTACTAATATCATCATGGTCAGATACGGGATTCGACCTGCATCTTCTTACGTGAGAAGAGAGATAGAGAGATAAGATTATTTATAACAATACCTACGGCTTTAAAAATTTGCCCAAGCAAAGTTGAAGAAATCTTATACTAGTAAGCTTAGATAGCCTTAACCCTCTCGCTCCGACTTCTTTTGTTTTCCATTGTAAGTTTGTTCGGAATATGTCTGAGACTATACCGATTAAGCATTCATTGCAACTTTAATAAAAACAATATTACCAAGCACCAACAGTAAAGTCTTCATATTGCAGGAATGTGATGGTGTCTACTGAAAAAAAATGCAATTATTCTTTACTTATACATGTACTTATAGGCACAGGTATAAGTACGTAAAATGTACTGCTGATGGAAATCAAAGGCATATTTTAATCAATTTTAACGGTTATTATACTTACAAGTCAAATTATTTACTAATTTGTAGCAGGACTATGTAATCACAAGCTGTTGGCCAGCGAGGGTGATCAAGACCAAACCTTGCTGTGCGGATTGCAGAGCAAGAGGCCTTATATGTCCTGGAAAGTACTTTAATAAATTTAGGCTGGATTTTACCTACAAAAATTAATTCGAGAATAACTATCCCCGGGATAATTTGTATGACAATGATAGTTCAAAATGAGGTGATCTGTGGCATGATTGTCGCGCCTTCGATATACGGATATCGAGACCTATATTTTATTTTATTTTATTTATTTGGGACGAAAAACAACTACACAATACATAGATGTATGTAACTATTACAAAAATAAAAAATGTTTTATTGTGGAGCCCACAGCATCATCCACAGGTACATTTTAGTTGGGGCTGACTATTAACAAAATAATTGGGAACTTTCAATTTTTTACTGTGTTCCGGAGGGCTTTCAAGGTAGAAAAATTGGATTTTTCATTACCCATTTCTTGCATAGTGGTCTTCCAATGATTGCGGATTTCGCCAGTAAAAGATGTGCGGAATTATGTCAACGCCTTAAAATATGACTAGGTACATATTTCCGTAAAACCCTGTATACTCACACTACAAAACCTGAGGTAATGCAATTCAATTAATATCATTGTACTCCCTATATGCAATGCATGTAGTTATAATTGGGTTAATTTTAATTTTCCACACAATCACAAGTAACGGAGACACCAGTTAAAATTATATGAATGATTCGCGAATGGTATTTACCACGTATTTACAAAGAATTTTCTGAACGGAGACACCACGTTTACTATTATTTTTTGTATGTATTTATGTGCTGCTGAAAATAGTCTTATATTGAGTGCAATAATTGCGACGACAACTACACCCAAAGCATTGTAGTCTGGCAATAAACAATTTATTATTATTATTATGTATCTGAATTAAGAATTCACGGGAAATTGCTGTCCTGGTCCTTTTTGTAGGCTTGCGTGGGAACATGGGTCCAACACGAAGAGGCCCCTTTTAGACAATTTATTAGAAACAAATATGAAATGTTGTGTGCGTTGGGTCTGTCCCCGAATACACCCACACCAAAAGTGCACTCAAAGAACATTCCCGCCAGGCACACAGGGCCCTAATGCTGCTCCTAGAATTTCACTTATATTTCATTACTATTTCATTACTATTCCATTGCAAACACCCAATCAAGGAGGATAAGGAGGATAATAATTTAGGAGAATACCAAATGACGCCATTTTGGGTGTTTGCAATGGAATAGTAA
Source organism: Argyresthia albistria (assembly GCA_963457715.1). Taxonomy (NCBI): domain Eukaryota; kingdom Metazoa; phylum Arthropoda; class Insecta; order Lepidoptera; family Argyresthiidae; genus Argyresthia; species Argyresthia albistria. Next base: position 8,114,909 of record OY735266.1, on the reverse strand, counting down.
TGAAATAGTAATGAAATATAAGTGAAATTCTCAGAGCAGCATTAGGCCGCAGGTCTATTGCAAAAACTAAGGGGAAACTAAGGAATGGGCTAAGGGTTTGCGTTTTCAGTGGTAGGTAAATCCAGGATATTTCTGAGACTAAAGACACCTGCCTGAATCAAGTCTCAATAATGATCAAATATAGGCAGGTGGTGACTCGCCGTCCACTAATTGGGCCCTCCATTCAGACGACGAAAAATGACGGCAAGTGGGCAACAAAAGTGTGAATGGCTAAGGGTGGATAGGTGAAACTGGACTTTAAACGACGATCACTTGCACCCTTAGCTCAGGGCCCCATCACGTACGCCCACTCGCCACTTACGTTTCATATCCACCCTTCAAGTGCACACCAGATAAGCCGGTGAACCTCTAACGATTCCCCCCTGGCCGGCCGGTTAAGGCAAGGCAGACCTGCGAGACTTGGCCCCTTGCGGGTGCCACTCCGGAATCCAGAAAAAATAAAATGTTTTATAAATCCGTCCCTTGGCTAAAATTTGAGTGTTTAAAAACATCTTAATGTCATTGGAAACTATATAAAAATAATAATAATAATCATTAATATAAGTCGATAGTTAGTACCTAGTTTTTTACCTAAAACTAGTCATTTCAGGAGTTTGTGTAAAAATCGATAATCGAAATAATCTAAGTGTTTAAATTTTAGGAATCATCAGCGGTTTTTGTGTAATTTGCAAAAAAATACATACTTTTTTGCACTTTTCTGTCACAGCGACGGACGTAAGTGCCGCGTCGCAGTTTACGTCATTATATGTTTTCTTTATTTAAACATTATTTCTTTTTTAATTTGTGAAAATTTCATAATTCAAAATTTCTTTATTGCACGGAAAACAATGTGATACATAGTCTTAAAACAAAGGTAAATAGGCAAAGGCGAGCTTAACTCTAAAAAAAAGATACGCGTGTAGCACCGTACACGTGTTAGAAGTAAAACTTCTGTAGCTAGATCATTAAGTGGTACCTATACTATACACCTATACCTACCTATACTAAAAGAGATTTAATTTTCCAATTTTGAGATCCAATCTCTGCTTCAAGTTACTTTTAAGTTTCAGACGTCCGATTATTTGAAATTATTTTATACTTGTACTTACTTTTAATACGTCATGTCATTTATTTCCCACCATTCCTTATCTACAATTTGTCGCGCTCATGGTGATATACTTAACTCATTCAATAGTGTCACTACTATTTGCATCTCGCTCAGATTATATACCATCTGACGTCACGTCTTTAAGCCGTCTCGCTCAAATGTATGCTTTGCTTGTTTTAGAAATCCATATCGACCCGTGTGACATTGATGAAACTCTTTTCTTACAAACTGTATGGATCGCATCGCACAGCTGTCAAACATAAGTTCCGGTTCCAACAAAGAGGTTGAACGAAGTAGTTTTTGGTCACGTCACTGGTTTTGTTTATCCCAGCCAGCGGCGGCGGCGGCGGCGGCGCCATCTTGGCCATACCGGAAATCAAGAACTCGTGGAAGAATGCTTAAAATAATTTTTATTTGTTAACGTTTCATCAGGTTTTTCTCTCACTAATTAACATTCTTTATTGTACGAATGTATTATTATCTTATCTGATTAGTTAAAAACCGTATTGAAAATAGTTGCGGTTTTAAAAGTCTTCAGCCGACCCTGACGTCACCGATTCCAATTTCCGTTACATTTCTTAGCCACTCGTGATAGCACCCGGCTAGTATCAATTGAAAAGCAAATATATGAATAACCCACAGTTGAGAGGTTAAATAAATTTTACCCCCGTGCCCCAAGAAGTTTTACTTCAAAAAGATTTCTTCCAGCAAACCTAGGCGAGATAGGACAGATTGTTCTGAGAGAATAGTCCTAGTGCACAATAAATAAAATGAAGATAAATGAATGAATCTACATATATCTACTATAATATATCTACACAATAAAAATGCTACATAGACCTAAATATGAATACATAATATAAAATAAAGTAAAAATATATATAATTGAGTAGAATACATAAACATACATATACATCTACTTATATAATCAAGATACCTATCAAGAAAGATAAAGGAAGTGTTCTTTCAAACTTTTCTTAAAAGTGAAAATTGAGGGACTGTCCCTTATAGCGCAGGGAAGTGCGTTCCACAACCGGATTGCCCTCAACCTGATAGAGTGATCATAAGCAGCAGTGTAATGTCGAGGAGTCGAGAGAAGAGACATCGTGTGGGATTTCCCTGGGGGAAAGAAACTCAAAGCGTTCACGAAGATAAAAATTTCAACCACCACAAATCCAGTTGCTAATTTTGAAAATAAATATGCTTCTGTTCTGTTTATCTATAAGAGACATTCTTCGCCCCACTCCAACAATACAAACGTATCTCTAGATACGAATAAATCTGTAGATATGTAGGTATCTTATTTGAAAGGCGTTTCCAGATTTAACTATTCTGAAAGTATTTCTGGCGTGGGTTAGGGGAGGGGCCTTTGTTTTGGAATAGGCATTCAACGGACTCTAATTGAAATTAAATAGCCAAGTGCAAATCCAATCCATAGCTTAGAAGCTTGTAGGGTTTCATTTACTAAGCCTTACATATAACTCTTCTCATTCCCTCTCACACACCTCTCCAACAGGCATGTTCCCACCTTGTTAAGGACGCAGCTGGTATAACCTCAGACCATTTTGAGGCTGTGGCCATTGTAGGTGTACCTCGGATATGTCCAGTTTTATTTTTATGTCATGTCATCTTTCTATCTTTCTCTACCTTAATATACCTTAGTATCTATGTATACATTATATTTTGTTTTCTGTTTTTATCAATATTTATGTATTTATTAGTAAGTAGTCTATTATTTTAATATTTATCGTTGTGCACTTATGAAGTCTAACTTTTATTAAATTATCCTCTCCATCCTAGGTTTGCTGGAAGAGATCTCTTATTAGAGATAAGCTCGCCTTTGTACATGTTTTTTCTAATATCAAGTTTCTGTATTATGTTTTCTGTGCAATAAAGTATAAAGATAAAGATAAAGCCATCGCACGTCGAATAGGTAACACGTTTTCTCTCTCGATACTTCGTATTGATTTATTGTACGATGTTTTGGTCAATACTAGAAATGTTTTTGTTGTGACTTTAATAGACGACAGTCATTACCATTTGTCTTTTATACACACCACGTAGGTTTGTAACTTGTAGTAGATATCATTACGAAGCTATATTTTCCTGGCCACGAGACGAAAACGTCAAGTAAATCCAAGTTAAAATGCGAACTGGAAGAAAAAGAAAAGGAGTTTTCCTAAGAGATCGGACACGGAGAGAGATGTCTTTCATCTTCTGAATTTCGAAGAGGAATCTGAACACTTCTAAAAAACCTTGTACTACTAAAACCTCTACTACTCAAAACCTCCATTAAAAGTTCTGGAGACTCCTATAAATAAGCGAATATCTAGCTGCGTCGAATTGAATCCTAAAAGATACGACGGAACCACAGAACCCGACTCCGACTGCCGGTATCACTATCCTGTCATTCTTCCTGTCTCACTATCCTGCCGTTATCATTTTCCTGTCCAGTCATTCTTCAAGAACCGATAAATACAGTGTAATAATTGTAAATAATGTTATGTAAATAACTATGAAGTAGGTAGTCTAACCTGTAAAATAAAATACTTACGACCCTATTTCTCTCTTGTTTCTCTTTCCAAATTACCTACTTTTTCTTAATTCCCTACGTTTTCTAAACTCCTTACTTTTCTAAATTCTCTCTAATTTCTTAGTTTCACTTCATCCTTTGACTTTTAAGCTTCCGTTACGCGGGTTAATCCCTTTTAATCCCCGTAACGTGACAAGCTTCAGATTTACAAATCCCATTTTTTTACATTCAGCCACATACATTGCTTCTGGCCCCACACTAGGATACCCTGTGTCATGGGAACCAGAAACAGCGACATCACAAACATGTAAACATCCAAGACCTGGGGGTTTTTTGTTGTCCCCAGCCGGGATTCGAACCCGGGACATCTCCCATGGTAGGCAGTATTATTTACACTACACATATCTCATTACCCATTTCATAAACTACTTTTAAGATGGTGTTTTATAAAAAAAAATACAAAACTCAACGACCAAATAATGGAAGAGCCCTGCCTCGTGAAATACAGGTGATAAACCTAGTTTAGGAGACTGGGATCCACACAACTATGTGCCAACTATCTGAATAAATTATGAATTATGAATTATTATTACTTACTTTACTTTATACTTTATTTCGCAGAAAACATAAAACAGACACTTAATATTGGAAAAAACATGTACAAAGGCGAGCTTATCTCTAATAAGTTTCTCTTATTTATATTTCATAGCATAGAAACGTGTATATTATTCATTACTAAAATTCATCCATGATAATAAGATAATTTATTCATATTGAATAAGAAAGAAACATTGCTTCACACTATTTCCCATACGGGGTGGCAGACGTATGCCTTGGTGGGTGTTCTGCTATAAATACACTGTGGTAATTTTAGTGTTAAATGGAACATTGTAACCGCGATACGACAGAATAGATACGAATTCACCATAAAAATGCATTTATAAACTACTATTAGGTGTTAATAGATATAATTTTTCCAAGAAAACCCTTGTCCAGGACCTCATGAGTTAGGTAGTGGCTCTGTAACAATCAGAGATCGGAAAGAGTGAGCTAAAAAAAAGTGACAAGTCCGAACCGGATTTCTCGGCCAAGAACGAGTCAAAATTCTTGAGAAATTCTCGAGTCGGAAAAAAGGTCGTCGAGCTCGAACTTCATGACGAGATCGGAAATTCATCATTCAATTCATTCATTCATCTTGAACTTTTTAGTTACTACAACGATTTGCTTCAAAATCGATATCTGAGAATCCGGTTGGAGTCCAATCATGATTCTGAAGTCGGATTTTGAAAAAATTGACGCCATCTTGTTTTTTTAGTTACTGGCCTGATTTGCTTCAAAATCGATATCTGAGGATCCGGTTGGAGTCCAATCATCATTCTGAAGTCAGATTTTGAAAAAGTTGCCACCATCTTGAACTTTTTAGTTACTGGCCAATTATTAAAAAGTTCAAAATGGCGGCCATATATCGTCAATCATCTTCATTAGACATTATGTTTTAGTTTATTCCGATCTACACTGTACTACGACACGCAATGAACTAAGTAGCAACGGAACGTATGGGAAATAAAAAGTTTCGATTGTGTGCACTGTTAACGAATGGGTCTTTTAAGCCCATTCCTCTACAGTGTGGACGGCGCGGTGGGGTCTGGACGGCTGGGAATAAACGGAATTTCCGATCTCGTTATGAAGTTCGAGCTCGACGACTTGATTCGCTCTTGGCCGAGAAATCCGGTTCGGACTTGTCACTTTTTTTTTAGCTCACCCTTTCCGATCTCTGGTAATAATAAAAGTTTTCAGCTCTGAAAGTAGTTTTTTTCTATGTCATGTCATTGTCACGCGATTAAGATAGCTCTGCTGAGAGCAGTTAATCGGCAGGCCCTAGTGTCCTAACGATGATGAAAAAACTCGAAAGGAAACCTTCGTAATTACCTCGACTAACTACTGTAACAAACTGATAGGTATACTGATGAAATTTTGGCATTGGTATTGGCATCAGCACATGATCGGGATTTAAAATATGATTCAAGCAAACTGTAGATTAAAGTTTATTCAAATTGAAAATTCACTTCATCTACAGTCTATTCGTTATAAGAATGCAGTGAAATTTTAATTTAAATCTGTTAATACACACTCACAGGACAGGACACAACCTTCGCGTTCGAAAGTTTGCCTTCAACTGGTCACTGTAAACTTGGCTTGATAATTGGAAACGATTTGAATGCATTCTTATCACGAATAAACTATAGCCGTTTCAGGTTCAGGATGATTTTATCAATGATCTAAAACACCAACAAGGGGGCATGCTGCTCCTGTTAAACAAAGAAAGGACGCACATTAGATTTATCACTATCACACATAGATTTGAATAATATTTGCTGTTTTCGTCATTGGCTCCTAAAACACAGGTCATAACCTAGTTTAGTATCCAGGGCAGGGTATTTCCTTAGACTTAAGTAGAAATACATAACATTGTATTTTTAAGGCTCTGATATTTTAAAAGAGGTACGGGGGAGGTTTCTTGCCCTTCTTTGCTCCATCCCTAAGCCCACAACTTCCGAACGGGCGGTAGTATACAAAAATATTAATATTATATTGACGTTGACTAAGTAATATGTATGATTTTATGGTCAATAAAATTTTTGAATTGAATTGAATTGAAATTGAGGGCCGTTCATTAATTTTGTATTTATGATTTATGTGAAATAAAATAAATTTCATTTCAATTCATTGTCATCATGTTAAGGCTAGATCTATGAAATGTCCACCCTCACGGTTCTGCAAAATCTGCGACTTAAAATTAATGTTTTAAAAACAGGTATACCATGAAGATGTTGTATTTTGGGGTTGTCATGTCAGGGACATAGTTCTGAGCAACATTCCCTGCGTTGAAATGATACCATTTTGAATGGTTGTCACCTTACTGATTTATAGGTGAGAATCTCATCATAGGATAGTCATTTTTCAAATGGAATTTAAAAATATGCTAAAATGTCAAAGTTTCGTGACTCAGAGGTTGACTCTGAAACAAACTTTACTAAAGTTTTCACTTTATTTTTCACTTCACACACGGACACTCTAACGGTGATGGAAAACATCGTGAGGAAACCTTCATTACTCCATAGCTGCGGCGATGGGCTAGCCCCCTGCCACGCAAAATGGAGTATTGAATCACTGGCTGAAAGTGGGCACAGTGGTGCCTCTGCCACCCCGTATGGGAAGCGTGTTTATGTTACACTTCATTTAGGGACCGCGCAGGTTTTGTATGGCAAAGTGAAAAATTTAGTTGCTCAGATCAAATCTGTTTCATGGTGAAAGTTGTTCAGAGTTACTTCCCTGCTAACCCCTTAAAAATGCACGTACTGACATAACCATCTGTTACATCCAGTTCTACGGAGTACACAAATATTCTAATGTATTTACCGTGACTTAATACCGATAGCGGCGGCACATAGTGAAATTCTTCCGATGCACAGTTCATGAGACACTTGTTACTGTAAACCTGAAAATTGGACGCGCATACGGGATCATAAATCTTGTTGCATGCACAAGCACGTTGGCCAACGACAGTATAGGAAGGCAAAATTACTGCCAGCAGGTAACCTGTGAAAATTGAATTGTTAAAAGCTTTTAATTAGTTGGTCTGTAATCAAATCATACAAGTAAAAGAACACAGGCAATTGTCTATACTGACGAATATCTTGAACGAATTTGTAACGTCTATTCACAAGAAAGGTTTAAAGATAGATTTTTGATAGATTCATGAGTCGATACAGAAAGATTTTTAGTTCTTTTATAAACATTTTATAAAGATATCCTGAAAAAAATCCAAAGAAAAAACGTGCAGTTAAAGAAAAACTCGAACGAGACAACCAAAGATAATGTAAAATACTGGCTGGAAGCAACTTCCATGTGAAGATGTAAAAAAAAATGGACTCTGACAATAGTTTTTGCAAGAAAGTCATTTGAATTTTCAATTAATATATTTTATGTGGTGTATATAGTATGAAAAATTGTACTGAAATAAACGGTTTTCTTTGGTATAGGTGGTTTTCATAGACGCTTTAGTAAGATGAGATATTCTATTGCCATTGTCTTTGAGCCTATCCGGTTTAGAAATGAGCTGGAATTGTGCATGCACGAGTAAATCAAGAAATCAAGTCTAAATTTTTGACCTTCTCATCAGTGGGTACTTTATGTATCAATTACTTTTCAATTGTTATCTGCCTGATTCAACCATTTACGAAGGGTACGCCCCCTTGCGCTGGCTATACTTAATACCTTACGTAAAAAACACATTTCGTTACCGTTTTCCTCTACGAGCTGGCAAAGGCATACATTTGCGCCCCATGTTTGTGCAAAGAATACTTTTTGCATGCCCGTACCATTATGACAAACAGACCCTAAAATGTGCAAGCGAACCAAGCAATGGTATGTACTTTTGACCGAGAATTAATTTTAACCCGTATTAATGTAGCCTTTTATTATCCGTACCGAGCAGCGCAGGCTTACCTAGATACGAGTAAGAGTGAGCCATATTCACTACCACGCCGCTGCTGGCACGATAATGTCATCCGAATCGTCAATGCGAATGGCCGCTACGGGCAGGTAACAATTGAAATGTAATTGATATAAATGACCCACTAATACAATGAAATAACGCACAATAAGAAAAATTCGTTATCTCATTGGTACATGGTCATAATCGGGATTCGACCTGCATCTCCTTACATGAGAAAAGAGAGAGAGATGTAAGATGTTTTTGTAAACAATACCTACGGCTTTAAAAATTAGCCCTCAAAAGCAAAATTGATGAAATCTTTCATACTTATGTCGATCAAACTAAATAGCAGTAAGCTAAGTAGCACGACTTGAGCTATGGGGCCGTCATGTAGCTTTAAGCATTTATTGCAACTTCAATAAAAATATATTACCAAACACCAACAGTAAAGTCTTCATGCTGCAGGAATGTGATTGGGTCGAGTGAAAATAATTTGCAATTATTCTTTATTTATACATGTATATATAAGTACGTAAAATGTACTTCTGTTGGAAACTAAAGGCATATATTAATCAATTTTAACGGTTATTATACCGAGTCCAATTACTTTATAATTTTTAGCAGTTATGTTATCACAGGAACAGAACTATTTTCAGATTGTTGTAAATAAAATATTTGACATATTTATAATTGTTATTCATCAAAATCTAATTAGTAGTTAAGACGACAGGTGCTATGGCAAGTACTATAGTAGACTATAAAGATACAATTATCTTGCTTTTATGTTTTAATCCAAATCATATTTGAATTTCCATTGTGGAATTAATACACTTTTCGGCAAGAGAGCATTAATTTGTATGCCTGCAGGCTTCAAATGTGTTAAACGATCATACAATATAAAGTGCATTTGAATTTTTTCATAATGGACATAGCTTAGCACTTATTTTTTTAATGATCGAATGGAGTTCTAATAATTGAAACAAAAAGTAAACTTTAGAAAAAACCGACTTCCACAAACCCTATTTGATTAGATTGAGTTTAATACAAACTGTAACCCCTTATCCCCCCCCCCCCCTTTGGGGAAGTAATTTTGTCAAATCCCATATCAGTGCTACCCCACGCTACTAAGGAACCCCTGTACAAAGTTTCATGGTTCTAGGTCCACTGGTTTAGGCTATGCGTTGCCTGCCCGTCAGCCACGCATTGTATTTGTATCTAGTATTGAGCAGATCTGGTGGCCATATGTGGTCTTCATCAGCAGTTCCGCATCACAATATTATGCTTACCATGTGCATTTGTACGAGTTATTATGTAAAACACAAAAATCACTATAGGTCTGCCTATAATATTTGAAGAGTTCCCTCGATTTCTCCAGGATCCCATCATCAGATCCTGACCTGGTATCAATGGGACCAATGGGAAAGTAAACCCTTTCAAACAAAAAAATAATTTTCCAAATCGGTCTATCCGTTCAGGCGCTATCGGGGTGCGGACATAAAAAAAAAACAAATATCCGGACGAATTGTAAACCTCCTCCTTTGGGAAGTCGGTTAAAATATTCAATACAAGTCTTGAGTCGCATTTGATAGTAGGACTAGGTGTCTTTGAAATGTCAAAGTAGTATCACCTCAAAGATGTCACCTGGAGCGTGATTCTCGCGCATTCGATATACGATATCTACACCTATATCGATTGATTTCATATGGGAATATTGTCAATATTGGTCTCGATATCCGTATATCGAAGGCGCGAGAATCGACCCGCAGGTACACCTCGTAGATAAACTTAAACAGGGCTTTCCTTTTACCTATTCCTCTTACAATATACCAGAGCAGTTTTATTACTGCCGAGGGGGTCATTATAGAACCAATAACTCTAGAAATAAGCCTTTTCCAGTTTCGGTTCCTGCCCAAAACTTTTTATTTAGGTTCTGAACTTACAGTTTGCCAAAAGTAATTAAATAATCCATTTTGCATGACAGGGGGCTCGACAACGCCGTGCCCCATATGTAAAATTGTTAGATGTTTAGAAAAGTATAGAAATTTTTCACATTTCCATAATAAATCTTAGAAACATTCTTGAAAACATTCGTGAACTGATAAAATTTAATATTGGTTGGTCGTTTGTCGATCAAAGTATTGTTAAAATCAATAAATATATACTTGTTTCGATAAATTTATTTTACCCGGAAATTATTTATCCCGTCCGATGTTTTCCTTTAATCTGGAACTTGTCCCGAAAAAGAATTCCACAAAAATAAACTTATTTGCATATTCCATGAATAAAGACCCCGAGTTCAAAATGTTTAGTGGCGTTCTCGCGTAGGTAGCCACAAATTTTGTACTTTATCAGGCTCTTATTTTGTATGACTGCTTTATTTTAAAGGACAATTATTTCACTAAATCTAGCCGGGTGTACACTATACAGTACAATACGGCTTAATCATTTGAACAATGCCATATCGTTTTTTCGAGGCCCGGTTGCACACTGCACAACCGTCAACGTGTCAACGTTAGATTAAGTAAGGTTACTATCCGACTTCAAGAGGTTATCAATTCGGTCGCATAAGTTTTTCTGAGGTATTAGGGAGGTCCGACATGAAACTGAACTAGTACGGCTTAGTAATAAAACACATTTAGGTAAAACAGAAAGCTAAAATAATCATGGCCTCTCTCGAGACTAAGTGCCTTCTTTGTACTATCACAAGATTAGTATCTGGGAGACCAGAACAGAAACCCCAAAAAGATAATTGCCAGATAGGGAAAACGTCCCTAAGAGATCCGGGGATTTGTCCAAATCCTGGCTTGTAAAGAAGGTAACCGTAAACAAAACAGAGATGAATAATATAATATTATTCATTCTTGTTTTGTCTCAGGATGGTTTAGTGTCACTAGCTAGAACGTGAATTTGTTCATCTGGACACGCAAGTAATGTTTGTTGACCATATACACATGTTATTTATTTTATTTTAGTTTTATTTACCGCATTAAATGGTCCCTCTATTACACAAAGCATTTCTAGAATAAAAATCTATCATGCGGTTTCCTAGTCACCGTCGTCGATCACGTAGCAGTCCCGTTACGGGACTAGCGTTACAAAACGTAGCATAGCGTTACGGTGTATTCAAAAGGTCCTTGAATGTTAATTAATACGGTGTGTAGTATCTACTACAATGTCAATGGTAATACAGTAGGTTTTATCAGATAAATTTATTTATTATTTCAATCGATTTCGTTTTTGAGCGTTTTTTTCCGTCAAGTTCTCAGAAGTTTACTGGTCAATGCCTGCGATTCCGAAGGCGACACGAACTATACTAACTAAACTAATTAAAATGGTGTGTTTGAAAATGGAATCTGTGGCCACCGCGCAAGAGCTGTCGGATTTGAAGGTTGTCAGTTTAGTGCCTTTAGTTCCTCTAGTTTAGCGGTTTTGACACCTCAAGAATAGCCCACAATGTAAGACTACTAAATAAACTTTGTACCTGTACATAGATGAGACTCTAGACTCTATTATCATGAGCCAAATGGTTATTAAAGCGGGTTGTAGATCCGTCATGATTACCGTGAGTTGGGTCGGCGTGTCGTAATCCTTCGATTTGCATTGATCTAATCTGTTAATTTAGGCAAGTGGTTATGTGCGTTATTGTTACAAGAAACCTAATAGGGATTCCAACTTTTTAGCGATAGGTGATGGAAAACACATGCCGGAGGGATGCCGAAATCGAGTAGAAGAACCTGAACGTGGTGTGGACATAATCGTCAATGCCATCCTATGTGGGACACGACGTAAAGTGCGATATATTTGTCCTACGAATAATTGACAATAATAAATTTTATTAATAGGTATGTGTTATGATAAATCGCTTATTTCACGATTTCCGTTGTGATAATTGATTATTGAAATCAGAAATTTAATTGCTTATCAATAAATCTTGTCAAGACGCTTGACGGTGTGATTGGTGTACGTGTTAGAAATTTCCTTCGAATTAGCCAAGGTTTAATAAGAATCTCAGGTTACAACGTGTTTTATTTAATGCACCCCTGAAATGTCTTATCTATGTAATGTGATGTTAATTAGAGCAAGTGCGTACTTTTATCAGGGAGCACTTCTCCAGTAGAGAGCGCATAGATACATTTTCCTTTGAAACACAACTCACCTATTTACGGGCGGCGGAGGACGAGGTAAGAGAGCTGTGATTGGTCAGCCGCTGCGAAACTGTCTGGCGGCCCGTCATCGTTCATAGGTTGCGTATGCGAAAATTTGTTGAATACAAAAAACGTTTGGCGAGCTGCATTCCCCCGCAGGCGCAGTCAATTGGATATATAGTCTCTGACTTTTACGCTAATAATGCAAGAAATTCTCTAGGGGGTTGTCCCGACTATCCATGGAGTCCCACGGACATGCAACATGAAGGTAAAATAATTATTATACAGGGTGTAACAGAAAGGTAAAGTCGTATTTTTAGGGGTTGTTAAGGACATCATTCTGAGCAACTTTCACTATGAAACCGATTTGATCAGAGCAACTTTAATTTTCACGTCTCTATACAAATCAGCTGACCAAAACGTATGGAGCAATGAAAAATGCTCTGATCAAATCGGTTTCATAGTAAAAGTTGCTCAGAATGGTCTCCCTAACAACCTCCTAAAATATGACTACACCCTTCTGTTACACCCTGTAGTTACCTGTATCTGTAGAACGCGATATATTAAAGCAGAATTGTTTGCTCATAGCTTACCGCAACTGAAGATGAAAAAAAATATACATATACAAGGTGTAAATGAATTAACGCAAAATGAAAAATATGTTGTTAGGGACATCATTCTGAGCAACTTTCATTATGAAACCTATTTGATCGGATCAACTTTATTTGGTCATTTTTGTCCATTTTTTTTGTCTATTTTTTCCGTGTACAACCATGATTTTTTAATTTTGTATTTTATTTTCTCTGTGTTGTTACTTTATAATACCTAGATGGCCATAGGCTTGTGTTGTGTATAGTAACAGTCAATAAATGGATATTCTATTCTATTATATTTTCCACCTCCCAGACCATTTTGGCTCGAGTGAGTAAGCTGGTTTGTATGGAGAAGTGAGTCCAAGATCCGAAGAGAAGTCGACCTCGACTCACACACACACACACACCCTCTCACACATACAAAATACACACTTTACAGTCAAAAAACATCCTCCCCTCGTATTTCCCATTTTGTTATACCTATTAATTTCATAACTTACTGCCTATTTTTTATAATAATTTTTACCCATTTTCATGATAAGGTCACAAAATAAGAGTCCTTAATTGGCCTATGTTCAATCATATTTTTAAGTTATAATAATGTATATCGTGCTGTGGACTCAGTTCCCAAATAAACAAAACAAAACCTTCGCTTATCACTCACAGGTATTACATGTGTTCCATCATACTTTTATTTTTCATGTAGTTACTTCATTGCACCAGTTAAGGGGTAGTAATCTACAAGTGTGATCGGAACCCTTGGTGCTGGAGTTCTACTAGCACTTTACCGTTTATTAATTTTTCATAGACTTGCCAGGAAGTTAATAAGCAACCCACTCGCGGTGTATTTTTAACATACAAAAGGGGATTGGGTAACTACTATTGACCATTTGGCGTCATTATTTTTTTTCGCGTCCACCGATATCTTTATAGTTATTTGGTAGCAGTACCATAATGTATTATGGAGCTTCAATGTAACACTTCTTGTACTGAAACAACTATAAAGTATGATATCTCAGCTCGAAATGATTTAGCTGTATTTGCTCCATAGTAAGATTAGCTTATTTTTAATTGCTACCTATTTCAAAATTTACAACATTCATGAGTGGCCGCCAAAACTCAAAATCGAACAAGCTCTAAGGAAACGTCAAAAAGACGCCTACTTTTCCCAAACCCCTTTGATAAAAAGCAATTTTCATTGCAGCAATTAGACGGGTGAAAGTCGAATCCTCGTCGGATCTTAGACTATATTATAAATAAATAAAATACTATTTACTAAATAATTGCTCGAGTGAACCGCGTATTGTACCAGCCAATTATGACAAAAAAACCGAAACAAATTGTATTATTCTAAGAATACCAATCGTAATGCTCAGTGCATTGGCTTGATTACAGTTACTAATTGCACGTGGTATGTTTAAAAAAATATTTACGTGTTTCACAATGAAAGGCCTTCAGGCATAAAGCTAATCGTTTTAGATGACACGACGAATTCTCCCCTCTTTTCACTTAGACTTTGATTAATAGAACCTTTCTTTAAACTAAAACAATGATGAACACCAATTTAATTATGAATGAAAACCTGTGAATAAATCAATAACAAATATACACTCGAACTGTTTACCTTTCTCTTGTCATAGGCTTTGCTGGAAGAAATCTCTTGTAATAGATTAGCTCACCCTTATACATGTCCTACCTAATAAAAGTTTTCTGTATTTCTGTTTGGTGTTTGTACAATAAAGAAATTACGAAATACAAAATAAAAGAAACGAGAAGTACCTAGTTTTCACTTTGCCAATGGTACGTTATTCCAGATAAGACAAATTTTAACCTAAGTCAAGAACCACCCTAAGGTAATTCTATTCACTTTTATTTTACAGTCTTGCTTAAAAGTTTCCCCAAATCCTTACAATCTTAGCTCTTAAGACGATACATAATAAAGCTACAAAGTCTTGCACAAATTGACTACATCGTATGCGTGCCGTCAAGTTCTCAACAAATATCGTTGCTCATAAACGAAAGATGCGAATGAGAATGTGAAATCTCAAAGATATGGTAAGGTCGGGTAGGAGAAAAAATGCATTATCTCATTGAAAACCAGATATATTTGGCGCGGTCTGTAAGTACTTACTTAGTCTAAAAAACAAACAACTTGTTCTTGAATACGTGATGAGTGAGAAATAAAACAGAGAACCAATGTAATACGTGCTCGTCTTGAAATAAGATATTTATTGTAAAGTTGAAAGGAGTGGTCTTTTCGCAATTACTCGGTAAAGTGGATAAAAAGACGTGAAGACTTTGAGGACTAAGTGTCGAGGGTATGCTGAGCAATGCAGAAAAAAAGGAAGGCAGTAAATATTTTGAAAGGTAGGGAAAAATCTGCGCGGCCTGGCCTGCATCTCTTGCTACACTTAGATAAGGGAACAGTAATAAAAAGAGTTTGCCACGAAATGAGATAAGCTTACCTTTGTAAATTACCTCTCTGTATTTTCTGTTTTTTGTCTTTTATGTGCAATAAATATATACGAAATATATACGAAATAAGCATACAGATAACGCAGGTACTCGTATCCCGCTTGTGTTGGCCAAGTTAGTAAGTTACATAGATAGATAATGATATGAGACGCCTCCTGTACACAGGCATGTGATGGTCCTCTACGGTGACTATTTAACCCAATTTCTAGTGTTTGAAGGCTGGTTACTGATGGTTTAGCCAATTCCCATCCCCAAAACTGAATTCAAATATGTTTAGTACTGTTATAGGTAGGAAATGTCCTCCAGCTTTTTATTTTGCCACTTTATATTATGTGGAAAGTGACACGTTTCAATTTCAATGTCACGAGATATTTATGATGTCGTCTCTGATGTTATAAATGATTCAAATTCAGTCAAAGGTTTTATAGGATTATATCAACTTATAAGATCTTACCGCTCACATAGCTTCGGCGGTGACTCCAATACTCACGCTATCAATATCACAAGCAAATACTTTTTCATCCAGACTAATGTTGCCACAAACCCGATCGTTTTTTAATATCGATATTTTCATCTAAAAATGCCTCACTATGGACACAGCCCTTTAAATAGCTTGAAATTACCAAAAACTTTTACTAGACTGGGATACTTTAAGTAATACACTATCAATATTATAAGGTTCCCATAGGACAGGCTCTGCCTAGTTTGGCATCCGTATAATTAATCTCTAGACACTAAAATTCTAACCCTGTTTTTTTCTTTATGTATTAACTTGTGTGTAACCTAAAAGGCAAATAAATGATTTTTCTTTTTTTTACTTTACTTTATTATACGATCTATCTATCTATCTATCGATTATACGATCGATCCTATCGATAGTCCAAAATAGTACATCGTCGATAGTATCGATACTATGGATATTATTGAAGATTTTCCGACTATCGCTTGGCGCTATCGATAGTTGACTATTGATAGACAACCCTAATACAGACCTAACTGAATTGAAGACTTACCTCTCTATCTCATATTGAGATAAACATTTATTGACAGCACAATATCGGATGGTATTATAGTCGAATTGCCGAACGGGCAAAGTTTATTTGGTTCACGTGACAATAGGTTCATATTTTTCTGTGTAAAATACAGGCAATTCTTGATATTTCCAATCCCGATATGTGGTGGGTACCTATCAAGATTTTTGGTAGAATGCGGAAGTATTACTTGTACTGGACGGAGCAATATTTGGCATGACTAGTAATATCATATATTTTTTTAAATCATCCCCCGCAACGATGTACTATAGAAGTTATGATACTATATACATACATTTATTTTTCTTGACTTTTTTATCGCTGTCACTTTAATGCCCTTTAATATACAGGGTGTAACAGAAAGGTGTAGTCATATTTAAGGGGGTTGTTATGGACATTATTCTGAGAAACTTTATTTATGAGACCGATTTGATCAGAGCAACTTTATTTTTCACTACTCTATACAAATCAGCTGAACGCCCGGCCGGACCAAAACGTATGGAGTAATAAAAATTAAGTTGGTCTGATCAAATCGGTTTCATAGTCAAATTTGCTCAGAATGGTCTCCCTAACAACCCCCTAACTAAAATATGACTTTGTGTGAAACCTCCATGTGGTAACGTGGTACAGCTTAGCTTAAGTGTGAGTTTAAAATATTATTTATTGTTTCATTAATCTAAAATATCGAGTATACCACGACGTCTTTGCAGTAACAATATTATGCCTATTAAAACGGCATAGATATATGAAATTTCTGGCGATTCTGGGTTTTTTTTGGCCAACTCCTTTATCTATTTCATCTACATTATGTTTTTACTGGCAACAGCAACGTTTACATTAATATTTTTCAATTAGTAATTCAAGTATGGTGCTTTACTTTAGGTATTTATTATTTCATGAATGATGATTGAAGTGATCTTCTTACAAGAGGTGCCTTCTAAATAAAGAGAGAGTCAATAAAGATCAATATTCTTAAGCACATCTTCTAGACGGTAGAGAAGAGACTTTCGCATTCCTCTTAATAATCTATTCTCAGCTCTACGAGTCAGCTTTGTCACAAACGGTTTCGCTATTTCAAATGAGTTTAAGCCATATTATATTCTTTGCGCAAGGAAAAATATTTGAACAATTTGGTTCATTTTTCGTTTGTACGTAATTATTACAAGTACCTAAAAGCGAGTGAAACCTAATTAATAATACTGAATTATACTACCAATAAGTACGGTTTATCCCATTCAAAACGTAATAGTTACCATTACCTCCGATCTCCGATCCAATTTGACCTTATGACTTGTCGAAATATCCCTATAGGTACAGTATTATTCCTTACAAATAGAACACGTAATTGGAACTAGAGCTCAACCATTTTGCTTCTTAACGAGTAAAGAGCCGTAAAATCGGAGATAACACCTTAAAATAAATCATTTATAATTTGACTCCAGCGCTCAGTAAGTATACTGCAAACGGGCAACCTGTAGCGCTACTAATCGCAGCCATTTACAAGATAACGAATGAAAGTAGGTACAGATGGTGCATGTTTGGAGATCATATTTTGGAGTTTGATACAGAAATAAAGCCAGAGGCCCAGGTTCCAATCCCGGCTGGAGGAGAAAAAATCAATCCCAGTTCTAAAACATTGACATAACTTGTGATATCTTGTTTCTAGTTTCCATGACACAAGGTATCATAGTGTGGAGCTAAAAGCATGTACATGTGTCTGTATAAATATTTGTTTATTTTATTTATTCTATTGCGCAAATCCTCGTTCATAGTGAGATAGATGATTTGCCCACTGTGGCACTGTAGAGACGTATTATTAATACAAACTGTATTCGGGAAAAGTATTCAAGTCTGTCAATCGGCTTTATCTCAAGATCGTCAGTTCGCCGTAAGGCTAATTGGATCAGTAATAACTGTCTTTATCTCGCGTCGTATTTATCTTGGATATTTCCATCGAGAAATGTTAACGGTCCATTTGGCCGTCTCAATAAATAGCTACGGCAAACATTTTCAATTTTAAACGACTTTCATTTCCAGGGAATCAGGTTAAATAAAAGGTCAAGTGCAAGTAGGACTCACGCACCAAGGTTTCCGAACACACTTACAGAGCGTAACATGTGTAATTAGGTTTCCACATAAAAACTAAAGTATGATGTCATCCATGTAAACAAAATTAAATATTTGTGTAGAAAGACAGAAATTTGCAGTATTCAGATTTTTCCCTTTATTTGTGTCAACTTTCATGATTGTAGGCCTACCGGGAATCACCCTATAGGTTTTGGGTCCATTGCAATTACTATGAAAATACAACAATTTTACAGCATAAACGATCGTACCGTTCGGTTGCGTTGACCTAGAAGGTTGATTTTTTCACAGCTATATGCGACTACAGACTTTAACAATTTATATAAATTTCAGCTTGATATCTTTACGCGTTCTCGATAAGGAAGGTCTTGACACACAGACGGACAGACGGACAGACGGACAGACGGACAGACGGTTAGACGAACAGACGGACAGACGGACAGACGGATAGACGGACAGACGGACAGACGGACAGACGGACAGACGGACAGACGGACAGACGGACAGACGGACAGACGGACGGACGGACAGACGGACAGACGGACAGACGGATAGACGGACAGACGGACAGACGGACGGACAACAAAGTGATCCTATAAGGGTTCCTTTTTTTCCTATTAAGGACGGAACCCTAAAAATTGGAAACTCCTCCACTCTCATAAGAAGAATTTATCAAAGTAATACAATAAAATTAAGCGTCACTTGCCACAAAAATTTAAATTGTGATTAGCAGGTTAATCGCAATTAAGTTTGACATATATCAAAACTTTTTGACAGCTCCTAAATAGAATTAAGACGCTAATCGTCATTAGTGTTTTTGGTTCAAATGAACCTTATTATATCTAAAGAGTACCTACCACTTCTTGTGTGTGTATCCGGGAGTATAATTCATAAATTCCATGGCCTAAATACCTCACATGGCACAAGCATTTTTTGTGTTGCGCACTTACTTACTATTTATTTGGAATGCTTGTAAAACTACTTGTATTTTATAATTATTTAAGTACTTTCATACAGTTGGATAAATTCACGTTATATTCAGAATTATTTCTACGCAATAGCGTTTAAAAGTCAAAGTTGGAACGAATTAAACTCGCTAGGCATATTATCGCTCTCAGTTACGAGAGCTTTCTCAAGGTCGTGAAAATGTCAGATTGATTTGGAGAAACCAGTTTTTTATGAGACCGATGACCGCGTGAATTTCCCATACAAACGTAATACAAAAATGATTTGAATTTGAGAACTAGTTCAAAGCATTTAGACTGTTTATCAGACTAATACAGTGTTTACGCAGGTTCCTGGTTGAACCAAGGTTCTTATTCAAATTACTTAAAAATATTTTTACATTGGTTAAAGAGGAACCCTGGTATACAGACCAGGAACCTGCGTAAACAGTGTATAAATCCGATTAATAGTCTAAATACGTTAAACTATTTCTCAAATTCAAATAATTTTTGTATGTATTACGTTTGTATGGGAAATTTAAGCGGTCACCGGTCTCTTAAGATTTTGCAAGCCAAGCGACGTCTTTTGTTTGACGTGTTATACAGGGTGTAGTCATATTTTAGGGGGTTGTTAGGGAGACTTTTACTATGAAACCGATTTGATCAGAGCAACTTTATTTTTCATTGCTCCATACGTTTTGGTCCGGGCGGTCAGCTGATTAGTACAGAGAAGTAAAAATTGAAGTTGCTCTGATCAAATCGGTTTCATAGTAAAAGTTGCTCAGAATGATGTCCCTAACAACCCTTTAAAATATGACTACACCCTTCTGTTGCACCCTGTATTGCCCTGCCATGCCGCCACGCAAAATCTTTTCGGCGTGGTTAGCATCGTTTGCGTCTCACTCAGCATACGCCCAAACTAATGTGAGTAGTAAAAGACCAGGGGCGTATCATTCAAAATAAACCAGCATAACTTTTATAAATAGTTGTTTATTCTCCAAAATTCGTACATGGACTGACTCGAGACTAAGCCAAACAGTCTCTTTTATACTTTTTAAAAACAAGATGGCAGCACCTGTTTACCGCTAACAGTTGCCGCCTTTAAGCAACTGATGTTTATATTACTGTTTAGCTTGGTATATCTTATTCCAAATACATTTTTTATTTATGCTACAATTCTATAAGTATATTAAACACAAACTCTAACATTAGGTAGTGCATTCGTTAACTCACACATTAACACGGCTATTGCAAACACGCTGAGTCATTGCGACCCGCGCCACTATTTGTATGGACGAGCTGTATAATTTATTGCCAGAACGCCAGACTTCTAACTCTGAATCGGCACATTCGATTACATCCATCACCCGACCCTGGCAGCGGCGGTGGTAGAACAATTTCCCAGTGACGTATTCAGATTAAATTTTGCCCCTGCATACATTATTAGTCTTTTGTTCCAAGTTATGTTAGTATGTGTGACTCTTTCTTGCTCGAGGATATGAAGAATTCTGGAATTAATATTTTCTTCAGCAACAATAAAAAAATTCGTGAGTGTACCCAAATGTGTACTGTGCGTTCCCTGCCAAAGTGCCAACCCGCATAAAATAAGGTTGAACGTATTTACCAGGTACTTAAAGGGGAACTTCAAATAAAAGTTAATGCTTGAATCATCAAACAAAATGTACATTAAAAGATCACTCAGCAGATTTTTTTTTCGCGTTAATATTGAATCTGACTAAGGAGTCTTTAAATAAACAATATTATCTCGCAATCCAATAGCAAATACGGATAAGGACAAAGGGGCATTTAACTGCGTACGTCCCTGCAGTCGCACTTTGCTTTTTGCCAGCTGCCGAATGGGTCTAAAATATAGCCTCCAATAACATGCCCAACTATAACTGCAATTCGCATTTCTATTGTTTAGGCTTAGGTTTAGGCTAATAGGGTTCAAGTTATATTAAGTGACGTATCTGTACGGTCACGCCGCACAATATTGTGATCAGCAACCTAGTTTTAAGTCACGCGTCATGCGAACTTACTTGTATGATATTTAACTATAGCTTAGCTGAGTCTTTATACAACCTTCAACCTAGTAACATCAATAAATAGTAATCCAGCAATAATTCTGGTTTAACTCATAACTTCAACAACTACTTCGAGTGTGTGGGATAATCTCGTAAACTACGGGTTAGACCATACATTTAATGGTCCTTCGAGCCGGATATCAAGGATCCAACAGACTCCAGTTCACGTACGTGGCTCTTTGTTCCTAATCGATAGCGGATCGGTTCTGTTCGGCCTCCACAAGCGGAATCACCGAATTGGATTGAGAAGTCGCAAATATCGGTGTTGGGCATTGAGTTGCACACTCGTGAGCTATCAACGGGACCCAGCGATATCCACAACTACAACTTCCTGCCAACGGCACTGCGGAAATCCAACGGATCTCCAGCTCAACTTAACTTTAACTACAACTCAACGCAACGGAATTTCAACGGAATTCTACTCAACTTAACGGCACTGCGGAAATCCAACGGATCTCCAGCTCAACTTAACTACAACTCAACGCAACGGGATTTCAACGGAATTCTACTCAACGGCACTTCGGCAATCCAACGGATCGCCAACTCAACTTAACTTCAACGCAATAACAACTCGACTTCAACGCAAAAACAACTCAACTTAACTTCGGCTCAAGAAAACGGAACTCCAACGGACTTCTACTTATCTCAACAGCAACTCAGGAATCCAACGGATTTCCAAACTTAACTTCAACGCAACAACAACTCAACTTAACTTCAACTCAACGGTAACTCAATTTAACAAGAACTAACAATGGAAGAAATGAAAACTCAAGCTCAAGCCTTTGAAAACATCAAAAAATTATGCACCAACTATCAGAAAGACTCCATAACAAGAAAAACTCAAGAATACCTAACTAACCGATTTCTATCTCTGGAAAACCAGTGGCAAGATTTCGAAGATCGCCACCCACAACTGCTAGCTCAAATTGAAGACAAGGAAATACCATACTTTACTGATAACGTCTACCGGAAAACTAAGGACATGTATACCAGGACGAAGTTGGATATAATTAATTTAATGAGCAAACCAAGTACTTCAGGAATAACGAAACCGACAACTGAACCTCCCAGCCCTCCAACCCCTGCGGACACAAAAATCAAGCAACTACTTCGTCGTCAAGACTCAAACTTCAGATCTCTAGAAAAAACCCTCACTAAGATCAACTCAATGGACAACCTAGAAAAATGGGACATAGATGACTACCTCGACAACATCAAACAAAAATGGACCACTATTGAAAAACTTCACTGGGAACTCGACAGTCAATGGGAAACGTCCGACAAAGAGTACGAAGAACGATATAACCAACTGGACATTAACTACGAAAACACAAAGAGGTCACTAAACAAGAAAACATGGGAAAACATGCATATGCAAAAAACAACACCGCGAATTGAGATTCCAGAATTTTCAGGTCACTGCAATCAATGGACCTCATTCAGAGATTTATTCATGGAAATCATCCACAACAGCCCGTTCATACCAAAATGCCAAAAAATGCAACATCTGAAGAGCAAGCTCAAAGGAGAAGCGGAAAAGATAGTACAACATCTGAAAGTCAGCGCCGACAACTATGATTCCTGTTGGGAAATCTTAAACCTTCGCTACAACAACAAGCGGCTTCTCTTTATGTCATACATGAATACTCTCATGAATCTACCAACTCTACAACAACCGAGCATCTTCAACATCAAGAAAATGCATGACGTCATAATCGAATGTCTCAACGGTCTTAGCAACATAGGAGCCCAAGTAAACTACTGGGATCCAATTATTGTTTACTTAATGTCGCAAAAACTCGACGCAACGACATTCAGTGAATACACCAAGGAGCTGAGGGAGCCCAGGGAGCTTCCTGAACTGGAGGAATTCAGAGCGTTCCTTGAAAACAAATTCGTATCTATGGAAGCTCAACGAGGTCGCCATAAGAACGACACAGCGCAGTCCCAGCCCCAGCAGAGCACGCCAGCAGCAAATAACAAAAATAACTACCCTAACTCAAAAACATATCATACAACACAAGCAACGAGGCAATGTCCCCTTTGCAACTCTGTTCATGTGTTGATGAACTGTGAAAAGTTCATCGGCATGACACCAAAAATGCGCACAGAAACAGTGTCGAGGCTGCGGGTTTGCCAGAACTGCTTATTTAGCCACGGCAACGCAAGATGCATGTCAGCAAAAACTTGCAAAACGTGCGGATCGTCGCATCACACTATGCTGCACAACGACGTAAACGAAAATGTGGGTCAGTGGAACTCTAAACAATTTAATTCAAGTCATGTGTCGGATGACGCAAAAGAAGTTCTACTTACCACGGTTCAACTGAAAGTACAATCTGAAGATGGAACATTCATTACGTTGAGAGCATTACTGGATCAAGGCTCTCAAGTCAGCCTAATAACTGAAAACGCTGCGCAACGCCTTCGTTTACAACGCAAGAAACTCACCGCCGTTATCTCAGGAGTCGGCTCAGCCTCCAGCAACTGCAAGGGAGCTGTACGTCTACAATGCCAATCCATCTACTCGGAATTTACATTCGAGACTGATGCGCTTGTCATGAAGCAACTAGTTAATCAGCTGCCAAGCACAACTTTTGAACGGAACAAATGGCCGCATATCCAAAACTTGAAACTTGCCGATCCAGAATATAACGTGTCTCAGCCCGTCGACTTGCTACTTGGAGCCGACGTTTACTCGAACATAATCCTGGAAGGAGTACAACGAGGCAACAAACAAGCTCCTGTTGCCCAACAAACACAACTAGGGTGGATATTATGCGGAAATATTCAAACTTTAAACTGTCATATGACGCTCATTCAAACTGAAGACTTAAGCAGATTCTGGGAGATTGAAGATATCACGCAGGACACGGAAAACTTCCGTAACAACAACGACCAATGTGAACTCCACTATCAACAAACTACAATACGAAACGAAGACGGACGTTATGTGGTGCAAATGCCCCTTAAGGCCGACATCGAACAAAAATTGGGAAAATCCTGGTCCAGAGCAGCTTCTCAATTTTACCAACTAGAAAAACGCTTACAAAGGCAACAAAGACTAGCAACTATGTACAAGGAATTTATCAACGAATATCGAGAACTCGGACACATGAAGCCAGTGCGACAGTGGACGAGCAATCTGTACGGTCACGCCGCACAATATTGTGATCAGCAACCTAGTTTTAAGTCACGCGTCATGCGAACTTACTTGTATGATATTTAACTATAGCTTAGCTGAGTCTTTATACAACCTTCAACCTAGTAACATCAATAAATAGTAATCCAGCAATAATTCTGGTTTAACTCATAACTTCAACAACTACTTCGAGTGTGTGGGATAATCTCGTAAACTACGGGTTAGACCATACATTTAATGGTCCTTCGAGCCGGATATCAAGGATCCAACAGACTCCAGTTCACGTACGTGGCTCTTTGTTCCTAATCGATAGCGGATCGGTTCTGTTCGGCCTCCACAAGCGGAATCACCGAATTGGATTGAGAAGTCGCAAATATCGGTGTTGGGCATTGAGTTGCACACTCGTGAGCTATCAACGGGACCCAGCGATATCCACAACTACAACTTCCTGCCAACGGCACTGCGGAAATCCAACGGATCTCCAGCTCAACTTAACTTTAACTACAACTCAACGCAACGGAATTTCAACGGAATTCTACTCAACTTAACGGCACTGCGGAAATCCAACGGATCTCCAGCTCAACTTAACTACAACTCAACGCAACGGGATTTCAACGGAATTCTACTCAACGGCACTTCGGCAATCCAACGGATCGCCAACTCAACTTAACTTCAACGCAATAACAACTCGACTTCAACGCAAAAACAACTCAACTTAACTTCGGCTCAAGAAAACGGAACTCCAACGGACTTCTACTTATCTCAACAGCAACTCAGGAATCCAACGGATTTCCAAACTTAACTTCAACGCAACAACAACTCAACTTAACTTCAACTCAACGGTAACTCAATTTAACAAGAACTAACAATGGAAGAAATGAAAACTCAAGCTCAAGCCTTTGAAAACATCAAAAAATTATGCACCAACTATCAGAAAGACTCCATAACAAGAAAAACTCAAGAATACCTAACTAACCGACTTCTATCTCTGGAAAACCAGTGGCAAGATTTCGAAGATCGCCACCCACAACTGCTAGCTCAAATTGAAGACAAGGAAATACCATACTTTACTGATAACGTCTACCGGAAAACTAAGGACATGTATACCAGGACGAAGTTGGATATAATTAATTTAATGAGCAAACCAAGTACTTCAGGAATAACGAAACCGACAACTGAACCTCCCAGCCCTCCAACCCCTGCGGACACAAAAATCAAGCAACTACTTCGTCGTCAAGACTCAAACTTCAGATCTCTAGAAAAAACCCTCACTAAGATCAACTCAATGGACAACCTAGAAAAATGGGACATAGATGACTACCTCGACAACATCAAACAAAAATGGACCACTATTGAAAAACTTCACTGGGAACTCGACAGTCAATGGGAAACGTCCGACAAAGAGTACGAAGAACGATATAACCAACTGGACATTAACTACGAAAACACAAAGAGGTCACTAAACAAGAAAACATGGGAAAACATGCATATGCAAAAAACAACACCGCGAATTGAGATTCCAGAATTTTCAGGTCACTGCAATCAATGGACCTCATTCAGAGATTTATTCATGGAAATCATCCACAACAGCCCGTTCATACCAAAATGCCAAAAAATGCAACATCTGAAGAGCAAGCTCAAAGGAGAAGCGGAAAAGATAGTACAACATCTGAAAGTCAGCGCCGACAACTATGATTCCTGTTGGGAAATCTTAAACCTTCGCTACAACAACAAGCGGCTTCTCTTTATGTCATACATGAATACTCTCATGAATCTACCAACTCTACAACAACCGAGCATCTTCAACATCAAGAAAATGCATGACGTCATAATCGAATGTCTCAACGGTCTTAGCAACATAGGAGCCCAAGTAAACTACTGGGATCCAATTATTGTTTACTTAATGTCGCAAAAACTCGACGCAACGACATTCAGTGAATACACCAAGGAGCTGAGGGAGCCCAGGGAGCTTCCTGAACTGGAGGAATTCAGAGCGTTCCTTGAAAACAAATTCGTATCTATGGAAGCTCAACGAGGTCGCCATAAGAACGACACAGCGCAGTCCCAGCCCCAGCAGAGCACGCCAGCAGCAAATAACAAAAATAACTACCCTAACTCAAAAACATATCATACAACACAAGCAACGAGGCAATGTCCCCTTTGCAACTCTGTTCATGTGTTGATGAACTGTGAAAAGTTCATCGGCATGACACCAAAAATGCGCACAGAAACAGTGTCGAGGCTGCGGGTTTGCCAGAACTGCTTATTTAGCCACGGCAACGCAAGATGCATGTCAGCAAAAACTTGCAAAACGTGCGGATCGTCGCATCACACTATGCTGCACAACGACGTAAACGAAAATGTGGGTCAGTGGAACTCTAAACAATTTAATTCAAGTCATGTGTCGGATGACGCAAAAGAAGTTCTACTTACCACGGTTCAACTGAAAGTACAATCTGAAGATGGAACATTCATTACGTTGAGAGCATTACTGGATCAAGGCTCTCAAGTCAGCCTAATAACTGAAAACGCTGCGCAACGCCTTCGTTTACAACGCAAGAAACTCACCGCCGTTATCTCAGGAGTCGGCTCAGCCTCCAGCAACTGCAAGGGAGCTGTACGTCTACAATGCCAATCCATCTACTCGGAATTTACATTCGAGACTGATGCGCTTGTCATGAAGCAACTAGTTAATCAGCTGCCAAGCACAACTTTTGAACGGAACAAATGGCCGCATATCCAAAACTTGAAACTTGCCGATCCAGAATATAACGTGTCTCAGCCCGTCGACTTGCTACTTGGAGCCGACGTTTACTCGAACATAATCCTGGAAGGAGTACAACGAGGCAACAAACAAGCTCCTGTTGCCCAACAAACACAACTAGGGTGGATATTATGCGGAAATATTCAAACTTTAAACTGTCATATGACGCTCATTCAAACTGAAGACTTAAGCAGATTCTGGGAGATTGAAGATATCACGCAGGACACGGAAAACTTCCGTAACAACAACGACCAATGTGAACTCCACTATCAACAAACTACAATACGAAACGAAGACGGACGTTATGTGGTGCAAATGCCCCTTAAGGCCGACATCGAACAAAAATTGGGAAAATCCTGGTCCAGAGCAGCTTCTCAATTTTACCAACTAGAAAAACGCTTACAAAGGCAACAAAGACTAGCAACTATGTACAAGGAATTTATCAACGAATATCGAGAACTCGGACACATGAAGCCAGTGCGACAGTGGACGAGCAATCACCCTGACCTACTGCGAAACTTGACGGAAGATCAGATTTCAACTACAACACTCAACGACTCGTCAAAAACATTAGGCATCGCCTGGAGTCCAAAATCGGACACGTTCATGTTCAACTGGGAACTTCAAGGAAACTGCAACGCAGCTACCAAACGAACTTTACCATCGGAAACTCCGAGCGGCGAAGCAAAAATAACTCTTATTCCGAATATACAGATTCCGAAACAACAATGGAACTACGTCAAGTCCGAGGAGAATCCTGCTGACTGCGCGTCACGTGGACTTCTGCCTGGAAAACTAATCCACTTCAAACTGTGGTGGACGGGCCCAACATGGCTGAACAACTTTAACAGAGAAACTCATCTGAACATCCCAACGGGAACAACTAAAATCGGCAGACAAATTAACTTCGAAACTTTAACTATTACAAACAAAAAAGAAAACTTCATCGATGCATTGATCAAGAAACATAGCTCACTAACATTCATTAAACGAATAGTCGCTTGGATTTTGCGATTCATCAGCAGAATACGAACCCGAGTCGACGGCAGCAAGGCACGCGACTTACTCGCGATGCACCTTACAAGCCCAGATATTCACAGCGCTACAACGCCACAACACATCTACGGTGATAATGGCTCAAATTTCATTGGCGCATCAAAACAGCTGAGGAAGGAATTTGTTGAGTTCAAGCAAATATTCACGCCAACATTTTATAATAAAATACGAGATTTGGAAATAGAGAGGCATTTCAACGCGCCAATCTGGCCTACAGCGGGCGGACTTTGGGAAGCTGCGGTGCGGTCCATGAAACATCATTTAAAACGAGTCATCGGGGAACAAAAACTAACATACGAACAATTTTCAACACTTCTAGCCCAGATAGAAGGATGCATGAACTCTAGACCCCGGTGCCAGCTGAGTGAAGATATCGAAGAGTTTGAAAACTATCTGACTCCAGGTCACTTTCTCATTGGCGGTCCAAACTTCACGCTTCCTCAAGGTGACTACATCGAGCACATAGATATCAGGAAACGGTGGCAACTAACTGAGAAAATGAATCAACAAATTTGGAAGAGATGGTCTGAAGATTATTTAACACAAACTACAAACGAAACAAACAACATTTATCAAGATAACAAGAACGAAAACGAGCAAGAACAACCAAAACAAACGAGAAGAACTCGGAAACCGAAAAATTTCCTTTTAACGGCATTAATGATGTGCATGATGCTACTAACAGCGGGTGCTTACGGAACAGAAACAAACAACAAGGATATAACAATAAGAAACCTGGATGAAAAACAACCAGTCTATTACGACCACGTCGGCAGCCTGCAAATAGCACACACTGAATGGATAGTGCTAGTCTATTATAACTTAACTTCATATTGGTCGAATATTAGACAACTGGATGGCTACCTGGATCACTTAAAAGGAACTTGCGAATCAATGCAGAAATCACTTTGCCAATCAACTATGGAGCAACTGAATCACGAAATGGAAATGTTAAAGTATTAAAATGTTATGCTTGTAACGCATCAAGAACACTTCGTCAACAGGAGAAAACGTGGATTGATTAACGGAGTGGGTTACATAGCGAACAGTCTTTTCGGTGTGCTTGACCAACGTTTCGCCGACAAGTACCAGCAGGACATCGAAAACATACAAATGAACGAAAACTACGTGATGGAATTAGTGAAGAACCTATTGTGGAAATAGAAAACAAAGCCCTTAAGAAAAACGAAGAAAACATTCGAAAACAATACACCACTATAGAAAGATATATGGAAGCAACTAAGGCGTCGCTATGGAACGTCACAAACGCCGTGGAAGCGGTCACCGCCTTAAACTACTTCAGCACCACATCGCTAACAGCCAGCTTACTCATCAACAACTTAAAGAACACTCAAGATATGCTACTGAGCGCATTAACTGACCTCTATCACGGCAAGATTGGAGTGCACATCTTTACACCTGTCTTCATGATCAAATTACTGAATGACATCGGGAGCAAACTGCCCAGAACATTATCTTTGCCTATCAACAACATCAAAGAGGAAATCAAGGACGTCTACGATCTACTCTACATGCGAGGAAGAATAACGAGCAACTTTTTCCTGTTTGAAGTCCATGTTCCTCTACTAAGCGCTGAACAATTCGATATCTACGAGGTACATACAATACCTATCAACAAACAAGAAACGGCGTTTAGGTTGCAGTCTGCAGCACAGCTCATAGCAGTCAACCTAGAAATAAACTCGTACTTAAAGATGAACAAAGAAGAATTTAATAAATGCAAACAACGACGTAACAATAGCTATATATGCTCAACGAGCCCCTCTGTCCATGACCTACGCAGAGGTAATTTGCCATGCGAAGCTAAACTGATTAGCCACCGGCCGACCTTACCCTGTCAGTTGACAACAACAACCTGCCATAACGAGTGGATTGAACTCCGAGCGAAAAACACATGGTTAAGCATTTGTTGCGGTAATTGTACACTTCGAGTCATATGTAAGGATCGTCTTACAACGCAGCGAACCAATGGCGCAACTATCGTCACATTATCTCAAGGATGCCAACTTCAAGAATCAGATACAACGGTATACTCTCACGACGTCTTCAACAACTCCAGCTCATGGGACGACAATCTGGAAATCCATGGGATATCGAAAAGTACGTCGATCAACGATCTAGTGAAAGAAACACTGAGGAATATGCCCTCACATGACAACAATTTAACTTACATATCGGAGATACAAGAAATCGACGAGAAACTCCGATTCCAGAAGGCCCGAGAACACTTCCCGGCCACTATAACAAACCACGACATCCATCAGTTCGTTGTCGCGTATCTGGCGCTGGCAGGAGCCATACTCGGCATGGCCTTATATGCCTATCTCAAATGGAAGCGGGCAGCAACACCTACGATGCGTCATCACCGCCAACGAGAGAGACAAGCAGACATCGAGCTTCGCGCGACAACGATGCCAGCGAAGCATTCATCACAGCAGGGAAACGCCAACATTGCGTTTAACTTTGAAGATGATACCTATATTTAAGATCCATATTTTTGACTCTGCGTTAGTCTTAAGTTTTATTATTTTAACTTTATGTTTAACTCTGCGTTAATTTAAGTTTCCTTTAACTCTGCGTCAACTTTAGCTTATTCTTTCTTAGATTTTATCCCGGTTTGGGAGCATGTACGGTCACGCCGCACAATATTGTGATCAGCAACCTAGTTTTAAGTCACGCGTCATGCGAACTTACTTGTATGATATTTAACTATAGCTTAGCTGAGTCTTTATACAACCTTCAACCTAGTAACATCAATAAATAGTAATCCAGCAATAATTCTGGTTTAACTCATAACTTCAACAACTACTTCGAGTGTGTGGGATAATCTCGTAAACTACGGGTTAGACCATACAGTATCATATTCTTTATTGCACAGTAACTTAATAATAAAACTTAAATAACATAATAGTGTGCAAAAGCGAGCTTATCTCTTAAGAGAGATTTCTACCAGCAAACCTAGGCAGGACAGGAAAGATGGTGCTGAGAGGATAGTCCTAGTGCACAAAGATAAAAATGAACTGGATAAAACTACACTTGCTATTAATATAAAATAAATAAATAATAGAATATCTACAACCTAAAACATAGATAATACAATAAATAAAGTAATACATCGTATAAATAAGAACTACTTAGCTGCATACACATACATAGGTACATAAATACTATAATAATAATACCTAACTATTATGAAAGAGAAAGGAAATGATTTTGATGATGATGACGTTTAACTCACGCACTTCGCTGCCTTTTGAATACTCGTAAATTACATAGAAACTCTGGCCCAATTCTCCATGCGAAATGAATGAGTAGACGTAAAATATTGTCAGGGGCGAGAATTGGGTCCCGGTGGCCCATTCTTGCCCGCATGGAAGGAGGGAATTAGGGCCCGTGCGCACAGCGTTTTTTTTCTGCGTGAATTTTTTTCCGCAATTCTGTAACACATGCAATACTATGGGAGTAGCCGCATTGGCGATTTTTTCCGCATAGAATTTAGCGTTTTTTCCGCGTATTTTTGATTCGCGCGGAAACAATTCGCTGAGTCGGGCCCTAAGAATTTAAAAGCGTAGACGCAAATTGTCTTCGACATGTCATACGAAAATGAAAATATTTTACGTCTAATACGCTTTAAATTCGCATGGGTTAAAATGGGACTCCCGCCCCGTTGAAATCAATTGCTGCGTAGATCTTCTTTGCATGTGATTTATTGAGTCAGATAAACGATTATTAATCTGACAACAATCTCTTGAATACCGATTCCTTTTAAATTATTTTACGTATTGATGGAAACGTTAATGCGACACCACTTCATCAACCCGCACTCAGCCTAAGTGATACGTGGTATGGCTCCATCTTACTCGTATCCGAGTAAAGGCTCGTGCCCCTGGGTGGGGACTTTAATACCACGCCACTTCTCTTGAGATTGCCTCTGTTATTGAATGAATCTGTTATTTGAATCTGTTTTGAAGTTTATGTAGGTAGGTTGAAAATTGCGGGCAGGGGCCTTTGGAAGGAGGTGCAACGATTTCACTAATTTTCACTTCTGTCGCATAGGTACCGATTGCGCGCCTCGCGCTGATATCCTGCCGTTTATCATACGATTTGGATGCGGATGCGGTCTGTAAATCATCGTGCCTGGCCTGTATTGACACGCTAAATAAATGGTTACAAAAACAATCCAGCATTGCTTGCTAATAAAGAATATAAGGCTTTTTCCATAGGGATTGGCAAGGAAACAGTTGTGATGTAGTCAGACATTCACTCTTTATTTGAATGCCCGGGGACTTCCCTTGTTGTCCGTACATAACGAATTTGTCCTGCGGAGCTACTGGGAAAAAAGTGTCACTAGTTCCGTCACGGAACTACCGGGAATAAAATGGTTTTGCGGCGAGAAATCTCTTTATTGCCGATCCCCGACATTGTTTATGTACAAGCACTCATAATTTCTGCTCCAAAACCGGGTATTAAGTAGAAATTTTCTTTCCTCGAACATTACCGGCCCATGACGTTAGTTTTGTATAAGAAAAAGGAAAAGTCCTTTTATATACATAACCCGGTTTTGGAATAGAAATTATTTGTCCTCTCCCAGTGCTGGTTATGCAAATTGGTTATGTACGGGGAACAAGGGGGGAACTTACCTATTCCTTTGACTCTATTTCCGCAGGATGGATTCGCATCTTAATTAATTAATCTTATCTCATTGATGTAACCAACAATTATCTATATGCTCTATCGAATAAACGATGTATGTCTACTTTAAAATAAACCTTAGTTCCCACATACACATTATTAATATGCTACAGCATTTTGTGCCACCGAAAAATATGAACGTCGACGCAACTTATTCTACAATCCTCTCGAGTAGGTCCTAGTTCCTTCATTTATAAAATCTAACGACCATCTGAAGCTTGGTAAAAGAAGTTGATTTATACGGGCACTCGGAAACTAAATAATTGAGCCCTTTTTCGGGTCGCCAGTCACAACTGTATTTTAATTTCAAAACTTTATGAGAAATAAGTTCCGTAAAGGGTCCAAAAGTCGTTTATCTGCAATTTATGGTCCAAGTTTTTTATTATCATTACTCAGATAATTGTTTTTGGATAAACTTTTAAATGGATTTCGTGGGCTATGAGGTGATCGTATCACGAGGTTTGTAGATCTTATCGTACACCCATGCGCCCATCTGATCCATGTCATATTATTTTTCGCAACTTTTTCTAGGATAAAGGCATAATTAGTAGATCATTTCAAGCCAGAGTTTCCTGGTTCGATTTCCGGCCGGGAAGGAAAAAACATGGTCTTGTTTGTTTAAAATATGTGTGTCAAGTTCCTTTTTCCGGTTCTCATGGCATTATTCTATTATGGGGCCAGAAGCAGTATACGTTAAGTATACGTTTATGTGTAAAGGTTTATCATGTTTAGTACAGTAGATATTACATTAGTTCTATACCTAAAGACTCGATAGATGACATTCTTGACAAGGTGTACGTCTTTCACTTTCATTAATTCACATTTGGACGGTAGGGTCATAGGGTGGTATCCCATTCGCAGCAACTTTGGAATTATGTATGACACAACCATATTGAAGACCTATTAATCTCATATTTCTTGTCTTCTCGGCACATCCTCGTCATAATGTATTATCCGTGCAAATAAAAAACGTCTGTACAGAGAGGATAATAATTACGATAAGTAAATAATGACAACGCGCAAAGCCGATGAGAAAAAAGTTTAAAAATTAAAATTCTTTTCCTTTTCAAATAACGTCCTCCATGGTTACTCGACTGCCTAAGTACCTCCTAAGAGAAGACAAACAATTTTGACACAGTATGATAAGGCAGGTTTTGCCTTGCTGGTGTGCCAACGAATTTTTAGGGCTCTGCTACAGAAAATTCTTCTTTAGTGAGTTGAAATAGGACCCTTGGGGTAACCAAAACAAGAACGTAAGTTGGTTACTCCATATTTAAGATGTTTGGAAAATAGAAGCGTTTTGTTAACGCGCTCCCTACATTGGCATTTAATTTACATTGTTTTGGCTTTTTATTTTATTAAAAATTAAAGCGGAAAGATGAAAGCGGAAATGTTTTTCCTTATTTATTAGTACCTTGTTGTAGCATAAATTTATTTCACTTTGATTTCGAGCGTGAGTTAAATTTGTTTGAGGTGATTCGAGCAAAGGTTTTTCTCATTCTACTTTATTTAAACGCAAAATCGAATGCTTAATTAAGACTTAATTAGTTGTTCTATTTATTTCTTGATTATTTTATTAATTTCAAATGACACCTGGCTACAATACGGCTTTGTTTTACAACGTATTGTAAACCTCATTAAATGTTCTTCTTATTTTTTTTTGTATTATGAATTTTCCATGACCACGAACTGAGCCAGCATGATGTCGTATAGCTCTTTCTCAAAGTCCGCTAAAGGGCTGGCATATAATTTTACATACAAAAGCTAATATGTGTTTATATTTTGTGTGGACCTACTCTTCAGTAGAGAAAACACGTTCGGCGAGGTACGAATAATTACAAACCAAGGTCAACGAAGATTGCGGAAGAGAAAAGCGAATATTACTCGTGAATAGGGACAAGTGGGATGGCAATTGTGTGCTCGTACTATTCTGAATCCTGAATCAAGGATCAAGGGTAAGCGCCAAAACCGAAAAGAAAAACAAAGAAATAATCTATTTCAGGGAATTACATTTCATATTTCAAATTGCTAGTAACAACAATTCACCACATATTACAATCAATAGAAAGATCATATTTAGTACTACCTGCGGTATAATAGAAAAAAATATTGGAAAAACTCGCCTTTGTACATATTTTTTCTATGTTAAGCTATTTTTACTGTCATGTGAGTACAATAAAGAAATTACGAATTTATTTAACGAATGACGAATTACAAAAAAAGGGTTCACTTTGGATTTATTTTCTATCGAGAAAATTTTATCCAAACACGTTTTCCAACAAAAACCCCAGATTATATAGTCAAATTATATTACCAGAAATCCATAACGATTTTGCGAGTATTTCCTGAAATACACATGAAAAAAGCACCCCTAATTTATTTGGGAGGCACCTCAAAATATTACTTGGCATAAAAGCGAACGTAATATTAAGGACGAGTTTAAAAAATAACTACCTTGTCTATTTACTTCGTACCTTTGACTTAAAGCCCAATTAAAAGATGTTTTTTTTTTATTATGTCGTAAGTATAATGATACAATATCAACACCCGTATTTTTATGGATGAAAGTATACCGTTATGGTATCTCAACATGGATCTACGAATCAAAAATAAATTAGAGATTTAAATTAGTTGTTAAACATGAGCACAGTGTGTCAAGTCTGCCTAAACACGTTAGAATTCGTTGATCTTTCAAAGCCCTTTTTGACATAATTAGACTACCAATTATGTCAAAAACGGGTCTTTGAATGATCAACGATTCGTAATGTGTTTAGCAGACTTGACATACAGCTGTTTCCCTGCAATCACGTAAGAAAAAATATATGATCACGTATGAAAAAACACATAACACTTTTATTTAAAAAAAACCCACCCAAAGAAATTTATATAAATAACGTGTTCTCAGTTCAGCTTTCTGCAGAATCTTTTATATCAATCTAGTACGTATATTTCCATCCTTGATGATTGATTTCATTCTCTTGAGATTATTACTGCCATTCGGTACCATCTCCGTCAAGCGAAAATGAAGTATTCAATCAAAAATCGAAAAGTTATTCAATGGGAAATATAGGTTCCGAAAACAAAAAATAACTAAACCTCTGTGACTAAAATAAATCAGACTAATCGCCCTAGAGGTTGTCGGTAATTTAGTATTTTCTCCGGAGATTTTGTATGTCAGTTTGGTTAGGTTGGAATTTTTTGTTTGCTTAAATAACTGGCTAATATTGGCCTCTAATACCCCGTATTCGAAAAGGCGTGACGCTTGTTGCGTGGCCTAATTTTTCTTCTGTTTTAACCTTTCTTGGGTTCTGAAGTTGAAGTAAAGGCTCTACCAGAAAGCTAATAATAAATATTCAGTTTATTACCGGCTCTTCGCCCGGTTTACCATTCAACCACAAAATTATGCTAATTACTTGTACCTTGAGAGTCACTCAACTTTTTACTAGCACAATAAAAACTTGCCCGACTCCTACTTAGAACTGATATTTGCGAAGACTCAGCAAACTTAGGGAGCTTTCTTAGATTTAGTAAACTCTTTGATGGCTCATTCAGAAACCGCAAATTTGAGCAGATTTATTGTCTTTGGTCTGTGAAGTATGCAAATTTAATGGAAAATCGGGAATTTGCTGCTCATTTATATTTTCTCTTTTGTAAAACGGTTATTTAGAGTTTTCCTTCATATTGAGATAATAGGCTTGTGGCCAAGGTAATCCAATAAATCTAGGAACAAGTCTTAAGTTGAAGCATTATGTACAAAATGGCTTGACATTCTCAGAATTGTATATTTCTAGCATATATGTATATTTTATAAAGTCAATTTTGTGCAAAAAAAGACAGCATTTGATGGCACTTTTACATGACGTCATTCTGTTGTTATTTCATAGAACTCAGGAACAAAAGTTCCGTTTTGACAGTTCATAAAAAGTATCTATCTATTTTGACTTGACAGTCCACAAGCCTATTACTCTATGTCTAATATACAAACTAAAACTTACACCTAATGTAAAATTTTCCCCAGATCCACTGTCCAATATGCTGGCAACGTCTCCTCCTTTATGCACAGAATAAGTAATAGTAATACCGCTAGTAAGATTCAAACATATTTTGACAATGTTCACAGGAATTGTTGGTGTAACTCTCGTCTGCTACTGCAGATTGCATCGAGGTATTCCGAATTTAGGTCAGTTTAGGCACGTATTGCTTTAGAAATCTCGTACTATCATGCGTATTATTATTTAAGTTTATGAATAGCAACCATTTGAACACTCTTACCAGAATTAGGTATACCTCAGTGCATAAAACAGACGAGTGAAGCTCTGAAGCTGAAGCAGCTGAAGCTACGGTCTGCTGCAAGTAATTCAATATTCATTTACTATTACTATCTCCAGTACACTCAGCTGACAAGTTTAATCAGATTGATGCATTGCTCAGATTGTGCGGAGCTAGAACAGGAAATGGAAATGTACTGAGAGGGTACCTTCAGGGTATAAGGACGAGTTGATAATGATGAGGCATGAATGGCATTATGAGTGTGGTACCTAAATGGGTCTGAGGACACGTATACAAGCTTAATTTAAAGTAAAACATTTAAAAGCATATTATA